>JANUWF010002059.1:0-120000 GCA_026120185.1 Voacanga thouarsii | reverse complement strand
GGCATGACCTACCGGACTGGCATCCTATCCAGGAAGGACTCACCCCTCAGAGGTGGCCACTTATTGAGAGACTTACCCTAACCCTTCAAAGACTAGTCCTGGTGGTCTACCCTTATTAAGTACTCAACGTTGATTGTCCCACTTGGGAGAAAATGAATCATACATTGCTTTATTTGGAAATAGCAATTAGGGGTTCTAAAATTCTTGTCAAAGTAGGGTTTTAGAAAAAGTTTAGCATTTTGTGTAAAGTCGCTTATTTGATTTTCAAATGATTTGCTTGACTGAAATAAATAGGAAAAATAGTCCTTAATTGCCTTTACAACATGAATTTTCATACACATCGCGTTTAGCTTGCCACAGTAATTTGTGGTCTTCACAAAATTCCATGTAGGAGCTTACCTAATCCTTTGCTTGCTCGAATTCAAAAGTCTTCCAAGGCTGACCTAACCCCGCCTGGGGTAAACACAAGACAAAAGGTTATACTTAAGCTATATTTACTTACACAATTAATCCTAGTTCAACTTATTACAATCATGACCCTAATGTTCTAAGCTTTAAGGCTAGATGATAAAGGATTTTACAAAATAAATTTAGCTTGATAAGTTAAAATAACTAGGGATTGTAAAAATAATTGCTAATAAGTTACAGGCTCAAATAATAAATCTTGAGTGTTATTATTAATAACTTAACTAAGGTTTGAATTTTGAATAATATTAAGTCCTAAATAATATTAATAAATGGTAATTTAAAAATAATGTTACTTAAAAAAATAAAAAATTTACAATTAATTTTTAATTAATTTTTTTTATTAATAGATAATAAATAATTAGTAATAAATAAAATTAATAATAAATAAATTTTTTTAAATTTTGTTTAATAAATAAAAACAAATTTAAATATGAATAATATTTATGACTATAGGCCTACAAGGTCATTGATATTTTATTTATCAATAGCATTTATATAAAAAGATCTTATTTAATTTTATACGAATGCATATATTATTTTTAATGAAAAATATTATTTATTTGACTAGTAAAATATCAATATTTCATTTAATACCCCACTTCCAAAGCTTCCAAGAGATTTCGAAATCCTAGAAGAAAAATATAGTAATAATTTTAATTAAGATAGTAAAATTTGCTAATTAAAATAACTTAGGATCAACAAGATCATGATAATAATTTTCCTACTGCTAACAAGAATCATGAACATATTCTCTAACATCAAACAACAAACTAATCCATTCATGAACATAGGCTTAAATCTACACATGCTATCACATGGCAAATCTCTACTAAGCATAATCATAACCATGGCTTCAATGAAGATAAGAACATGAAAATCCTATTCACCAAAGGTGTCATTTCATCTATCATGCTTTAACCATCCATAATTTTCTTAAGACATAATGATCATATATTGATTGACA
Source organism: Voacanga thouarsii (assembly GCA_026120185.1). Taxonomy (NCBI): domain Eukaryota; kingdom Viridiplantae; phylum Streptophyta; class Magnoliopsida; order Gentianales; family Apocynaceae; genus Voacanga; species Voacanga thouarsii. Next base: position 118,568 of record JANUWF010002059.1, on the reverse strand, counting down.
AGAAAATCCATATAGCTTAAACATGATCAATCACTCTCATGTCCTAATCTCAACCCCTTCATACATATGCATATTCTCAATTCCCCATTCATATTCTATTCTCCCTATCCATATTTAAGAGACATGAATTCATAATTAAAAGAATGGTTAAGGAAAAATACTTGGTTGATGATTACTTCGATGAAGATTTAAGAAGGTCCACGCTTGAGAGTCTTGAATTGTCCAAGAGAGGAGGAGAGAAAATAGCCATGGTTGTCATAACCATTTCGGTCGAGAGAGAGAGAGAGAGAGAGAGAGAGAGCATTAGAAAGGTATAAGAATGAGAGAGCATTAGAAAGGTATAAGAATTGAATGGAAGAGGATGAACAAGAAGGTTGTTCTTGATTTACCTTGTTGATGCTCTTGAGACCTTCAAGAAAAAGCTGATTTTGATCCGATTGAAAATTCCTGTTTGCGTGTTTTTGTGTTATAAATATCAAAAATGAAGTCTAGGGATTAAGTAGAAGTGATCTGGAGTATTTGAGAGTGATTGGAGGTGTTTAGAGTAGGTTTAGGCTTGAAGAAAGGTAGTGTGTGTTCTTGGTGTTTTGAAGAGAATTGAGAGAAAAGGCTTCACGAAATCTGGAATGATGTTGGCCGAATGGTCTAGGATAGATGTGAGTTTCGGTCTTAGCTAGAAAGAGAGGGAATGATCTGATTTTGTTTGAATTTCAAATGGAGAAAATTGTGGAGTTGTTTGAGGTAGGAGATTAGCTAATGGTGTTTGATTAAGGAAGGCTTCTTTGCTCTTCAATGGTGCCGGCTGAACTAGCTACCTTTGCTGAAATGAATGAAGCTTGTTCAGGTTATAAGGCTTGCTGAAATGCAGTCTTTAATGGCAGAGAAAATTCGGGTTTATTAGCTTGATACAAGAGTGGTTTAATGGAGTAAAATTCTGGAATTATTTTGAAGTTGAAAAAGAGTTTTGGATAGAGTAATCTTATGAGGGTTTTGAGGTGTGGTTATGGAGTCCATGTACTCAAGGTAAGTGTGGAGGTCAATGGTGTTCAGTCCATGGCTGAACAAGGTTCAATTTACAGAGATTTGAAGGGTGTTCTTCGGCCTTGGCTTTGAGAGACAAAGCTGGAAAATTTTCTGGTTTCAACTTGTTCAAAGTTTCGAAGGTTGGTGGCTTTTGGTGTAGAATTTTCTGCATTTCTTCAGCCCGATTTGCAGCTGGTTTTTGAGAGGATTTGAAGGTCCTTCAAAGGTGATTTTCCAGCCTTCTTTCTGAAGAAAAATAGAGGAGTTTTGCTGGCTTGAAGGTGAATTAAAACAGCTTCATTTTCTTGGTTGAAAGTGGCGAAATTGCCCAAAATTTTTTCCTGGTTTTGTGCAGTCCGAAAATTGCATAGAATTTTCGGCCTTCAAGCCACATGAAATGACCATTTTTCTGGCAGCAAATGAGTAGGTTTACTGGCTGAATTTTTTGAAAAGCTGGTCTTCAAAAATTTTGGAAAATTTCCAAATTTTCTAAAAATATGAACAACATGAAGGTAGGATTGAAGGTATAATCATGGTGATTTATTTCTTTTGGAAACTCATCCTAATTTCTCTCCTATTTTTAGCCAATCCTCTATCTTTCAAGACAGATTTTCGAAAGTTAAGGTTGAAGAATTATCACAGAATTTTTTTGGAATTTAAAAGAAGAGATTTAATGGATTTTGGTTTATTTAAATTAAAAAGATGTTAGGACAAAGCTGGAGGTAATTAAAAGGACAAGAAATCCTCTAGAATTCTTTTTAGGACACAATGATAAGATTAGGACGTTCTCTTCATGTCTCCCCTAAGACAACATTCCTATTTTTATGGAATGTAAAAAAACAAAAATTCAAACTTAATTAAGATAATCATTAGAAAACTTAAATGATGGGATTTGAACACATGACCTTAGAGATTAATTCCAAAGCTCTAACCACTAAACCACAACAACTCTTGTTCTTATTTTCTCACCCATATATTCCTCTTATTTAATCCTCAAGCTATCTTCCTATTTTGACCTCAAGCAAAATTACCATTTTACCCTTCCTACTCAATAAGCATAACTAAGCCTTTTAACCCATAAACCACAATTCTAAAGCACATAAAATCATTCAAATATATATATATATATATATATATATTCATGCAAAATAATATGATATGCATCCCGACCTCCTTACTCTAGGGTTGGCTTTTGGTGGGGTTTCACATCCTCCCCTCCTTAGGAGAATTTCGTCCCGAAATTCAAGCGTACCTCTATCTCAGATCGGGATACTTTTGCTTTACCCACTCTCCTGTTTCCTATGTGGCATCTCGCGTGCCTTGTTGCTCCCACTGCACCTTTACCATCGGAATCTACTTGTTCCGGAGAGTTTTGATACTTCGATGCAATATCTTTATGGGTTTCTCCACATAGCTCAGGTCGGGTTGCAACACTAACGGCTCATCATTCAAAACATGTCCTGGATCGGCATTGTACTTCTTCAGCTGGGATACATGAAATACGTCGTGAATTCCCGTCAACCCTTCTGGCAGATCCAATCGATACGCTACCGGCCCAATCCTCTCTTTTATTGGAAACAGTCCCAAATACCTTGGATTCAGCTTCGCCTCTTTCGGATGCTTCAGAATTCCCCTATGTGGTGTCAATTTTAGGAACACACCGTCCCCCACCTGAAATTCTAACTTCCTCTGCCTATAGTCTGCATAACCCTTTTGTCGGCTCTGGGCTGCTTTCAACCTTTCCCTAATTAACTTGACCTTGTCCAACATTTCCTGAACACAGACTTCTCCCGATTTGCTTATATGACCGTCATTCGACCAACTCCAGTATAGCGGTACCTGACACTTACGTCCATATAGTGCTTTATACGGAGCCATTCCAATCGAGGTTTGATAATTTTTATTGTATGACAACTCTGCATACGGTACACATTCGATCCACATATCCCTGAAATCCAATACACGGGCTCTTAGCATATCCTCTAATATTTGAATAACCCTTTCTGACTATCCATCGGTCTGTGGATGCGCCGTCGTACTGAACTTCAGACTAGAACCCATAGATTCTTGAAACTTACCCCAAAATTGGGATGTAAATCTCGAATCACGGTCGGACACAATACTTGAAGGCACTCCATGCAGTATGACTATTTCCCGCACATAGGTCTGAGCCAACTTTTCCAATGAATCCCTTACATTCACGGGTATGAAATGCGCCGACTTGGTCAATCAATCCACCACTACCCATATGGCATCCTTTTGGGTCCTTGCCATAGGGAGTCCGGTAACGAAGTCCATGGTCACCTCTTCCCATTTCCATTCTGGTACTGGCAATGGTTGTAATAGTCCTGCCACCTTTTTGTCCTCCGCTTTGATTTTCTGACAGGTTAGATACGTTGAGACATACTTAGCCACATTTCGCTTCTCCCGGGCCACCAATAAGTCCTTTTCAGATCTTGATACATCTTGACCTCTCCCAGATGAATGGCGTACTTACTCTTATGTGCTTCTTCTAAAATTCTGTCCTTCAACTGGTGCTCCTCGGGTATACACAAACGATCTCGAAAGTACAAAACTCCCACTTCGTCCTGTCGGAATTCACTGTCTTGCCGTTTAAGCTCCTTGTCCTTGAAAAGCTGAAATTCTGCATTATTCTGCTGGGCCTAAACAATTTCCCGCCTTAGATCTGGCATCAACTTCAGGTTGTTAATAATAATCCCCTCTTCTTGCATTTTTGCTTTTCTATCCAACACATCCTGAACCACTTGAACCTCATGTACCTTTAGCCTGGCCATTCTGACATTTTGACTCAGGGCATCAGCAACGACGTTGGCTTTCCCAGGGTGGTAGTTGATAGGATAACGGTACTCCTCCAAAAATTCCATCCATCTTCGTTGCCTCAAATTCAAGTCTTTCTGGGTGAAGATGTACGTCAGGCTCTTGTGATCAGTGAACACTTCATATTCCGCTCCATACAAGTAGTGCCGCCATTTCATTAAAGCGAACATAATGGCAGCCAGCTCCAGATCGTGGGTGGGATAATTAAATTCATGCGGCTTCAATTTTCGAGAAGCATAGGCGATCACCTTCCTATCTTGCATCAAAACTGCTCCTAAGCCTTCCTTCGAAGCATCAGTATATAGTGCGTAAGGTTTATCTGCCTCCGGTAGACTCAACACAGGCGCTATCATTAACCTCTGCTTCAACTCTTGAAAACTCTTTTCACATTTTTCATTCCAAACAAAGGGTATGTCCTTTCTCAGCAGCCAGGTCATAGGAGATGCTAGCATTGAAAACCCCTTAATAAACCTCCGGTAGTAGCCAGCCAATCCCAAGAAGCTTCGAATCTCTGTGATGTTCTCTGGTTGCTTCCAGTCCGAAACTGCTTCAACCTTCGTTGGATCCACCTTGATCCCATCCTTGGTCACCATGTGACCAAGAAATGCCACACTATCCAGCCAAAACTCGCACTTGCTAAACTTGGCGTAAAGCATGTGCTCCCTTAGCTTTTCCAGTACCAACTTCAAATGTTCTGCATGGTCCTCCGGCCTCCTGGATGTTAGTGTTGTGCTCTAGAGGTAATCACTTGTGTCATGTATATTGTATATTAAATTAATAAGAGGCATTCTTTATCTTTCAGTTTGATTGTTATATCTAAACATGTGTACAAACCGTTAGATTAAGTCCCTAGTACAACATAGTGTTAAGGAAATCATGATGGAGATCATGATGTGAGATTCCTACTAAACTATACAGTGTTTGTACTTAAATAATCCCCAGTCATAGTATTAATAAGATGGGACATTATTAATATGCCAAGACTGGCACATGTTATATCTCTTGATTGGATCAAGCGGTGGTTCTCATATCCGTGAGTATTGGGATACTCAAGATTAACGTGTGGATGCTTGTTTTGGAACAAGTTCATTGGATGACCTAGCTACGAGATAATCACTTGGATAACTATTTAGTGTCAGTGATAGAATCTCATTATAGCAAGTGTGCAAGTATCCTTAGACTTGAGATCTCCAAGGTACTTTGTTTAATGAGCGTTGTACTTTGATTCTAATCTTTGGAGTCTTATCTAGGACTGCCTATGGGATGGATATTGGGTACACCGTAAAGTAAACGAAAGTAGTTGAGAAAGTCAATAAAGGATTCACCACTCCTAATAGTAGGAGAGTATATCTCAAGGCCACTTGTAGAAATCATTACTCATGAAGTCCTTGGCCAAGGTGACTATGTGATGGCAATGGTTCGAATTGATACACATATCGAGTAATGGATTTCTTGAACACGTACTAAAATATTCGGGCCAAAATTAATAATATTCTGGAGGGAGTTGGCACTAATTCCATGCTCTAGACTGAATGAGATATTGTATGGTGAAAGGAGTTTATTGCACTGATAATTTGCTATTGAAAGGTTCATGTCAAGCCACTTGACTTTCTGGACTTTTGGGTGGTCAAGAGTCATTGCTAGATGTCGCTCTTGATATGCTAAATATGGATTTATTAATTAGAGAATTAATAAATTTAATACTTTATTTTATTAAGAATTATTAATTCTAATATTGTTAGAATTAATTCATAGTATGCTACCAATAAGACCAGGAAACCTAATGGGTCACACACAATAAAGGTTTGAATGCTCAAATATATTATTTGATAATATTGTGGGGTTAATTAAGAGAAGGGAATATATTTATAGGTGAATTATCAGTTTGTTATAATTTATGGGACCTAATTGTAATTAAGTAAACTTTAAGGACCAATTTGTTGACAATTGGACGTTGAAGGACTAAGTTACAATTTACTATAATTATAAATCTATAAATATAAGAAAACGGTTTCCTTAGGGTAAGAGACACAAACTACTCACGCAATAACAGAGAAACCATTTCTCTGCCTCTCTCTTGATCAAACCCTAGCCGTCTTTCTCTTATTAATCAAACCCTAGCCTCCTAAATTCTACTAGCATAGAATTGTGAGATTATGAGCGTTCGAACTTGTGTGGATTATCATTAGAGGGAGATCTTTCTTGGACTTCAGTTGAGCTGCTGTGAATGGTTTTGTGATCTGGATCGCGCCTGCGTTCTTGGAACAAGAAAAATTTTAATTCCGGCTTCAAGAGGTAATAAGCGTGATCTTCTTTTTTCCCATTTCTACTGCAAACCCGTGATCCATGGCTTGGATTTCTTGCTATTTTTCGCTGCGTTTAATCTGTTTAATTAATTTAGAAATCCTACACTGGAGTATATGAGTATGTCGTCGATGAAGACCACCACGAACTTGTCTAAGTAGGGTTGGAACACTCGATGCCTCAAATCCATAAATACCGCGGGTGCATTAGTTACCCCGAAAGGCATCACCACAAACTCATAGTGACCATATCTTGTATTGAAGGTCATCTTAGGAATATCTTCCTCCTTTATCCTCACTTGATAGTAGCCTTGCCTCAAATCCAGTTTGGAGTAACAACTGGATCCTTGCAACTAGTCGAATAACTCATCAATTAATGGTAGGCTACTATCCCATTTCTGCGGAACTGACAAAATTCATTCTTTGTCAATGGTGAACTCAACTTCTCGATTGGGAGGTAGAGAAGTGAGTTCCGCAGGGAACACGTCGGGAAAATCCTTTTCCACCTCGGTATACTCCAGAGTGCACTGGTCCTTCGACTTGTTTATCACATAAGCCAAATGTCCCTGACATCGTTGCCTCAACAATTTCCGGGCTTTAGCCCCAGCTATCAAAAACTTCAATTCTTTTACCTTTTTGCCATTGAACTCTAACACATCACATCCTGGTCTAATGAACTGAACCGATTCATTCTTACAATCTACTCTAGCCCCATGCTTCTCTAGCCAATCTATTCCCAATATCAAATCATAATCATCAATAGCTAAGACTATTAAATCTCCTTCCAAACTTTCTTTCCCCACTTCAATTTTACAATTCTGCAAATACTGATCCGCTTGTACCATTTTCCCCAAAGTACTCACTAACAAGGTGAAAGGTAGTTCTACTCCATCACAACCCAAATAATATGCACAATTCTTGTTTAAATAGGAATGGGTAGATCCAAGGTCTATCAATGCATTAACAGAATGACATTGGATAGTAAACGTACCTTCCACTACTGTTGCATCAGCTCCAACCTCCTCCCGGTTGAGAGCAAAAACTTTTGCTTTCAACTGCGGCTTCTGCGTTCCACTCCTGGAAGCTCCCGTGGCATTGGCTCGATTAGGCCTCGGGATTTGAGTTGGGTTCCCTTCTCCGACTTGGAGAAGTTTGGGTCTGGCATTCCGCAGATGGTTCGGGTCTCCACAGTGGTAGCATTTCCACTCACCTCCTCTGGACCAACGATTTTTCTCAGTGTGGCCCCTTTTTCCACAGTGCCGGCATAATGGAAGATTCTGCGCAGGACCAACCGGTGTTGTTCGGGCTTGTTTTCCCCGATTCTGCCATGGCTGGTTGGCAAGGCACTTGTTAGGCTGCTGCCTCTTAAAAGGTCTCGGCGGCTGTCTTGATGGTACGAAAGGTCTTGGTGGCATTCGGTTGCGATCCTCATTCTCAGTACGGGTGGTTGCGTCCACAGCCCCTGAATAAGTCGTCGGTGGAGAGGGTGCCAACGCCCTTCTTATCTCCTACCTTAAACCCTTAACAAATTACCTCATTCTATTATGTTCAGTGTCCACCAGCCTCTTGCAGTACTTTGACAGTTGCGTGAACCGTGCTGCGTATTGAGCTACCGTCATCTCTCCCTTCTTTAGATTCTGGAACTCATCTTCCCGCTTCTCAACTATCCACTGAGGGATATATTCTGCTCGGAATACTTTCACAAAATTAGCCCATGTCCAGTCTTGGTCAATCATCTCCCAATCGTCCTGAACCTGTTGCCACCATGCCCGAGCTGGACCCCTCAGTCAGAATGCAGCAAACTTCACCACTCGTTTCTCAGTGTACTGGAGCGTAGCAAAGATGTCCTCCATTTGTTCCACCCATTGCTCCACTTTCTGATCTTGTTCGGCCTCTCCCAAGAAGATAGGTGGTTGAAATTTCAAAAACCGCTCCAATGCCTCATCTTCCCCTTTCGGATTCCTTTGTTCAATCAGGGTTTGTAGAATCTCGATCACCTTATGGAACGCTTGCATCATAGTTACGCTAACCGGTTCTTCTGATCCCATTTCTGGCTCCAGTTCGTTCTCATCCCCCTGGTTTGGTAATGGCATCTGAGTTATATCAAACTCCGGTGTTACGGGCTCTGCTACAGGAACCCTTCTGCTGGATGTAGCTACATGACGCTTGTGTGCCATTCTAAACCATGCCCCAGATAATGAGTTTATGCAACAAGGTTTAAAATATCCAAATTGAGCATGCAGTCACATTCAACTTTAAGCGGAAGAAAATTAGATGCAAATTTTGTAAAAAGAATTGCATATAGATTTTTCTCAAGATTTAGAGTACTCCAGGTACTCTTATTTGCATAAATTCGGAATTAAAGCAGTAAACATGAATAAAATCCTTAGCATTGGAATTTATGGAAAGCAGTAAATAAAACATCCCAATCGTAGCAGCACTTAGCCTCCCTAGTCCTCATCAGAATCTTCATAGTCGGCCTCATATAACCATCCCCCAGAATTCCTAGTGAGGTCTATCCCAGCCCCATTTGCAAACCCATCTATTGGCTCCTTCCCGAGTCTCCTAGAACTCTCCCCGGTTTCAAACTGATTGGGTGGGGTTACAAAGGAAGGTTTAGGTGGACATTCATAATCTATCTCCCCTGGGTCATCACTATCAATTGTCAAGTCAACTATGGGACTAGGAGGGAGGGGAACATATTCCATATCGATCCCTTCGTCTTCACTGTCAGCAACCAAGTCTATCACGGGTATTAGGGGTGGCTCAATGATCTGGGCCTCATCGTCACTGCTGTCATCCAGGGGAATAATTGGCTGCGGTGCAGGCTGAGGTGCAGGTTGAGGCACTGGTAGGTCCTCTGGGTAGATAGGGATGGGTGGATGCCATTCTGCCCTTCTAATCATTCTAACTATCCTACAGCATAAACAAGATAGGTCAGATAAAAGATTTGAACTTAATAAATCAAAACAGATTCTATCAATACTTACCTAAACCTAGTCTCCGATACCACTTGTAACACCCCACTGCCTAGGCCCAGCAGGGCCGGGGATGTCGCCCCGTCCAAAGGACAAGGGGTCTTTATAACTATGTCACATATAATAAAATAAAATAAATACTTTAAAATTAAACTTATTACAACCCCAAAAGATGAGTGCAGGAACAAATCCAAAGTAAATTGTTTGCTACATTCTCTCAAAACATCACATAAAGAAAATAACATAAGTTTTCAAAGCATAGGCAACACATCTAGCTATTGACCTTCATAGCTGGATCAACCTGAAAAAATGGAATAAATGGTGATGAGATAAAAATCTCAGTAAGCTCGTGTGTGCTTTGAGTGTTCCAGGTAAAACAATTCATGTATGCAAGTTGTAAAAGTTTCACAACAGCAAATGCTGGGAAGCATTAAATAAGTGTTGAAAATAAAGAGTGGTGTTTTGCTTCTCAAACCATACAGGTGCACAATAAATACAACCACTCAAATGGGTAGCCATGGGTTACCACACATTGGGCCCCATGACTAAATAAGGGTCAGAATGCCACACGTTGTGCAAGCTGACAAAAGGTAGGTGTACGGCCCACCGAGTGAGACACTCCTCCATCTCTACACCTAAACTTACCGGTTGTTCACTCCGAAAACAAACAGTCTACATGACTGAAACTTGCTAGCTCTGACCGGCATGACCTACCGGACTGGCATCCTATCCAGGAAGGACGCACCCCTCAGAGGTGGCCACCTACTGAGAGACTTACCCTAACCCTTTAAAGACTAATCCTGGTGGTCTACCCTTATTGAGTACTCAACGTTGATTGTCCCACTTGGGAGAAAATGGATAATGCATTGCTTTATTTGGAAATAGCAATTAGGGATTCTAAAATTCTTGTCAAAGTAGGGTTTTAGAAAAAGTTTAGCATTTTGTGTAAAATCGCTTATTTGATTTTCAAATGATTTGCTTGACTGAAATAAATAGGAAAAATAGTCCTTAATTTCCTTTACAACATGAATTTCCGTACACATCGCGTTTAGCTTGCCACAGTAATTTGTGGTCGTCACAAAATTCCATGTAGGAGCTTACCTGATCCTTTGCTTGCTCGAATTCAAAAGTCTTCCAAGGCTGACCTAACCCCGCCTGGGGTAAACACAAGACATAAGATTATACTTAAGCTATATTTACTTACACAATTAATCCTAGTTCAACTTATTACAATCATGACCCTAATGTTCTAAGCTTTAAGGCTAGATGATAAAGGATTTTACAAAATAAGTCTAGCATGATAAGTTAAATAACTAGGGATTGTAAAAATAATTGCTAATAAGTTACAGGCTCAAATAATAAATCTTGAGTGTTATTATTAATAACTTAACTAAGGTTTGAATTTTGAATAATATTAAGTCCTAAATAATATTAATAAATGGTAATTTAAAAATAATGTTACTTAAATAAATAAAAAATTTACAATTAATTTTTAATTAATAGATAATAAATAATTAGTAATAAATAAAATTAATAATAAATAAAATATGTTAAATTTTGTTTAATAAATAACAAACAAATTTAAATATGAATAATATTTATGACTATAGGCCTACAAGGTCATTAATATTTTATTTATCAACAGCATTTATATAAAAAAATCTTATTTAATTTTATACGAATGCATATATTATTTTTAATGAAAAATATTATTTATTTGACTAGTACAATATCAATATTTCATTTAATACCCCACTTCCAAAGCTTCCAAGAGATTTCGAAATCCTAGAGGAAAAATATAGTAATAATTTTAATTAAGATACTAACATTTGCTAATTAAAATAACTTAGGATCAACAAGATCATGATCATAATTTTTCTACTGCTAACAAGAATCATGAACATATTCTCTAACATCAAACAACAAACTAATCCATTCATGAACATAGGCTTAAATCTACACATGCTATCACAGGGCAAATCTCTACTAAGCATAATCATAACCATGGCTTCAATGAAGATAAGAACATGAAATTCCTATTTACCAAATGTGTCATTTCATCAAACATGCTTTAACCATCCATAATTTTCTTAAGACATAATGATCATATATTGATTGACAGGAAAATCCATATAGCTTAAACATGATCAATCACTCTCATGTCCTAATCTCAACCCCTTCATACATATGCATATACTCAATTCCCCATTCATATTCTATTCTCCATATCCATGTTTAAGAGACATGAATTCATAATTAAAAGAATGGTTAAGGAAAAATACTTGGTTGATGATTACTTCGATGAAGATTTAAGAAGGTCCACACTTGAGAGTCTTGAATTGTCCAAGAGAGGAGGAGAGAAAATAGCCATGGTTGTCATAACCATTTCGGCCAAGAGAGAGAGAGAGAGAGAGAGAGAGAGAGAGAGAGAGCATTAGAAAGGTATATTGAGAATTCAATGGAAGAGGATGAACAAGAAGGTTGTTCTTGATTTACCGTATTGATGTTCTTGAGACCTTCAAGAAAAAGCTGATTTTGATCCGATTGAAAATTCTTGTTTGCTTGTTTTTGTGTTATAAATATCAGAAATGAAGTCTAGGGATTAAGTAGAAGTGATCGGGAGTATTTGAGAGTGATTGGTGGTGTTTAGAGTAGGTTTAGGCTTGAAGAAAGGTAGTGTGTGTTCTTGGTGTTTTGAAGAGAATTGAGAGAAAAGGCTTCACGAAATCTGGAATGATGTTGGCCGAATGGTCTAGGATAGATGGGAGTTTCGGTCTTAGGTAGAAAGAGAGGGAATGATCATATTTTGTTCGAATTTCAAATGGAGAAAATTGTGGAGTTGTTTGAGGTAGGAGATTAGCTAATTGTGTTTGATTAAGGAAGGCTTCTTTGCTCTCCAATGGTGTCGGCTGAACTAGCTACCTTTGCTGAAATGAATGAAGCTTGTTCAGGTTATAAGGCTTGCTGAAATGCAGTCTTTAATGGCAGAGAAAATTCGGGTTTATTAGCTTGATACAAGAGTGGTTTAATGGAGTAAAATTCTGGAATTATTTTGAAGTTGAAAAAGAGTTTTGGATAGAGTAATCTTATGAGGGTTTTGAGGTGTGGTTATGGAGTCCATGTACTCAAGGTAAGTGTGGAGGTCAATGGTGTTCAGTCCATGGCTGAACAAGTTTCAATTTCCAGAGATTTGAAAGGTGTTCTTCGGCCTTGGCTTTGAGAGACAAAGTTGGAAAATTTTCTGGTTTCAACTTGTTCAATGTTTCGAAGGTTGGTGGCTTTTGGTGCAGAATTTTCTGCATTTCTTCAGCCCGATTTGCAGCTGGTTTTTGAGGGGATTTGAAGGTCCTTCAAAGGTGATTTTCCAGCCTTCTTTCTGAAGAAAAATAGAGGAGTTTTGCTGGCTTGAAGGTGGATTAAAACAGCTTCATTTTCTTGGTTGAAAGTGGCGAAATTGCCCAGAATTTTTTCCTGGTTTTGTGCAGTTTGTGCAGTCTGAAAATTGCACAGAATTTTCAGCCTTCAAGCCACATGAAATGACCATTTTTCTGGCAGCAAATGAGTAGGTTTATTGGCTGAATTTTTCGAAAAGCTGGTCTGCAAAAAATCTGGAGAATTTCCAAATTTTCTAAAAATATGAACAACATGAAGGTAGGATTGAAGGTATCATCATGGTGATTTATTTCTTTTGGAAACTCATCCTAATTTCTTTCCTATTTTCAGCCAATCCTCTATCCTGCAAGACTGATTTTTGAAATTCAAGGTAGAAGAATTATCACAGAATTTTTTTTTTTTTTGAATTTAAAAGAAGAGATTTAATGGATTTTGGTTTATTTAAATTATGAAGATGTTAGGACAAAGTTAGAGGTAATTAAAAGGACAAGAATTCCTCTAGAATTCTTTTTAGGACACAATGATAAGATTAGGACATTCTCTTCATGTCTCCCCTAAGACAACATTCCTATTTTTATGGAATGCACGAAAATAAAAATTCAAACTTAATTAAGATAATCATGATAAAACTTAGATGATGGGATTTGAACTCATGACCTTAGAGATTAATTCAAAAGCTCTAACCACTAAACCACAACAACTCCTGTTCTTATTTTCTCACCTACATATTCCTCTTATTTAATCCTCAAGCTATCTTCCTATTTTGACCTCAAGCAAAATTACCATTTTACCCTTCCTACTCAATAAGCATAACTAAGCCTTTTAACCCATAAACCATAATTCTAAAGCACATAAATTCATTCAATATATATATATATATATATTCATGCAAAATAATATAATATGCATCCCGACCTCCTTACTCTAGGGTTGGCTTTAGGTGGGGTTTCACATATTAATTCTGGTCTAAATATAATAGTACTTGTACTAGGAACCCACTACTCTAGATGTGTATCAATTGGAACTGTTGCCAATACACATATGCCTTGGCCAAGGATTTCTTGAGTAGCAATTCCTACAAGTGGCCGTGAGATATTCGCCCCTACTATTAGGAGTGGTGAATCCTTTATTGGCCCTCTCAACTACTTTCGTTTACCTCACAATGTACCCAATATCCATCTCATAGGCGGCCCTCGATCTGGCTCTAGAGTTTAGAATCAAAGCACAATGCTCAGCAAACAAAGTACCTTAGAGATCTCAAATCTAAGGATACTTACACGTTTGCTATATTGAGATTATATCACTGGCACTAAATAGTTATCAATGTGATTATCTCATAGCTAGGTCTTCCAATGTACTTGTTCAATTAACAAGTATCCATGTGTTAACTTTGAGTATCTCAATACTCACGGATATGAGAACCACTTCCTGATCAAATCAAGAAGTGTAACACATGCTAGTCTTAACGTATTAATGATGTCCTATCTCATTAATACTACGACTAGAGACTATTTAAGTACTGACACTATACAGTGTAGTAGGAATCTCATATTATGATCTCTATCATGATTTCCTTAACATAGTGTTGTACTAGGGACTTTATCTAACAGTTATTTTACACAAAAGTAAAGAAAATAAATTGTAAGATAAATAATGCCTTGTATTTAAAATAAAATGTGTCATGTACAATATTTAAGTGATTGCCTCTAGGGCATAACACTAACAAACTCCCACTTGCCCTAGAGCTAATCATTCATGTATCTAATACCGAATAACTCGACATGCCTATCATTTTTCTTTTGGGATATTGCTTTTGTAAGCGGGTCAGCTATGTTCTCATTCGTGGGAAGTCTCTCTATCTTTACATCATTCCTATCTATGATCTCACAGATCAGATGATAGCATCACAGTATGTGTTTGGATCGTTGGTGAGACCGTGGCTCCTTTGCTTGTGCAATTGCTCCGTTGTTGTCACAATACAAAGTTATTAGACCAACAATGCTAGGAACCACACCCAGTTCTGTCACAAACTTCTTGATCTAAATAGCCTCTTTAGCTGCTTCAGAAACGGCTATGTACTTAGCTTTTATCATAGAGTCAGCAATAGTCTCTTGTTTGGAACTCTTCCAACTTATTGCTCCTCCGCACAACGTAAACTCATAGCTAGATTGTGATTTGAAATCATCTTTATCAGATTGAAAACTGGCATCAGTATACCCGTTTATTTTCAAATCACCTTCTCCATATATTAAGAACACATCCTTAGTCCTTCGTAAGTACTTAAGGATATTCTTTATAGCTGCCCAATGACCCTCTCCAGGGCTAGATTGGTATTTGCTCGTCAAACTGAGAGCACAAGATACATCGAGCTTAGTACATATCATAGCGTACATGATAGATCCAACTGCTGAAGCATATGAAATCTTACTTATGTGATCCTTTTCAACTTGTGTCTTGTGAGACATCGACTTTGAAAGGTTTACACCATGTGACATGGGTAAGAATCCCTTTTGGATTGATCCATGCTAAACCTTTTTAGCACTTTATCTATGTATGTAGACTGTGAAAGACCAAGCAACCTTTTGGATCTATCTCTATAGATCCTTATTCCAAGAATATAGGTTGCTTTTCCAAGGTCTTTCATGGAGAATTATTTAGACAACCAAACTTTTACCATTTGCAAGACAGGTATATCATTTCCTAATAACAATATGTCATCTACATAAAGTAATAAGAAAATGATTACACTCCCATTAACCTTCTTATATACACAAGGCTCATCCATGTTTTGAATGAAACCAAATTCTTTGATTGTTTCATCAAAACAGATATTCCAACTACTAGAAGCTTACTTAAGTCCATAAATGGACCTTTGCAGCTTGCACACCTTTGTGCTATCATTAGATGTGAAGCCCTCAGGTTATGTCATATACACTTCCTCAATCAGATTTCCATTTAGGAAAGCTGTTTTCACTTCCATTTGCCAAATCTCATAATCATAATGAGCAGCAATGGCTAGGAGTGTCCTAATGGATTTTAACATAGCTATTAACGAGAAGGTTTCGTCATAGTTAAGACTATATTGTTGACGATAACCTTTCATCACTAGTTGTTCTTTATAGGTAACTACATTACTATGCATGTCCATTTTCTCCTTAAAACCCCATTTGCACCCAATAGGTTTAATTCCTTTAGGTGAATCTATCTCTTACTTCATGGCCTTAAGCCATTTCCTAGATTCTGAACTGTTCAGAATATCTTTGTAGGTAGTAGGCTCATCTTCATCTATGAGCAATACATTATTGTGGTTGTTAATGAGAAATCCATATCTCGCAGGTGCCACACGTATCCTAGTAGACCTACGAGGTTCTTGTGTTGTAGAAGGTTCATCTATTTTCTCAATAGATATGGGATCAGTCGATTGATCCTCGTTTGTTTGATCTTCATGAACTTCACTAAGTTCAATTTTACTCCCACTGTCCTCTTTGTGCATGTGCTTCTTCTTTAAGAAGAAGACATGCTTCAAAAAAAATACTTTGTTTTCAGAGGGTAGATAGAAGTAATATCCGAAAGATTCTTTTGGATATCCCACAAATAAACACTTGTCAGACTTGCTATTAAGTTTGTCTAACTGTGACATTTTGACAAAGGCAGGACAACCCTATACTCACAAGTGAGATAACTTTGGTTTCTTACCAATGAACATCTCAAATAGGTAGAATGAACCAATTTTGTTGCAACTCTGTTTAATATATAAATAGAAGTCTCTAGTGCATTCCCCCAAAATGATTTTGGTAAGTCTATAGAAGCTATCATGGTCCATACTATATCTAGAAGGGTTCGATTCCTTCTCTCAGATACACCGTTATGTTGAGGTGTATGTGGTGGAGTCATTGAGATAATATCCCATATCTCTAAGATTACTCAGAAGCTCTTGGCTCAAGTATTCTCCTCCTTAATCAGATCTTAGAATCTTAATACCTTTACCAAGTTGTTTCTTTATTTCATTCTTGAAGTCTTTGAACTTATCAAAGGCCTCAGATTTGGATTTCATTAAATAAAAATACCCATATCGTGAGAAATCATCGATAAAGGTTGTGAAATAGTTATAATCTCCTCTTTTTTGTACTGACATTGGGCCACATACATCAGAATGTATGAGTTCTAATAACTCCTTAGCCCATTCTTATTTTCTTGAAAAAGGAGTCTTAGTCATTTTACCTAGTAAACAAGACTTGCATGTGCCATATGATTCATCATCAAATGACCCTAAGTCACCAAGCTTGTGTAACTTAAAAATATGATTTTTGTTTACATGGCCCAAATGACAATGCCATAAGTAAGAGGTGTTAGAGTAATCTATTTTAGGTTTCTTATTATTTATATTAAGAATTGGATTATTCAAGTCTAGAACATATAAACCATTAACCAGAGTTGTTGAACCATAATGAATATCATTCAATGAAAAAGAACAACATTTATTCTTAAATATTAAATGAAATCCATTAAAGTCTAAACACGCAACTGAGATAATGTTTTTCATTAAAACTGGTACATAATAACAGTTTTGTAGTTCTAGAATTAATCCCGAAGGCAGGTTCAGCTCGTATGTCCCCATAGCAAATGCAGTAACTTTTACCCCATTTGTAGTATGTAGGTCCACGTTACCTTTCTCTAAGATTCTATTGCCCTTTAGTCCCTGCCAGTTATTGCACAAATGAAATCCACATCCGGTATCTAATACCCATATCTTATTTCTAAAGGCAGTACTTATCTCAATTATAAACATACCCAGACAAGAACTAGAAATGCTTGCAAGCTTCTCCTTCTGCTTCTTGTCCTTAATGGTCTCCAAGTAGGCCTTGTAGTTGCGCCTCCAGCGGCTCATCTTTCCACAATGATGGCATGGGCCCTTGGTAGCTGTGTCCTTCTTCTTCTCTCTACCTTTGGGCTTCGTGGGAGCTTTCTTCTTCTTTTGAACTTTCTTCTTAGAAAAAGATTCTACCATTAAAACTGTATTGGAATCCTTCTTCATGGAGAGCTCTACAATTTTAAGAAGATTAATCAACTCAGGAATGGTGGACTTAATCTTGTTCATCTGATAGTTAATCATAAATTGTGAAAAAGTATTAGGTTAAAGATTGTAGAATTAAGTCAACACTTAAGTCATGGTCCATCGTGAAGCAGAGAGATCCAAGCTTCTCTATTAAGCCCAGCATCTTCAGCTCATGAGTGGCCACAGAAGAACCCTCTGCCATTTTGCAATGGAATTGTTGCTTCGGGATCTCGTATCTCACAATTTTGGCTTGGGCATCAAACAGCTCTCGAAGATGTAGTATGATCGATTGAGCATCCATATGGTCATGTTGTTTTTGCAACTCGGGAGTCATGGATGCTAGCATAATACATGATTTTGTATCACTATCCTTCTTGTGCCTTTTGTGGACAGCATGCTCATCAACATGAGCATCTTGAGCTGGTGGTGGCGGAATAGAAGCATCTAGCACATAGAGCAACTTTTCCAATTTGATAATGATTCTCAAATTTCTATACCAGTCAAGGTAGTTTGATTCGGTTAACTTGTTTTTTTCCGAAATGCTATGTAGGTTTAAGTTTGTAGACATGATGCAAGTGACTTAGATGTAAAGATAGAAATGATTAGCTACTTGTATATGCATATGAAATGCAAATAATTAGGACTTTAATTACACATATTTTTACTCCACTATTTTACTCAAACCAATAGCCCCTACTACTGATTTAGGAAAGCTCGTTGGAAGCTTTCCTAGTAGACCGGTATCCAAATTCCTTAAGAATAACCTTAGATTTGCCTAATAAGCCATCCTTAAGTTCATTGGTAGGTATCCAATACCAAGTACATCGTATATAATTACTGGATGATTGGGTGCTTAACAGCTTTTAATCTTAAAGCCTTTTGGGTACCCCAACCTTTCCTATAAATTTCTTTGTGCTTGAGTTTGCCCAACTGGGATAAAGAATTTAGTTAAACCCGACCTATTAATCAGGAATTTAATTCGATAGCTTGAACATGCCCGATGTCGAGTAGGCTTGGGTTTGCCCAACAACCTGGTCTTGAAAAAGGACTCTTGTTCTTACTATATTAATAGAAGGAATTGGGTTTAATATTAATTGAGGGATTTGTTCCTTTTAGTGATTTCAATAAATAACATGCATAAAAATCAATAAATCACATAATTAATAATCATGGTAATAAAGCGATTACATGATATGTTTATGGACTTTACCCTAAATTAATTTCTTTAAGTCATAAAAGAAATTAATATAGTTAACCCTATGTGTTCATGCATGATTTAAGTAGAAGGTCTTACATTCTCGCCTTGTTTTGGTTGCCATCTCCAGAATAAAATATTTCTACTCCTATCTAACTTATATAAACTAATTATATAATTTACTAAAGAGAGAAAATCTCGAGTTATATTCGAGGGGAGCTAGATGAGAAGAGAATTACATAAGAATTCTAGAGAAGGGAGGACACACATGCCCTATTTCATAAAAACCAAAACTATAAAATGTATGAGCAGATATAATTGGTTTTAGTCCATAACCATCCACCATGCCATTGACTATGCTTAAACAAAATAAAAATATAGTTTTTATTATTCTAAAATCACCATTTTAGAAAAATAAAACATATTCTAAAATCAATATCTTAGAAAAATACATCAATTTTAAATTTTCAAAATCATTATTTTGAAAGATAAAATTGTTTGCCTTAAAACTAATTTTGAGAAAATGCTTTTGGGTTCCGTCTCTTATCAAATGAGATTTTTCCTTTTCAAAACTCTATTTCAAAATTTTTTTAAATGGCTGGAATATCGCAAACAGAGCAGAACTGGCGTCGGTTTGAAAGCCAGAGCCGGTGCCGGCTTTGGTTTAGTTTTAAGTAAAATTTTCTTCTAGAAATGATTTCTGGAATTCGCGAAACAGTACGGAATCGGCGCCGGTTTGGAAGCCAGAGCCGTCGCCGGCTGTAGTTGGGAAAAGGAGGCGATTTTCAGAAAATTTTTCAGAAACATTTTCTGGTGCATTCTTATAATGCAAATTTTTAGTGAGAATGATTCTCAGCAGTATTTTCTGTTTTGAAGCTCAAATTAGTTTAAACAAAGCCAAAACAGAAAATTAGGATGAAATTGAAGGCAATCAACCATGTTCAAGAAAATGTTTTTTTGCAAAAGGAAAATCTGCAGCACATAAAGAAAACGTTTTTTCGAAATATGTTGTAACTATTACACAAGTATATTGTGCTATGGACCTAACCTATAATGCTCGAAACGATTTCAACTCGACTGAAACAATTTTCACAGCGAACAAAGACATATATGAAACAGCTTTCACACAGGAAAATAATGTCCGCAAACCACACATAGCAAGGCTCTAATACCACTGTTGCATATCTCACGCATATCATATACGGCGCAGCAGAAGAATAAAATGAGATACCAACCGAAGATCCATATATGTGTGAAAAATAAGACATAAAGATAACAAATGTAACAGCTTTTTACCTTTTTTTGATCGTGTGGAAAACAAAATTTTCCTTCTTCAAGTCGAGGTGCGATCTAGCAATTCTCTTGATCAAACACCATGAGAATTGAACGTCCAACCACTATAATCACAGTATGTGATTATCTCTGATAGAAATCCACACAAAGGAACACTCAAGCACCAAGATTTTCTGTGCTAGCAGAAACACAGAAGGCGGCTAGGGTTCTTCTTGTTTTTAGAAAAATGAGAGAGAGAGAGAGAGAGAGAGAGAGAGAGAGGAAGAAGAAGAAGAAGAAGAAGAAGAAGAAGAAGAAGAAACGTGTGAATGCCCTAGGGTTTTCATGAATCCCACTCTAAGAAGGTTTCACGCATATCTAATATACCAAACGAAAAATCACTGAAAAATGAGAATTCTAAAGCAATTAGAATTTTCTAATTGTAATTGGAAACATCAAGTTCTCACAATTACAATTTGGACTATAAATTATAACTAATTATAATTTATCCACAACAACTTCTCTTTCTCGCAATTAACCCCACTATGTTATCAAATAACATCTTGAGTATATAATCCTCTATTGTGTGTGACCTATTAGGTTTTTCAGTCAATTGGTAGCGATTATGAATTAATTTAAATTTCTTTGAGATTAATAATCCATAATTAATTAGAATTAATCATATTAATTCTAATCAGGATTGGTTTGTTAATGCATCAATTAATAAACCCATATTCCCAGATCATGAGTGGTATCTAGCAACACATCATGACCACCCAAGAGTCCAGGAAGTCAAGTGGCTTGACATGAACCATTCAATAACAAACTACAATGCAATTAACCTTTCCCCATACAATATCTTATTCGGTTTGGAGTATAGAATTAGTGCCAACTCCCTTCAGAATATATATTAATTCTGGCCCGAATATAATAGAACTTGTACCAGGAATCCACTACTCTAGATATGTATCAATTAGATTTGTTTCCAATACACATACGCCTTGGCCAAGGACTTCTCTAGTAGTAATTCCTACAAGTGGTCGTGAGATATTCGCCCCTACTATTAGGAGTGGTGAATCATTTATTGACCCTCTCAACTACTTTCGTTTACCTCACAATATACCCAATATCCATCCCATAGGCGGCCCTTAATCTGGCTCTAGAGATTGGAATCGAAGCACAATGCTCAGCAAACAAAGTACCTTGAAGATCTCAAGTCTAAGGATACTTGCACGTTTGCTATATTGAGATTATATCACTGGCACTAAATAGTTATCCATGTGATTATCTCATAGCTAGGTCATCCAATGTACTTGTTCCATTAACAAGCATCCATATGTTAACTTTGAGTATTTCAATACTCACGGATATGAGAACCACTGCCTGATCAAATTATGAAGTCTAACACATGCTAGTCTTAACGCATTAATGATGTTTGTCTCATTAATGCTACGACTAGGGACTATTTAAGTACTAACACTATATAGTGTAGTAGGGATGTCATATCATGATCTCTATCATAATTTCTTTAACACAGTGTTGTACTAGGGACTTTATCTAACAGTTATTTTACACAAAAGTAAAGAAAAGAAACTATAAGATAAATAATACATTTTATTTAAAATAAAATGTGTCATATACAATATACTAGTGATTGCCTCTAGGGCAAACACTAACATCCGAGAACTAGACCAAGTTACTTCGAACCATCTATCTCTAACGTGAACTAGTACAAAGATCAAAATCCCCATTGAGTACTCAACGTTTTCACTGGTTCACAAAACCAGTCCATATCACATTCTCCGAATGGAGATCAAGAAAACCATTTTTAGGGAAAAAAAATATTATTTTCCAAATGCTCATTATAGTTTCTGTAATCATTTCCAAATTAATGAACACGTAAGCATTTAAAGCTTTTCAAGTTGTGGTCGAAGTGCTTTGAAAGCAATTCGAACCAAAATTAGAATGATAATGCCTTTTTTTTTTATACCAAAAAGTAGCATTTATGCCACCAGATAAATTCATAAATATGCTTTAGTTATCGTATAAGGTCATAAGAGTCATATGCTTAATCATGGCAATATATAGCTTTAGGAAAATTTGTTTGTCAAAGAAATGTTTTTGTTTTTTTATGCGGGAAAACATCTAACCATGTAAAGTTTGATAAAAACAGGGAATTCACATTTCCATAAACTATAAAAGATTCACATTCATATGATTTAGGAGATTTCTAGTCAAAATGAAGTTTATAAATAAAAAATGGTTCACTTTGTGTGAAAATACTTACGCGCAATTTTAATAGGAAAACTCCTAGTAAGGTAGGGTTTTGGAAATCTAGAGTCTCACAAATATTCATAATGTTGAATAAACTGTTTCTATCTAAATGTGATGGAAAACATTTAACTAAGATATAGTTTGGATAAACTCACAGAGCGTAAAGCTTTAAAGCATAAGAGTTCTTGCCATGATATATCAAAAAACACTTAGCTATATATAAAAAAAAAATACTTAACTAAACGAAATTTAAATCCAAGTGACTCACACTATCTGTAATTAATAAAAATATAAATGCTTGTATTCAAGTGTTTTAGAAAACCACTAGCTAAAATGAGGTTTATGAAATAGAGGGACTTGCCTTGATTAACTATCAGTCGTGTACTTGTTCTTACTAATTTATGAATTCCTTAAGTCGTGTTTACCTACAATAAGGACATATTTCTTATTTAATATGGAATATAACATCCTAAATATAATATAGATGGATACTTCTAAGGTGTGATAATGGATGTTGTCATTACAACTTCATATAAATGGAATAGATATGCATCTATTCCCTTGTAAGCTTATTCATCCAACCATAAATTTTCCCCACTATTCATTAATCTCAAAATAGAAATTTGATCTCCATTTTAACCTCCTCCTTCATTAACTTCATAGCTTTTGATCCCAATATCCAAATAAGGCCAAAATTGTCCCAAATCATCACTATAACATTTCTCTATAAATTCTAGCTGATGGGATGTAATGTCTTTCTCCATTTTGTTTAGTTATTCCTGTGAATACTCTCATTAATGTAGTAAAACAAGGCCTCTCAAGGTGTGACATCACTTTAGGGTTTTCTCATGGATTCATTAATATAACCTACCATATATAAACCCTTCAATATTTTGTTTAATGCCTCAACCATGGTGTTTTGGTTAGCTTTACCTACCAATTTATTAGCATTCTCTCAAAGGTACCAAAACAGAAATTTTTATTCTTCTTAATAATAGCTTTTGGTAATTTTGATACCATATGGATCTCAACTACCAAAACTCCAAAAAAACCTAGTCCAAGTCCTTCTTATAACCCCAAAACATGCTCAAGTTCAATTATCTTAATTCATAATCCCATTAATTCAAAGAACACCCACAAGTTGCCAAGTTAGTATTTAACTTATTTTATTTCCACCATAAATAGCATTTCCTCCTTCAAATTCTCGTCTTTCTTTCTTTAGTTGTTTCTCAATATTTCATGACTTCAAAATCCATTCATACCAGCTATAAAAATGCAAAAAATACTCCTCCTTAACAACTGGTTAACATCCAACATTAACGACAATTTCTATTTCAACTTTTTTGCAGTGTTTATGCATTCAAGTAGAAAATTCGCATTATAATAAATCTCCATCATATATAAATCACTTCACTTCTAAGAAAATAAATCTCACTTACTTGATGGAGCAAAATCAAGCTTGAAAAAGGATCCTTCTTTTCTCTTTTCTTTCCTCTTCCCTCGGTTTTCTTTTCTTTCTTCTCTCTCCCGATTTTCTTCTTTCTTTCTCTTCCTTTTTCCTTTCCTTCTTTTTTCTTAGGTTTCTTTTCTCTCCCTTCTCTTCTTTGTCTCGGTCCTTCCCTCTCTTTTTTTTCTTTTCTTCTTCTTTTCCCAGTTTTCCTTTCTTTCTTTTTCTCCTAATTTCTCTTGTTCTTCCTTTTTTATATTATTCCCTCTTGATTTAGTATCTATGAAATATCTTTGAAATTCTTAGAAAATTACTCATCACCTCTAGAATGCTTTAGAGGCTAATGAAATTTATAGAAGTGTAGAAAATCTAAAGGAAACTAGTAGAAAGGATGAGATATTAATGGAATGTGCAAGAATTCTCTTTAGTCGCTCATGGTCAAAGGTAGCAAATCTTGGTTAAGGGTGGTCAAAGCTTGATTGGCAATCTTCTAGCTTCTATTACATGTGGTGGGCCATCCTTTATTAACATCTTTGGTCCCACCAAATTTCTAATATTATGTCCCGACTAATTTTATATAACATGGTCCAGTATGAATAATTATATACAGAAATATATTTTATATATCTCTCCTTCAAAATTCTTATACCCATTAAATACTTTTAACAAGAGGGGTATTACAACAAGGTTGTTGAGATGGCAAAGGTTTTTTAGAAACCCTGGCAGCTACCTTAAAGTGATTTAAAAGAAGGAAAAGAAAGAAAGAGAAAACGGGTGGTAGTGAAAAAGCATGAAAAATTGGAAGCTATTGTTTTTTTTTTTTTTTGTGCATGTTCCTATTCACGTATGAAAAGTAGGGGGAAAAAAAATAGAAAATAGCTTTGTTCATTCAACAGCCACTGTTCCTTTTCTTTTTTCATTTTCTTATAGATTAGCTTTTCCAATTTCTTCCTTGTTCTTTCATCCTTGATTCTTTTTTCACTAGGTTGAAAACTCATTAGAGGTTCAAGAATACTTTGAAAGATTAAAAGCTAGCAATCTTGGTGCACGTGTTTGATGCAAAGGAATCTATTCTTGGTTAGGATTCCTACGGAACAAATGATCGTGATAAATAAAAAATTCCATCAAAACCAATCCCTCAAGTTGTTCATCCTAAGCACCCTGAAAGTAAGTATTCCTAAACTATTAGATGAGAAATTTTTGAATTGCATGTTTCCACCGCGAATTTTGATTTTCTCGTGAGCCTTCAATCTTGTATGATGGTTGGCATTTTCTCTATGTGTGATTAGTTCTACTTCATCATAAGGATCAAGTACAAGAAAGGGGAGACACTTAACCAAGTATTCAAGGGCCAATGATGAGAGTAAGATTCAAATGCTTTCAAGAAGTACTCTAAGAATTCATAAGACCATATTTGAGAATGGATGAGCCTTGGAAGGATGTTGAAAAGGTCAAAGAACTCAGGTTGATGGTTATCTAAGAGGGAAATTAACAAGGATGTAAACAATGGCAAGAAGAGGAGGAAAATGCATCAAAACTGGGCCTGCCACCCATAAAGTAGTCAGCGGAACTTAGCTTCGTAAAGGACTTCACTGTCATGAAATTTTGATGAATTTCTCTAGATTTCTCCCATTTTTCAAGAATTAAAATGATTTTTGCACCCTAAACTTGTCTTAGGGACCTCATTAAACTAATGCTAGGACTTGGTATATATAAATACACTTTATGTTAACAAGACATCTCAATCTATGTAAATGTTCAAATTATATAGAGAGACATGGGAGAAAATTCCTTCATGTTCTTTCCTTCTCCATGATATTACTAAGGGATTAGTCTGCCATTTTTTAGTATCTCCAAATCTTGGAGAATAATTTAGTTAGCTTCTCTAGATTTGGTCTTAATTACTTATTCTTTTAAGGTTTTCTATAAGATTGTAATTGGGTGCTTATAACCTCCTATCCGTTTTATTCTTAAATCCTTTCTGATTTAGAGGTACACTATAAGGAAAATGAAGATTAGCGACTACCAATTTGGCACCACAGATATATTGGCTGCGATTATTTGGTCGCAATCAAATAACTGCGATCGCTATATCTGTGGTCGCTAAATATACAGTGACCATGGTAAGGCGACAGTTAGGAATTAGTGACAACATAATGTGGTCGTAAATAAATAAAAAAAAATTGTTTTTGAGAAATTAGTCGACAATGTCGGTTGCTAATTAGAGTCATTACGATCGCTGATGTCGGTCACTAATTTGCGATCGATTGTGGTCACTAATCAGTGATTGTTTTGCTAGTTGTTTTGTGACCAAAACTTAGATATTCAGTAGCTAAGTTTAGCAACAGAACTATTTGTCTGTCACTAATTAATGTTCATATTAATGACTGCAATTGTTTGTTGCTAAATGTTAATTATTTAAAAAAATTAATTACCCCTGCTTTTTTTTTTTAATCCAAAAGATATCTTATTTTTCACAATTAAAAATGTATAATAGTAAACAAAATTATATGACAATTTCAAATGATTTGTAGTGAAACAAAATTATATAAATATAATGTATAAATTTGAATTTGAAAATTAACTACAATATAATTTGAAAGTACCTATAACACAAAAACATTAAAAAAAAAAAGTGAGCAATAAGACTAAGAGCAAGCATCATCAGTGTAATAACCCTCACTTTTGTACTTTAAATAGCTATTACTTTGGATAGAATGAGAATTTGTAAAAGTGACCAGAACAAGAAATGATCAATATAATAAGATGAACGTTTTGGTGCACTAAAAATATATAAGGGCAGTATTGGAATTTTGACATTGTAAGGACCAGGATGGAATTTTGAGATTGTTCTACTTGTACCTTTGTACTTCAATTGATGACTACTTTGTATGGAGTGAGAATTTAGGTATAAGCCCAGAACAAAAGTTGATCATTACGATGAGACGAACATTTTGGTATAATTTGAATTTTCAGGGGTATTATCATAATTTTGACCGTGAATGAGATTTTGACTACAAATTGAAGGGGATTGAGAAAGAATTGAGAATTTTGACTCCCGCCATTGAACTTAGTAAATTTTGTAGATTCCATTGGTGAAATAAAAGTTTTTCCGATTGAAATGTATATTGGCCCGAATTTTAATTATATCCTAAGGAAAATGGTAATTTTGTCAAAAAGAGGACAAGTGGCATTTCATGATTGGCTATTGAGATTAGGTGTTAGTTATTGATTGGATCATGGGACCCAATGTTTTTTATTTGATTGGTTGAAATTAGCATTTTTTATAAAGCTTTCATGGTAAGATTATATAAGCTTATTTAGTAAGCTTTTTCAGTAAGCTATATGATTAATTAATAAAATAAGGGACAATGTGATAATTTGCCATTGAGAATGGTAGTGGAAATGCTGTTTTCACAGCTTGAAGTCGGCAGATACGAAGGAGAAAACAAAAGGAAGAAAAAGGAAAGAAAAGGAAGGAAAATAGAGAGAAAAATAGGGAGAAAAAGAAAAATGAGAGAAAAAGGGTTTTCAAGGAAGAAAAGGAAGGAAAACTTGGAGCAATTCAAGCTTTGAGAATCCTATACATAAGGTAAAAGCTTGTACTTCTTGAATTAATGCTGTAGAATAAATTGTAAGGATTATTTTGGTGATAATTTTATGAGAAAATTCATGTGAATTATGACTTATATTTGGAAAATTAGCTACGTTCTTGGGCTGTTTTGCGTGTAGTGTGTATTGGCTGATTATAGAAGCTATGTATTATGTTTTATATGGTGTACGAAGATGTTTTGATGGTGGTTTGGATGGTTTTTCATGGCTGTAAAAGAAGAAGATGGAATTGAAATGAAAAAGGAGATTAGTTATTAAAGAAAATGAATTGTTATTGTTGTTATTTGTGATTGGCGAATTTAGTAATGGAAAATATGATTTTTCTGGATTGAACATCTGTAAAAATCAGAGAGTTGAAGGCTGCTTTGATGGATTTTAAGGTGGTTAAGTGTTATATAGGAATTTAGATTGAAGAAAAGAGAATTAATGGTATGAAGAAAAAGGAACAAACAGAAATTCTGTTTGTGTGATTTCCGAGCAGACTTGAAGAACCATTAAAATGAACAAAATGGCTCTTTTTTCCTGTAACCCTATGACCTGAAACTTGTAGCTAAATGTCTTAGGATCATTTTAAGACCAATTTGACATGATTTGGACTTGTAAATAGAAAGGTATGCTTTAAATACCAAAGGCTGCCAGTTTAATGACGGGATGAAGAAACTGGGAGTTTTTTTTTTAATTAAAATTGAATGAAATGGCAAAGGAAATTGGTATTCCATGAGGTGGAAACCATAAAGGAATGTCTTGGGGACATTTTGGAACTAGTTTGAAATTAATTGGACTTGTGAATCAAAAGTTACGTTATAAACAAGAAAGTGTGCCAAGAAGGAGGAAATGCAGAAAATTGGTTGATAAAGAATAAAACAATATGTTGATTCCATGTGTATTATTGGATATATGAAGGATCAAGGAAGTATGCGAAAGGTTTGTATACTTATTTGAGGAATGAAATGAAGGAATGGATAAGTGAACCTTTGATCATCTCAAGTATTTATATCATATTGAGCAAGAAATAGAGGAATGAGGAATTAGGTCATTCCTTGGTCTTACATATTGGATGATACCTCTATATTGGTTGAAAACCTTAAAAGGTTAAATGAAATATGGATTGATTATGGATGTAGGTTATTTACACAAAAAGAGTTCGTGATGAAATTGAGTACCACGTAACTAAGCGATAAGACACAAGGTAAGTCCCACTTATTTTACATACCCTATTTTGTGCTAGTGAAATTATGTTTTATTGAGAAATATTATATGAATCCTTTCGGTTTCTCTAAAAGAGAATCTGGTTTTTCTGAGAAAGAAATTGCATCATGCTATGTTAGATTTGAATGAACATATGGATTTTTATTATTGGAATTATTTATAATAAGTGACTGTTTCTTAAAGTATAGCAATGAGGTTGAGGAACCTTGTGTTTTCTTGAACAAGATATGGTTTTTCTAAATGAGAAATGGCTTCTCTGAACGGGAAATTATTGGAAACTTTAGAAAACAATATTTTCTACGAGGACTTTTAGGTCACTTAAACTATGAATAATTCTTAGGTACAAATGTATACCTAAAAGGTTTTCTTCTCATTAATTACGAGACGAGGTTATATTTTATTCTAGGAAAGCATAAATATTCCTTTTTATGGAAAGGGTTTTGGGAAAATGTGAATTATGGAATTATAATTGGAATTTCTTGAATTTAATTCTTCTTTTAGAATTAGAATCTTGGAATTCCTGAATAAATCTCCTTTGGAATCAAGTATTTGTCAAATGACAAAAATGCCATTGAAAAAGTGTTTTATCAAACCAAAAAGAACTTCTTATCCATTTTCATTATGGTTTGGAAAACAATCTTTTGGTATGAAATTAATGTTTGGAAAACAATATTTTGGCCCTAGAAAATGTTTTATTTATATTCCTTCAGGAACGGAATATTGGATTGGTTTTGTGAACCAGTGGAAGCTCTGAGTACTCAGTAGAGGCTATGACCTATTACTAGCTCGCATTAGAGATGTGTTGGATTGTATACCCTCTTAGACTAGGTTTCTGATGTAAAATCGAATATTTTAAAAAAATATTTTATTTTCAGAAATTATTTGTGAATATATTTTTTGTTTGTGCACAATTTTCGTTTGGAACAGACCCATTGTGTTTAAATAAGTGACACATATGAATGGTGGTCTTTCACAGTGAGGTATGGATTATGAGTTATTTAACACATAAACATTTGTTCTTAACCTATTGATGAGAATGAGAATCTCATCATGTTTAGGTTATTATGTTATGAATTCCAAATGGGGAATAGCTTACCTTTAGCCAGTGAGTAGTCCACTCACTTCATGACATAAGCGTATTACGAATACGTAGGACAAGACCTGTAGTAGTGGTTTCTAAAAGTACTATATGATAGAAACCTAGACTACTACCGCTACAACATTGACTAATGCTCTACTACTTGAGTATGAGTCGGTGGTCTGACGAAGCTGAAAGCATATGCTTTGATATGCTATAGTTGAGGTTCTATAGTAGAACCAATATACTTGTGTATTGAGTATATGTGACTAGTTAGTTAAGATGGACTAGTACAAGATAGTTTCTACACTATATCGCCCCTTGTGGTTGTCCGAATGGTCTAAAATGTCCAGGGTCGTGGGAAACATGGCTCGAATATTTACTTTAGGGTAGTTCCCTTGGAAAGCAGAAACACTCCAGGAAGTCATGGATCATTGGACTAGAAGCCTAAGGATGGTAGATGTTATTTATAGGGGTGTTAGTACACTTCTTCCTTTCTAAATGTATAGCGATGTGTAAAGGGGTATTTTAGTCATTTCACCAGTAGGTCAGAGACTTTGCTAATGCAGCAGCATTGTCCTTGGGGTCAATATTTCGATATGGTGATATTAGGAAATATTTAAAATGCAAAATATAGCTATTTATATTGCACGGGTATTTTGGTCATTTTAGCAGCTAAGGCGATGTGTTTTTTTTGTCCTCGGAATAGCCCGTAAGTCCTGATTAATTTTGGGTTTGAGGAATTAGTCTCAATTCAAGAGGATTTTATTTTATTCAGGATGTCTAATTTATTATTAGACTGGATTAAAATAAATAAATAAAAAAATAAAATTAGGAGTTGAGAGAAATTAATTTTCTGGTTTATTTGGTTAATTAATTTTTCAGGGCCTAGGTCCAGTTTGAATAATTAGGAAATTAACCTGGGCTTAAACTAAGGGGAAATAATTAATGATTAATTATTTATTAGATTATTTATATAAGCACAGGAAATAAATAATTAAAGATTAATTATTTTGGTTCATTTGGGCTCATTAATTATTTATTAGGTTATTTCTATAATCACAGAAAATAAATAATTAATGTTTATTATTTTATGCCTTTTGGGTCCAAGAAAAATAATAAATATTATTTCGGCCTAATAGCTTGGACTGTAGGGTTTTTTACAGATACGGTTCAAATGAGTTTAGGGTTAAGCAAAACTTATTATCAGGAAAACATCCGGGTGTTTGAAATATGATATTCCGGGGATATGTTTATCAGATATTGGAGACCTAGTTTTGGCTAACAATAAAACAAGACTCTGGTAGAGAGAAAACCCTAGTTTTCCCTAGCTTTTCTCTCTAGCCTCATGTAGGACTCCCAAAGGTCTCTCTGTTGACAAAAGGTCTCTATTTCATGAGTTTTGTGCGGCCTTTTGTTCTTATTTCTTTGCTAAATAATAGCAAGAGAACTAAGGAGATTTAAGACCATTCTTCTTCACTATTGTGTTCACCAACTAGAAGTTGGGTAGTGGCATATTCTGAGAGCTGAAAAGCTTGGCGTTCATGCAAACAAGGCGAAATAGGAGGCTAGAGGGTTATCAACCGGAAGCTTCTTCAAATGGGCAAGGCGAAGCTATTTCTGTCGTTCAATCCACTCCTACTCAACCCAGTAGGTTTAAAGCGCGCAAATGTATGATCTTAATGCTTCCGTGCGGCCATTAAGGCTTGTGTTTTTTTTCCTCTCTGTTTTTTTTCCCGTGAAGCATGCTCCCCTGTTTTTCCTACATCCAAGTAAAAAGAATTGGTACAAATTACGATAGATTGTGACGATAATCTTACCTCTCCGACAAAGGATAGTGGAGTGCTTAGGCTCGTTCCTTAGCACAACAAGACTGTGATATCGAAGGCAAAGCCTTGTATATTTTGTACGTAGGTCGACCTTTTATTGACAAGGAAGCCTTGCATTTATTAAAATATGGGGTAGTGATCTTATAAATCGTGGTTTTTCAAATACGGCCAAGATATGGAGCATGGATCTTAATAAAGTTTGACTTTCCAAATGTGCCTGAGATTTTAAATAATTCTCAGGGAAGGCTTTCTTCTAGTGAGTAGTGAAACTATTTTCAGTGAAAAATACAATGCTTTCCCACAATGGTTTTATGAAATAAAACTAATTATACTTTTTGTCTATTTGATTAAATAAAACACTTGTACAAACAGGACCCGCTGAGTGATTTCCACTGATATGTGTGTTATTTCTTCCTAAAAACTCCAGGAATAAGAGGCGCAACGGAAGCACGGTAAACTCCAGAGGCATATGCTATATTTTAGATCTATTGTACTTTAAATATGGTATCAGGAGACAGACTCCATGTATTTTCTTGTATTTACTAAAAAATAGTTTGAACAAAAAGTGAAGCTCGCTACGCTATGGAATGGTAGGGTGTAACAATTAGCCGAATCATCTCTGATATCACCATCATAATCAGCTGGTTGTGTTAGTGTTGGTATTGGTAGTGGTGCTAGTGGTAGCTAAAATGTGACATGCTAAGGCATACCCTCTATGAATGTGTGCAAGCAATATATTAGTCTTTCTCTTGTAATCTCTATACAACATTGTCTAACTTCTTTACATCACAACCTAAGATTGCTCACTCCAAGCTCACCATGGTGATTTCTACTACGAGTATACTTTGGTCAGATGCGAGAAGACTCAACACCTAACCTATAGACTTGGCCCTTTTTGAAGTCACCAGTAGCATGCACAGGTAACAACCTCTCATCCTGCACCACCCCTCCATTAGTAGAGCTCGTTGTGAAGCTTGTGACAAGCAATTCTTTAAATCGATTGTGAAATTTTTTTGGTAGAATTATGTTAAAATAATTGTATATAAAAGATTAAAATAAATAGATTAACTTTATACGTAGAACATACCCATGTGTGCTGAGCTCTAGTGTCTTTGAATTGGCATTTTTTAGGCCCAGGATGCTAGTGCTCATAACAACGCCTCTACACCTTGGAATGAGAAAAATCCTCTCCTATCTCATGGCACTCGTATGTAAATGTAAAGTTTAATAGAATATCATATAATCAAAAATAATATGTAGATTTAGATATATGTATAAATTAAAAAGTCATTTTACCATCTTGGCCTCATGCTTTAGGAACGAAATTGAGCCTCTACTATAGTGTGATTAGCATAAGCCATAACGCTTTGAGTCTCCCTAGCATGTCTAGATTGTTCCAGAAAACCTTTAGACCTCCAATGTTGCATAAACTAATCGTTAACTATCTCAACTATCCAAGCTGGCCTTCTCCCACACCTGTAGATATTGAATAGAGTGTCAGTTAGCCGCTTAGCATACCTGGACTCCTATGCCCTACGAATGTGTCTATCATGCTGTGAATCCCATCTAAAGTGTCTTTGATATTTAATCATAAAAATAAATTTAAATATAATGGAATGCAATATATGGTAATTGAACACTAATGTAAATGATACTTTATATTTAATCACTTACATAAAAATTTGCAAACAATATATCTAATATATCTGGTAGGATGTTTCGAATGGAGTGTTATGGGCCAGAAAATCACTTCCTAAATATAGAGGCGATGACCTGTGCACATGCTGATTGATGTGTGAAACTATGGCGTATAATTTCAATTTATTATAATATGTAATAAATAAATATCAAAGTAGAAATTATATTATTTTATTTAAAGAGTACTTATGTGTCACCATATAGATCTAATATCCGATGGATCATCACGGACTTTAGATAAAATAATATAATTTCTTCTATTGTACGTAAATTTATAATATAATTTAATTAAGAATTAAAAAATTATGTAATGATAATGACAAGCCCTTCTACTCTTAATGAAAACTTCTCAAAAAGCAATACTTCTTAATTGATGATTTCTTCCTTGAATAATTAATCTCTAATGTAGCACCTTGAATTCATCTATTCTTCATGCTTTTCCATGCTTAAATAGATGTTTGTGGCCACTACAAATCATCCCAAAATGTCCTGGTCCATCTATAAGTCAATTTCCAAAAGATCTACAAGGTAATTTATTATTAGACTGGATTAAAATAAATAAATAAAAAAATAAAATTATGAGTTGAGAGAAATTAATTTTCTGGTTTATTTGGTTAATTAATTTTTCAGGGCCTAGGTCCAGTTTGAATAATTTGGAAATTAACCTGGGCTTAAACTAAGGGGAAATAATTAATGATTAATTAATTATTAGATTATTTATATAAGTCCAGGAAATAAATAATTAAAGATTAATTATTTTGGTTCATTTGGGCTCATTAATTATTTATTAGGTTATTTCTATAATCACAGAAAATAAATAATTAATGTTTATTTTTTTATGCCTTTTGGGTCCAAGAAAAATAATAAATATTATTTCGGCCTAATAGCTTGGACTGTAGGATTTTTTTCAGATACGGTTCAGATGAGTTTAGGGTTAAGCAAAACTTATTATCAGGAAAACATTCGGGTGTTTGAAATATGATATTCCGGGGATATGTTTATCAGATATTGGAGACCTAGTTTTGGCTAACAATAAAACAAGACTCTGGTAGAGAGAAAACCCTAGTTTTCCCTAGCTTTTCTCTCTAGCCTCATGTAGGACTCCCAGAGGTCTCTCTGTTGACAAAAACTCTCTATTTCATGAGTTTTGTGCGGCCTCTTGATCTTATTTCTTTGCTAAATAATAGCAAGAGAACTAAGGAGATTTAAGACCATTCTTCTTCACTATTGTGTTCACCAACTAGAAGTTGGGTAGTGGCATATTCTGAGAGCTGAAAAGCTTGGTGTTCATGCAAACAAGGCGAAATAGGAGGCTAGAGGGTTATCAACCGGAAGCTTCTTCAAATAGGCAAGGCGAAGCTATTTCTGTCGTTCAATCCACTCCTACGCAACCTAGTAGGTTTAAAGCGCGCAAATGTATGATCTTAATGCTTCCGTGCGGCCATTAAGGCTTGTGTTTTTTTTCCTCTCTGTTTTTTTCCCGTGAAGCATGCTCCCCTGTTTTTCCTTGCCTTCAAAGTAGTATCAGAGCCAGGTTCTTTGATCAACTTAGGGAGCATGGTAGTTAATAAAAATGGAGAAGATGATTGTTGGGTGATTATACCTGTGATCCTTCGCTGTTTTGGTATGGGTTAGGATGATTGTAAGCTTCACCGTTGAAGCATAGGACTCACAGTAAAAATTTTTGGCTTTGATGTTTGATTGTGTAAACCCATTTTAAATGGGTATAGGTGGTTGTGTTTTTGTAAGTAAAATTGTCCAAAGAAGCCAAAGAAATAAGTAGAAGATGAACCAAAAGAAGTTCTGCAACTTCCGTGTGAAAGAGAAAAAAAAACGAAGAAGCAGAACTGTTCCTAAGCTGCCGGTCGCGCCAAGCCGAGCCGTGATTTTTGTGAGAGGAGCCGTTGTCTACGAGCCACATAAGCTGAGCCAAGTCCGTGAAATCCCAGTCGTTTTCAATTGCAAATTTGCAATTGGATTGCGCGGGTCGAGCAGCGGGTTATCGGGTGGAAGCGCAGCTCAATGCGCGGGTTGGCAGCAGAGGGCAAGCGGGTCACGGGCATGGGCGAATCCATGGGCTGCAGCTGGAAGGCGATCCGGTGCGGCGCGGTTCATCACGGCCGCGGTGGACCGCAGGCCAAATGGGCCCGGATCGGGTGAATGTAGACCGCTAGCTTTTTTTTTTGCATTTTTTTTTCTTTTTTCATTTTGGGTCCCATACCAGGCGAAGTTAATATTTTTGCAATAGTTTATATTCTTGGAATATATTTTCATGAAAAATATTAGTAAGCGATTTTAGGATTAAACAATACCATTAATTTATTAATTAATGTGTTTAATTTTATTATTTGGGCACTTAGGTTTAAAAATAAAAAAGCATGAAAATGTTTACTGTTTTCAAGTATGTTTTTTTTGTGTACCTATGTGCGCCTTTTCTGAAAGACCAAAGTCTTTGGGAACTTTTTTTAGAAGAAAAATATTTTTCTTCAAAAATTAAATGGTTATTTTAATTTGTACAAAAATTAATCCTTGAATAACTTCTCAAAGGATTTAATCCTTCACATAGAAAATATATTGGATTTAGATATTTTTGTAAATTAAAATGGAGAGCCATTTTGTTTTATTTTGCACTAGGAAAAATTGTTTTGTCAAATAAATTTGAGACCAAAGTCTCTAGAAAGTTTTAATTGGAAAATTTTTGAAATCATTAAGTTTTAACTTAAATAAAATTAGTTCATGGAAAAATCTCTCAAAGGATATAAGCATTAACATAGAGATTTTAGTGGATTTAGAAATTTTATTTTGAATTAAGGAAAAACTTAATGGAGATTTCAAAAGGATATTTTTCCAGAAAACTTTATTTTAAAAGAGTAAGTGGGAGAAGGGTTCCAACGGCCCCACGGCTTCCATCACGATCCTCATTAGAAATCGTGGGTCCCCTAGCGTCACCCTGGGAGTGAACCCGTATAGGATGGGGATACCACAAGGATCTAGATCTAATGGATGGATGTAATTAATAATCCGGGGCACGTACTATGATTGGCCAGCCCTCATTGGAGGTTATAGTGCGAGGTATGTCCATAGGAAATGAGAGGAAATGGCCATCCCACGATGGAGTTATCCTCTAGATCATTACCTAGAAGGAAAATTAATTTGGGGTGATTAATACACTTAGCTTAGGGAACTGTTAATCTTCCTAAGAAGCTATGTCAGTTTTCCTAAGAGCCAAATTATTTTTAGTTCACAAATTTTATTGTATTTTCACAAACTAAATTCTTTTTTTTATTTTTCAATTTTCAAAACTGGTGGGAGATTCTTTTAGTCCATTGGCCGTTATTCTCAGGAAGAATAAGTTAATGCGTCTAAACTATGTGGACTGGAAGAGGAACCTGGACATAATACTCAAAGCTGAAGAGTATAAGAATGTCCTTTATGAGACCTACCCTGTTATTGGGGAAGGTTCTACCGCCGAAGAGCGAGAGGCTGAGAAGGCGTGGAAGAAGGCTGACGAAATGACACGCAGCTATATGTTAGCCTCCATGTCTAATGTGCTCCAGTCAAAACACGAGCACATGGCTACTGCATATAACATTTGTCAATCATTGGCTACTATGTTCGCAAACAAGAGCTGGCTCGCATGGCAAGAGGCTTTTCGAATAATAATAGACACTAAGATGGCTGAGGGAGCATCAGTCCGAGAGTATATGCTCAAGATGATTGTTGCTTTCGAGGAGGCAGAAATCTTAAAGGCTGTCATTGACCTGAGAGCCAAGTGGACATGGTTCTCGAATCTCTACCGAGTTCCTTCACTCAGTTCAAGTTGAACTATAACATGAACAAATTGAACATAAGTTTCATTGAATTGATGAAGGAGCTCTAGATGGTGGAGAAGGTCATGAAGCCGCAGTCAAAGGCCATGATTGCTAAGGCTTCTTCCTAAAAAATTGGGTCTAAACCCAGAAAGTTCAAGAGGAAGAAGGGGAATGTAGCAGCCCATCCCAAGACCCAGCCCAAGGACAAACCAAATGGTAAGTGCTTCAAATGTGGGAAGAAGGGACACTGGAAAGAGGAGTGTCTAGTCTTCAAGCCAAGAAAAACCCCATATATCAATGGTAGGATCAACTTTCACTTAGATTGTTGATTCGAGAGCCACTGATCATATATGTAACTCCTTGCAGGGGTTTAAAAAGATTAGAAGACTCAAAAATGGCGAACATAGGCTACGCGTGGGTAATGGAGTACAAGTTTAGGCCCTTACAATGGGAGAGCTGGATCTTTTTTTTTTATTGTAATAAGATAGTGGTTTTAAAAGATATTTCATATGTACCTGGCTTTCGCCAGTATTTGATTTCAATTGCAAAACTAATAAATTAAGGATATCTGTATCTTTCCATTCTGGTATTTCTATCAATAGAGATGAAAAAATTTTATGTACTGGGCACATGTATGGGAATCTGTTATTTTTAAACCGTATTAACAACCAATCAAATAACGCTTAGTCTGAACCTTTAACTAAGAAGAGAAAGACCAATGTCAATGATTCATACATTTGGCATCTAAGGTTAGGTCATATTAACTCAACCAGGATTCAGAGGCTAATCCATGATGGGCCTTTGGGCTCATTAAGATTGGAATGTTGGCCTCAGTGTGAATCCTGCCTGATGGAAAAAATGACCAAAAGGTCATTTACACCAAAGGTGGATAGAGCCAAAGAGGTGTTGAGTCTTGTTCACACTGATGTGTGTGGTCCATTGTCTACACTAGCTAGAGGAGGTTTTGAGTACTTCATCACTTTTACGGATAATTGTACAAGGTATGGTTACATCTACCTGATGAGACGCAAGTCTGACTCTTTTGATAAGTTCAAAGAGTTTAAGGTTGAAGTGGAGCATCGGACAGGTAAATTAATCAAAACCTTACGATCGGATCGTGGTGGAGAGTACCTCCTAGGTGAATTTAAGGACTACATGGTACATCATGGCATAGTATCTCAACTCTCTGCACCGGGAACACCCCAACAAAACGGAGTAGCTGAGAGAAGGAACATGACATTATGGAAATGGTCCGAAGCATGATATCTCATGCTATTCTTCCTGTGTCCTTTTGGAGATATGCCCTGGAGACAGTGGCATATATTATGAACATGGTGCCTTCCAAGTCAGTACCTAGGACTCCCTATAAGATGTGGACTGGGCGTAAGCCAAATCTGAATCATCTCAAGATTTGGGGTTGTCTAGCTTATGTACTGGTAAAGGGAGACAAGTTGGAACCAAGATCAGAATTATGCTATTTTGTTGGGTATCTAAAAGGGATAAAAGGAGGTTACTTTTATCATCCTAAGGAGCAGAAGGTACTAGTCAGTACCAATGTTAGATACTTGGAAGATGATCAAAGTACTTTCACTAAAGGTTCAACAAGGTTGGAACTTGAGGAGAAGTTATCTTCGGAATCAACTTCTTCTGACTCGATTGTGGAACAAGAAGAGGCACAGCCTCAAGAGCCTGTACAAATGGAGCCTCGTCGTAGTGGGAGAGTGTCTAGAGTTCCAGATAGATGGACTGGAGAAGCCTTTGAGCTGGTCTCCAACCATCAGGAACAAGACCCCACTAGATACGAGGAGACTATTGCTGATGTTGATGCAAATCTATGGCAAGAAGCAATGAAAGCCAAGATTGAGTCTATGTACCTCAATCAGGTTTGGGATCTTGTAGCTTCTCCTGAAGGGTTAAAACCCATTGGGTGCAAGTGTGTGTACAAGAGAAAGAAGGGAGTAGGTGGGAAGGTGGAATCCTTCAAAGTTAGGCTTGTGGTAAAAGGGTATACTAAGAAAGAGAGAATCAACTATGAGGAAACCTTTTCCCCGGTAGCCATGGTTAAATCCATCCGCATCCTCCTTGTCATTGCATGTCACTATGATTACGAGATATGGCAAATGGATGTCAAGACGACATT
The DNA here is from genome assembly GCA_026120185.1 of Voacanga thouarsii. Classification (NCBI taxonomy): domain Eukaryota; kingdom Viridiplantae; phylum Streptophyta; class Magnoliopsida; order Gentianales; family Apocynaceae; genus Voacanga; species Voacanga thouarsii. The sequence continues at coordinate 79,411 of JANUWF010002059.1, read as the reverse complement.
CTTAAATGGCCATCTTAGCGAAGACATCTATATGTCCCAACTAGAAGGCTTCATTGCTGAAGACCAGGAACATGTGGTTTGCAAGTTTAAGAAGTCCATTTATGGACTTAAGTAGGCATTGAGAGCATGGAACATTCATTTTGATGAGACTGTAAAGTCTTATGGTTTTATTCAAAACGAAGATGAACCATGTGTGTACAGAAAACTTGAAGGTATTAATGTGGTTTTTCTTGTCTTGTATGTGGATGACATTCTACTCATTGGAAATGATGTAGGGACATTATCGTCTACAAATGTTTGGCTGTCTAGTCAATTCAGTATGAAAGACTTGGGAGAAGCAAGCTATATTCTCGGGATTAGGCTTCTTAGAAATACGAAGCAGAGAATGTTAGGATTATCCCAAGCAACATACATTGACAAGATGCTGGCCAAGTACAGCATAGACTCATGCAAGGGAGCTCTAATCCCTTGCAGACATGGGTTGTCATTTTCTTCAAATGACTGTCTTATGTCTTAAGAAGAAAAGGACAGAATGAGTAGGATTCCCTACGTTTCGGCAGTAGGAAGTCTCATGTACGCCATGCTGTGTACTAGGCCGAAAATTTACTTTACCGCGGGCTTAGTTAGCAGATATCAGTCAAATCCTAGGGAGGTTCATTGGCAAGCTGTAAAGCATATTCTCAAGTACCTCAAGGGAATGAGAGATTATATGCTGGTTTACAGGGCTGATGATTTGGTTCCTATAGGATACACAGACTCAGACTTCCAGGCGGATAAGGATGAGAGAAAATCGACTAGTAGATATGACTTCACCTTATCTGGATGAGTAATTTCATGGAGAAGTATCAATCAATCTTGTATTGCTGACTCAACCATGGAAGCTGAGTATATGGCAGCTTCGGTGGCATCCAAGGAAGCAGTCTGGCTCCAGAAGTTCCTTACAGAACTTGGAGTCGTACCACATATGGACAGACCGATTGTGATGTATTGCGACAACACTGGAGCAGTATCACAATCTAAGGAGCCTCGGAACCATAAGAAGGGGAAACATATCGAGAGGAAATACTACCTGATCCGGGATTTCATCCAGAGACGGGAAGTCATGGTGGAACATATTACCTCAGAAAACAATCTAGTAGATCCATTAACCAAGCCTTTAGCTGAAAGAGTCTTCAAGAGACACTTAAACGCCATAGGGGTCGGCACCTATGGACTTACCTAGTCTTAGAGTGCAAGTGGGAGATTGTTGGATTGTATGCCCACTTAGATTAGGTTTCTGATGAAAAATCGAATATTTTAATAAAAAAATTTATTTTCAAAATTTTTTTGTGAATATATTTTTTGTTTGTGCACAATTTTCGTTTGGAACAGATCCATTGTGTTTAAATAAGTGATACATGTGAATGGTGGTCTTTCACAGTGAGGTATTGATCATGGGTTATTTAACACATAAACATTTGTTCTTAACCTGATGAGAATGGGAATTTCATCATGTTTAGGTTATTATGTTATGAATTCCAAATGGGGAATGGCTTACCTTTAGCCAGTGAGTAGTTCACTCACTTCATGACATAAGCGTATTACGAATACGTAGGACAGGACCTGTAGTAGTGGTTTCTAAAAGTATTATATGATAGAAACTTAGACTACTACCGCTACAGCGTGGACTAATGCTCTACTACTTGAGTATGAGTTGGTGGTCTGACGAAATTAGAAGTATATGCTTTGATATGCTATAGTTGAGGTTCTATAGTAGAACCAATATACTTATGTATTGGGTATATGTGATTAGTTAGTTAAGATAGACTTGTACAAGATAGTTTCTACATTATATCGTCCCTTGTGGTTGTCCGAATGGTCTAAAATGTCCAGGGTCCTGGGAAACATGACTCGGATGTTTTCTTTAGGGTAGCTCCCTTGGAAAGCGGAAACACTCCAGGATGTCGTGGATCATTGGACTAGAAGCCTAAGGATGGAGGATGTTATTTATAGGGGTGTTAGTACACTTCTTCCTCACTAAATATACGACGATGTGTAGAGAGGTATTTTAGTCATTTCACCTATCGGTCAGAGACTTTGCTAATGCAGTAGCATTGTCCTTGTGGTCAATATTTCCTTATGGTGATATTAGGAAATATTTAAAATGTAAAATACAGCTATTTTTATAGCAGGGGTATTTTGGTCATTTTAGCAGCCAATGCGATGTGTTTTTTTGGTCCTCGGAATAGCCCATAAGTCCTGATTAATTTTGGATTGAGGAATTGATCTTAATTCAAGAGGATTTTATTTTATTTTATTTTATTCAGGATGTTTAATTTATTGTTAGACTTGAATAAAATAAATAAATAAAATAAAATAAAATTAGGAGTTGAGAGAAATTAATTTTCTGGTTTATTTGGTTAATTAATTATTTAGGGCCTAGGTCCAGTTTGAATAATTAGGAAATTAACCTGGGCTTAAACTAAGGGGAAATAATTAATGATTAATTATTTATTGGGTTATTTATATAAGCCCAGGAAATAAATAATTAAAGATTAATTATGTTGGTTCATTTGCGCTCATTAATTATTTATTGGGTTATTTCTATAAGCCCAGAAAATAAATAATTAATGTTTATTATGTTCGGCCTTTTGGGTCCAAGAAAAATAATAAATATTATTTCGGCCCAATAGCTTGGACTGTAGGATTTTTTTCAGATACAGTTTAGATGAGTTTAGGGTTAAGCGAAACTTATTATCAGGATAATATCCGGGTGTTTGAAATATGATATCCTGGGGATATATTTATCAGATATTGGAGACCTAGTTTTGGCTAACAACAAAACAAGACTCTGGTAGATAGAAAACCCTAATTTTCCTTAACTTTTCTCTCTAGCCTCACGTAGGACTCCCAGAGGTCTCTCTGTTGACAAAAGCTCTCTCTTTCGTGAGTTTTGTGCAGCCTCTTGTTCTTGTTTTTTTGCTAACTAATAGCAAGAGAACCAAGGAGATTTAAGACCATTCTTCTTCACTGTTGTGTTCACCAACTAGAAGTTGGGTAGTGGCATATTCTGAGAGCTGAAAAGCTTGGCATTCATGCAAACAAGGAGAAGTAGGAGGCTAGCGGGTTATCAACTAGAAGCTTCTTCATGTGGGCAAGACGAAGCTATTCCTGTCGTTTAATCCACTCCTACTCAACCTAGTAGGTTTAAAGCGCGCAAAGGTATGATCTTAACACTTCCGTGCGGCCATTAAGGCCTGTGTTTTTTTTCCTCTCTGTTTTTTTTCCCGTGAAGCATGCTCCCTTGTTTTTCCTTGCCTTCAAGATGGATGACCTCAAGTAACCCGATTCAAGTTATGGGGATTGCCTTACTCTAAACGAGGTGATAGGACATTGGAATTAGCTGGTTCCCCAGCTTGTACCGTCGCAATGCATAAGCACCCATTGATTGGTAGATCCTTGGTGGCACACCGAATCCGGGATCAATCCTTGTCAACCTCGTAGGGAAGGGAGTATGGAGTGGGGACCCATACTACAGCAAGTAAAAAGAATTGGTACAAATTCCGATAGATTGTGACGATAATCTTACCTCTCCGACAAAGGATAGTGGATTGCTTAGGCTCGTTCCTTAGCACAACAAGACTGTGATATCGAAGGCAAAGCCTTGTATATTTTGTACGTAGGTCGACCTTTTATTGACAAGGAAGCCTTGCATTTATTAAAATATGGGGTAGTGATCTTATAAATCGTGGTTTTTCAAATACGGCCAAGATATGGGGCATTGATCTTAATAAAGTTTGACTTTCCAAATGTGCCTGAGATTTTAAATAATTCTCAGGGAAGGCTTTCTTCTAGTGAGTAGTGAAACTATTTTCAGTGAAAAATACAATGCTTTCCCACAATGGTTTTATGAAATAAAACTAATTATACTTTTTGTCTATTTGATTAAATAAAACACTTGTACAAACAGGACCCGCTGAGTGATTTCCACTGATATGTGTGTTATTTCTTCCTAAAAACTCCAGGAATAAGAGGCGCAACGGAAGCGCGGTAAACTCCAGAGGCATATGCTATATTTTAGATCTATTGTACTTTAAATATGGTATCAGGAGACAGACTCCATGTATTTTCTTGTATTTACTAAAAAATAGTTTGAACAAAAAGTGAAGCTCGCTACGCTATGGAATGGTAGGGTGTTACAATTAGCCGAATCATCTCTCGATATCACCATCATAATCACTTGGTTGTGTTAGTGTTGGTATTGGTAGTGGTGCTAGTGGTAGCTAAAATGTGACATGCTAAGGCATACCCTCTATGAATGTGTGCAAGCAATATATTAGTCTTTCTCTTGTAATCTCTATACAACATTGTCTAACTTCTTTACATCACAACCTAAGATTGCTCACTCCAAGCTCACCATGGTGATTTCTACTACGAGTATACTTTGGTCAGATGCGAGAAGACTCAACACCTAACCTATAGACTTGGCCCTTTTTGAAGTCACCAGTAGCATGCACAGGTAACAACCTCTCATCCTGCACCACCCCTCCATTAGTAGAGCTCTGTTGTGAAGCTTGTGACAGCAATTCTTTAAATCGATTGTGAAATTTTTTTGGTAGAATTATGTTAAAATAATTGTATATAAAAGATTAAAATAAATAGATTAACTTTATACGTAGAACATACCCATGTGTGCTGAGCTCTAGTGTCTTTGAATTGGCATTTTTTAGGCCCAGGATGCTAGTGCTCATAACAACGCCTCTACACCTTGGAATGAGAAAAATCCTCTCCTATCTCATGGCACTGTATGTAAATGTAAAGTTTAATAGAATATCATATAATCAAAAATAATATGTAGATTTAGATATATGTATAAATTAAAAAGTCATTTTACCATCTTGGCCTCATGCTTTAGGAACGAAATTGAGCCTCTACTATAGTGTGATTAGCATAAGCCATAACGCTTTGAGTCTCCCTAGCATGTCTAGATTGTTCCAGAAAACCTTTAGACCTCCAATGTTGCATAAACTAATCGTTAACTATCTCAACTATCCAAGCTGGCCTTCTCCCACACCTGTAGATATTGAATAGAGTGTCAGTTAGCCGCTTAGCATACCTGGACTCCTATGCCCTACGAATGTGTCTATCATGCTGTGAATCCCATCTAAAGTGTCTTTGATATTTAATCATAAAAATAAATTTAAATATAATGGAATGCAATATATGGTAATTGAACACTAATGTAAATGATACTTTATATTTAATCACTTACATAAAAATTTGCAAACAATATATCTAATATATCTGGTAGGATGTTTCGAATGGAGTGTTATGGGCCAGAAAATCACTTCCTAAATATAGAGGCGATGACATGTGCACATGCTGATTGATGTGTGAAACTATGGCATATAATTTCAATTTATTATAATATGTAATAAATAAATATCAAAATAGAAATTATTTTATTTTATTTAAAGAGTACTTATGTGTCACCATATAGATCTAATATCCAATGGATCATCGCGGACTTTTGATAAAATAATATAATTTCTTCTACTGTACGTAAATTTATAATATAATTTAATTAAGAATTAAACAATTATGTAATGATAATGACAAGCCCTTCTACTCTTAATGAAAACTTCTCAAAAAGCAATACTTCTTAATTGATGATTTCTTCCTTGAATAATTAATCTCTAATGTAGCTCCTTGAATTCATCTATTCTTCATGCTTTTCCATGCTTAAATAGATGTTTGTGGCCACTACAAATCATCCCAAAATGTCCTGGTCCATCTATAAGTCAATTTCCAAAAGATCTACAAGCTAATTTCTGAATTCTTACTCAAGAAGGATTCTTCACTACCTCTAACCCGATTTGGGCCAATACCGTTTCAACTTTACTGAGCCAGCACTAGCTCAGCTCTGTTCTCATCCAGTGTTTGCCCTATTTTGCCCTATTTTTTAGGTTTTTAGCCATGACCAGTTCACCTTCTTAGAGCCGGCACTGGTTCAATACTAGAATAGGTCTAGGTCCATTTCAGTTTCTTTTTCTACAATTTTTACCCAAAATCTAGGAAAAACCTTCCTATAATCAAGAAAATCTTAGCTTCTCAAAATAAAAAAATTATATAACTATTATCCACAAGAACAACTCAAATTCATCTCAAATGACTAAAAATATATAGGTACATTTTATCCCGATTAGTATGCATCGCATGTGAGGCATAGACACCCGTATCCATTGTTATTCGCTTTACCGTAGAACTTGTGTATGCCTTATTTTGAAAGGTATAGGCAATTGGTATCATATGTAAATTCAATACACTAAAATCCAATGGAAAGAATGAAGTAAATGGAATGGAGGAAAAATAGGGGAAAGACATCGGAGAAACAATAGCTTCAAGGGACAAACAGTGACCGGTTTGCAAAAGCCGGTCAGCAGCTTTGTAGAAAAGAACAAAGCCAGCCCGAGAAGGAACCAAGATGGTCGCTAGCTAGGAGAGAACAAAAATAAAGTCGGTCCATGGCTTGGAAATCTATGGACCAACTTCTTGATAATTTGTATTCATTGTAGCCAGTCCAGGACTAAAGAAAAGAAAAAAAAAAAGGCAAAGTCGGCCCTATGGATAAATAAAGTAGTGACCGTTTTGAGTAACAAGAAGCCGATCCATGGCTTCTTCAAGCCAAGGACCTGCTATGTGAATCAATGAAATAGCTTGCCACTGGTTTTATGTAAGTAAGGACCAACTTAGTCCTGGAATTGTTTGGTTCAAGTCATAGTTTGGGTTTCCAGTTTAAGCATCTGAAAACCATTGTATTTCCTTGTTCCTTGTAATTTTCTTTTCTTTTGGGTCCAATATCATACGAGGTTATTTTCTTGCAATGCTTTATTTCTCATGGATGAAAAATGGTTAGTAAAGGAGGAACCATTTTAGGATCAAACATAATTATTTTAATTTATTTTTATAATGTTTAATCTATTATTTTGTTACATAAGAATTAAAGGGTAGAAATAGGATGTAAAAAGTTTATTTTTAGTAGCATGACTATTTTATTTAATTTTGTAATCAAATGCACAAGTTTTTTAGAATTGTATTTTTCTCCAAATAAAATAGTGAAGAAAAACATTTTAAAATGGAACTTAGAAATTTAAAATAAAATTCATGATTCATTCTTCCAATGGGTTTTATCCTTAACATGGAGAATAATCTGAATTTAAGCATTTTAAATTTAGTTTGTATCAATGGTTTTAAATTAAATAGTAAAAATAAAAATTTAGAGTTTACTCTCTTAAAGGGTATTATCCTTGATATAGAGAATAATTGTTGAATTTTTGGATTTTGACTAAATTTAATGAAAAAAATATATATTTTAAGAAAAATAATTTTCAAAAACCTATTTTTCTTAAAACATTAAGTGGAAGAGGGGTTCCAATGGCCCCATGACTTCCATCACGGATTTCTATTAGAGATTGTGGTTATTCTCGTGTCATTATATGATGGATTTCCACGAGCATCTAGAACTAATGGAGGAATTATAATTAATACATACGATATATTTTAGTATTAGGTAGCCTATATTGGAGGCATTAACATTATATTATCTATAAGGAATGAGAGTAGTGGCTATTCTATCGATAGATAATTTCTAGATCATTACCTATTAAGGAAGTTTTAATTAAGGATGGTTGTACACTTAACTTAAAAATTATTAACCTTCTTACGAAGCTCTATCAATTTTTCTAACAGCCAACATTTTCATATTTTTAATAATGGTTTTAATAGGCAAACCATTTCATGGATCTAATATGATATTTAAATGTGCATTTTTATGTGTTTTTTTCAAAACAAATATTTTTTGAATGAAGTTTTTTTTTTATTAATAAAAATGTCTACTTTTAGTCTTTTGTCTATTATTCTAAAGAAGAATAGGTTAACTGGACCAAATAATGTGGATTGGAAAAGGAATCTGAACATGGTACTCATTGTTGAGGAGTATTAGTATGTTCTAACCGACCCCTATCTTGAAATCGGGGAAAATTCTATGGACCAAGATTATAAGACTAAAAAGGCATGGAAGAAAGTCGATAAAATGGCAAGATGCTATATGTTGCTTTCCATGTCGTATATTCTTCAGTCTAAGCATGGGAATATGCCTATTGTGTATGATATTGATATATTGTTGCACACCATATTTGCCAACAAGAGCTGACCCGTAAGGCAGGAAGCTCTTAAGGCAATCATGAACACTAGGATGGCTGAGTGGGCATCGATTCACAAGTATATGCTTAAGATGATTGGTCACTTCGAGGTAACGGAGGTCCTAGGGGCAACAATCCATCTTGAGAGTTAAATTGACATGGTTCTTGAGACTTTTTCAAATTTGTACTCTTAGTTCAAGTTAAACTATAACATAAATAAGTTGAGTATGTCTTTGAATAAGCTGATAAAAAAACTGTAGTCTACTAAGAAAATCACGAAGCTTGTGTCAAAAGTTTTGCTTACACATTTTGGTTCATCTTCTAGAACTAGGACTCAGCCCAAGAAGTTTGAGCAGAAGAAGGTCCAAAATAATGTAGGGGCCCAGCCTAAGCAGTCTAAGCCTGGTCCGTCCAAGAGAAACTCAAAGCCCAAGAGGATATGTTTAAAGTGTGGCAAGAAAGGGCATTTTAAGAAAGAATATCCAGACTTCTTGGCTAAATACTCCTCAGGTATTGCTCTTTATTTAGAGTTTATTTTAATGGTTAGATCATTATCCACTTGGATTGTAGATTCTGGAGCCATTAACTATATCTATACTTTCTTGTAGGGGTTCAACAAGATAAATAGACTCACAAGAGGAGAGCATTGACTTTGAGTTGGCAATAGAGAACAAGTTTGGGCCAAAGTAGTGGGAGACTTAGAGCTTTTATTTGATTGTAATATGATTTAGTATTAATAGATATTTTATATGTTTCTATTTTTAAATAAAATTTGATTTTAGTTTCAAGAGTGATTAATCAAGGATATTATGTTTCTTTCCATTCTAGTATTCTGAAATGTTATTTGTTTTGAAACTATGTATGGCAATCTTTTTTATATTAATCCTATAAGTCGTCAAGTAAATAGTACTCAAAAGGAACCTAATAATAAGATGAGAAAGGCTACGTCAAATTACTTATATATGGCACTTAAGATTGGGATATCTAAATCCTAATTGGATCCAAAGTTTAATCTAAAATGGGTCTTTGGACTCATTAAAATTTGTGGAATGGCTTCAGTATGAATTTTGTCTTATTTGTGAAATAACCAAAAGGTCCTTTAATTAAAAGGTGAAAAGGGCCAAGAAAATACTTCGAGTTAGTTAATATTGATATTTGTGATCCTATGTCTACACTTACTAGAGGAGGATATGAATACTTCATTGTTAACAAATGATCATACACATTTTCATTACATTTATTGGATGAGGCACAAGTCTGACTTCTTTGATAAATATAAGGAGTTTAAGGCTAAACTGGAGTGTTAAATATGTAAACTAACCAAGAAGCTAAGATCGGATTGTCGTGGAGAGCACCTCCTTGGTGAATTTAAGGACTACTTGATACATCAGGGAATAGTATCTCAATTAACTATATCTGGGACTCCCCAATAGAATGGAGTACGTGAGAGAAGAAATAGAACGTTGATGAAAATGGTTAGAAGCATGATAAGTCATATAACTCTTTCTATTTCTTTTTAGGAAAATGTTCTAGAAATAATAACATATATTTTGAACTTGATACCTTCTAAGTCAGTAACTAAGACACTTTATGAGATGTGTACTGGATGAAAGTCCAATATGAATTATCTAAAGGTATGGGGTTGTCTAGATAATGTACTGGCTAAAGGAAATAAGCTAGACCCAAGGTAAGAACTATGCTATTTTGTAAGGTATCCAAAAGGAACAAGGGTGGAGATTTTTATCATCTCCAACAGCAAAAAGTACTTGTTAGTACTCATACTAAATACTTGGAGGATGAACAAAATGTGTCTAGCAAGGTATCAAGTAAGCTGGAATTGGAAGAGAAGTTCAAGAATACATCAACTTCTAGTACCCTAGTTAAGGAACTAGAAAAGATACAATTAGATATTCCTATACAGATTGAGCCATGTCACAGTGGAAAGATATCTAGGGTTCCAAAAATATATATTGGAGACACTTTTGAGGTAGTTTCCAACCATTAAGAATAAGATCCCACTAGATACAATGAGGTTATATCTGATGTTAATACAGATAAATGGTAAATAGCAATTGATGCTAAGATTAAATCTATGTATCTCAATCAAGTCTAGGATCTTGTTACTATATCCGAAGGTATTTAATCTATTGGGTGAAAATAGGTATAGAAAAGAAAGAGAGGTGTAAATAGAAAGGTGGAAACCTATTAAATAAGGTTAGCTGCAAAAGGTTACACTCAGAAAGAAGGAAACCTATTTCCCTTGGCGAGTATGCTCTAAAAACCGCAGTATATATTCTGAACTTGGTACCTTTTAAATTAGTACTTAAGACACATTATAAGATATGAACTATGAAAGCCTAATATGAATTATCTTAAGGTATGGTGTTGTCCAACTTACGTGCTGACTAAGAGAAGTAAGCTAGTCTCAAGATAAAAATTTTGTAACTTTATAGAGTATCCAAAAAGGATCAAAGAGCGGATACTTTTATCATCCCCAAGAGCAAAATGTACTTATAAGTACTCATGTTAGATATATTGAGGATGAAGAAAGTGTATCTACTAAGGTCTCGAGTAAGATGAAATTAGAAAAGAAGTTAAGCGTTACTCCACCTTCTAATACTCTAATTGAGAAACCTAATGATTTATGTTTTTTAGTGTAAAAAATATTACCAACAAATTACACAATTAATCAAGTTTTAATTAAAATGCCAACTACTAAAACCACACATACGGACAAGTATACCTGTCGTATATTATAAGGAATATCAAGTATCGAATCCACGAGAACTTAGGCTCCCACCTTACTTTACCCAAATCTTTATTATTTAGCCAATAAAATAAAGGAATAGAAGTAAATAAAATAATAACCTACTATGCTAGGGAAAATCAAGTCACAAAAAAATGTCACAAGGATAATCAATGAGTGAGAACAAGGGGAAAAGACATGTAAATAGATAGAAATTCATGAATACACAATAATGATTGACTAGTAATTTTCTCAATTCATTATTATCTTGGTATCATGAAGGATTAAATTAGACCAACTTTTGCAATCCATGAAATCACTATCTTCAAATTAAATTAGTGAACATATTCTATCTCAACCAATTTACCAAAAAGATGCATTAAAATCAATCCATACACAAATCCCTATATACTATATAAGCATGAAATTAGCTAATGAATCTATATTCTAGTAATCATCAACCAATCTTTCATTACTTAGTCTCTACCCTTTACCTCTTTTTCAAGTAAGTTAAGAATAACTAGTATTGAATTAATTAGTTGGCCATTCTTTCCTAACATCGTTTTGCAAGTTAATTAGAAGAGAACTAATGAATCCAACAAGATATTATGCTCAAGTAATCAAATACCAAGAATAGCAATAAATTGATCAAAGAATTAGAATCAATACAAAATCATGAATCTAAAAGAATATCCTCTAAAGACAATTAAAATATTAATATCAAATTGTCAATAAATTACAAAAAAGAGAAAATGAAACCACTCATAGATAAGTAAGCCTTCTTCTTCTTCCTTGAAACCTTCTTGAGCAACTTCCTCTTCTTCTCCAAGAATTCTCCTTGATCCTCCCAAGTCTTGGTGTTTCTCTAGGAGTTTTCTAAAGACATTATATTGAAGTTGAAAACTATGAAAACTCTCTTGTACAATATTATTCTCTTGTATTTATAGGAGTTCTAATTGCTAAAAAGTCCTACAAGAGTTCTTTTATGTGGTTGAAAGAATTCTCAAAAGAATCAAACTGAAAATGCAAAAATTTGCTCTAAAAAGGGAAACCAATCTACGTTAATCAGAATAGACTTTGCGCCGAGTCCAATCTATTTCTTCTCAAAATTGCTGCTTTTCCATAGCAGACCTGGCACGTGGTACCTTAACTGGACTTGGCAACGGGTCCAATCTGGAATCTTTCACTTTTTGACCGAAATCCACTTAAATCTGCACAAATTGGTCAAAAATAATTTTTACAAGAAAAATGTAAAATAGGAAGGAATACTCCTAGTTATGACATCAAAAGTATCCCAAATTAACCTCAAATAACTAGGAAAATAGCGACGATTTTAGCTCCTATCAATTCCCCCACACTTGAACTTTGCTTGTCCTCAAGAAAATAAGAATTAAACACTAAGCATTTAGAACAAGACAAAATAATTTAGTAGATTTTTTCTTACCAAATTCATCCATAGTGAAGGCATAACTTTCTTCCAACCTTGAACATAAATTCGTCATTTGCTCGACCCTTTCAAAACCATGTAAACTCTTGTATTAAATCAAACAATCCCAAGGCCATCAAAGTTAAGTTAAATAATCTTATATCTAGTACACAAAAATCATCTTACTCCTTAAGCAAAAATATAGATAACATAAATCACACAAGTCAAGCCATTCAACCAATTCTAGCATTATAAACTAAAATTTACACAACTCAAGTTAGTGAAATAAGGAAAACACTCCACTATTCATTTTTTTCTATGGCTTTGGGAATTAATAGTCTCAAATGAATGGATTTCTCTTCACACATCGTATTGGCCCCCTTATAGTCATTATCATTTTTAAACAATTTTTTTCTTGCCATTTTTTCCTTACCTTCTTTCCTTGGGATAGCCTCAAGTGAGTGTAATGCTTCTTTAGTTCTTCTCTGCCACTTACCGTATTGGCCCTCTTTTCAGCAAAAGGTCTCTCCCTCTTTTTTATTTTTTTTCAACAAATGAAAGCAAATGTTTTTCCAAATCACATTCTTGTTAGTGTTGTTCCCAATAGGCAATCACTTGTACTTTTTATATGACGCATTTATTTTATAATAAAAGGCATCTTCTTCACTTTCATGTAAAATAATTGTTAGATAAAGCCCTAATACAACACTGTGTTAAGAAAATCATGACAGAGATCATGATGTGAGATTCTTACTACAATGTATTGTGTTAGGACTTAAATAACCCTTAGTCATAGTATTAATAAGATAGGACATCATTAATGCGTTAAGACTAGTACGTGTTAGACATTCCTAATCTGATCGGGTGGTGGTTCTCACATCCATGAGTATTGTGATACTCAAAGTTAACACGTGAATGCTTGTTAATAGAACGAGTACATTGGATGGCCAAGCTATAAGATAATCTCATAGATAACTATTTTGTGCCAGTGATAGAATCTTGCTATAGTAAACATACAAGTATCCTTAGATTTGAGATCTCCCAGGTACTTTGTTTGCTGAGCATTGTACTTTGATTCCAATCTCTAGAGCCAGATCGAAGGCCACCTATGGGATAGATATTGGATACAATGTGAGGTAAATGAAAGTAGTTGAGAAGGTTAATAAATGATTCACCACTCCTAGTAGTAGGGGCGAATATCTCACTGCCACTTGTTGGAATTACTACTCATGAAATCCTTGGCCAAGGTGATTGTGTATTGGAAATAGTTTCAATTGATATACATGTAGAGTAGTGGATTCCTGGTACAAATACTAATATATTCAGGCCAGAATTAATATATATTCTGGAAGGAGTTGTCCCTAATTCCATACTCTAGACCAAATGAGATATTGTATGGTGAAAGGATTTTATTGTACTATAGTTTGTTATTGAATGGTTCATGTCAAGCCACCTGACTTCTTGGACTCTTGGGTAGTCATGATGTGTTGCTAGATACTGCTAATGATCTGCTAAATATGGGTTTCTTAATTGATGAATTAATAAACCAATCCTGATTAGAATTAATAGGTTAAGTCTAAATTGTTAAGGATTATTAATCTCAAAGACGTTTGGATTAATTCATATTTTGTTACCAATAGAGTAGGAAACCTAATAAGTCATACACACAATAGAGGATTATGCACTTGATATGTTATTTCATAAAATTGTGAGAAGTAAAAGTTTTTGTTGGCCAAATTATAATTAGTTAAAATTTCCGAGCCAAATTGTAATTGGGAGAACCTATAGGTTCCAATTTCAATAAAAGAATTCTAATTCTTTTAGAATTCACAAGACGTGTGACCAGCGATTTTTTCTGGGATTTTTCTCAGAGAATAAGTCGTGGTTGTTAAAAAAAAAAAAAACAGACAGAGAAATTGTTGTGCCTATTTTTATACACACGACTATTCCTTCTTTTCTCTATGAGTTACCCTAGCTGCCATTCTTTCTCTGCTAGCATAGAAATTGAATTTTGGTTTTCCTTGAGAGCATACTTCGTGTGGACACTTCTAGTGGGAGTTCTACGCTTTGATTGTAGTGGCAAAGGCATTGTTCTTTAGTTAGCTGATAGAAGTCGGGAGGTTTATTGCTGGATCGCACTTTTGCACATGAAGGAAATCTCTGAATGACAAAGACATCCGTAAGAGGTATATTTTACTATTTTTGATCCATATTAACACACAAATGTGGTCCTCTTGTTTGTAATCCTTTTATTTCCACTGCGTAATGGATATTTGCTGCATGTAAGTATTCTAACAGTGGTATTAGAGCCACTTGTATGTGATTTACGGACATTCGTTACCATGAAAGCTATTTCATTTATTGTCTCTATTTTCGTTTCATATTGCGATCATGTTTTTGGAAAATTGTTTTCTAGTTGATCTTCTTACCTATGTCTGAAATTGTTTCACACAAATAGTTGGATTATAGAAATTATTTCTATAATTCGATTGGTTTGAAGTTGTTTCTACTCTAGGTCATAATTCTTGCAGAGAAAAAATTGTGGTTTTCTGGGCGTTTGTTTCTGTAAGTTAAAAGGAAATCATTTTCTTGAAGTTGTCAATTTTCCTTTGAACAAATTTTAATTTGTTCTTGTTTTGTTTTATTGGAAATGATTTGAATCAATTCATAGAAATGAAAAAAAAGGAAAGTATTAGAAGCTCCAGAGAATTATTCTCTAGAGTTGTCGCAGAAGAGTAGGAGTTTTCTTCCAGAAATTGTTTTTGGAAGACGAAGAAGAAAATCCAAAAAAAAAAAAAAAAAGGTTTTTTTTTGCCCTAAGCCCACAATGGCCAATGCGGAGTCGTAGCTTGAGAATTTTTTTGCCCCAAGCCATGGCTCACCAGGAGCCAAGCCACGGCTTGAGGTATATAAATTCTCAAGCTACGGCTCCGCATGGGCCATTGTGGCTCACGTGAGCCTTCTTAAGTGATCTTGGGGAGGATGTATGCCGGAATGAAATTTTGTCTATTATGTGTTTGATATATAAAAAAAAAAATTCCATTTTGTTTGGTTTTGTTTTGGTGGCCCACGAGATGGTTTTTTCTCCCTCTCAATCAACGCCCAAAGCTTCCCATAAATTATGTTTTAGGACTAACCAAGATTAATTTCTAAATTTGGTTTTCGAAACTAATATATATATATATATATATATATATATATATAATCTAAAATATTGATTTTAGATATGTAAAAAAATTATTTTTTATTAATTCCCATTTTGAGAATTAAATCTAATTATGATTAGTTTTTAAATGGAACCCAAGATTTGGGATAAAATTATATTGTGGAAGTTAATATATTTTCTAAAATATTGATTTTAGATTATATATTATTATTTAATTTCTAAAATATGATTTTCCAAATTAATAAATTTTCAAAAATATTAATTTTAGATTTTTTTCATAATTAAATTTCTAAAATTTGATTTTAGAAACTAAATCTAAAATATTGATGTTAGATTTTATCTTAATTTAATTTCTAAAATTTGATTTTAGAAATTATATCTAAAATATTGATTTTAGATTTTATCTTAATTTAATTTGTAGAATTTGATTTTAGAAATTAAATATAAATTTGTTTTAATTTCCCAAAATAGAGATTTTAGAATAATAAAATTATATGTTTAATTTTGTTTAGGCATAATTAATGGCACGGTGGATGGTTATGAACTAAAACCAAATTATATCTGTTCATGCAATTTTACAATTTTGGTTTTTATTAAATAAGACCTGCGAGTCCTGCCGTCTCTAAAATTCTTGTGTAATTTTTTTCTAATCCAACTTCCTTCGAATGTAATTCGAGATTTCTCTATTTTGAAAATTTATGTAATTAGATTACCTAGGTTAGATATGGATAGAATTATTTCAATTTTTGGAGATGGCGACCAAAACATGGCAAGAAGGTAAGACCTTCTACTTAAATAATGCATGAACATATATAGTTAACCATATGAATTTCCTTTTTGGTTGAAGAAAATTAATTTAGGAAAAGTCCATAACCATACCACGTAATTACTTTATTACCATGATTATCAATTTATGTGATTTTTTTGATATAATTATGCATGTCATTTGATGAAATCACTAAAAGGAATAAATCCCTCAGTTGATATTAAACCTAATTCCTTCTGTTAATATAGTAAACACGAGAGTTGTTTTTCGAGATCAGGTTGTTGGGCTAACCCAAGCATACTCGACATCGGGCATGTCCAAGCTATAGAATTAAATTCCTATAGAATTAAATTTTTGATTAATGAGTCGGGTTTAACTAAATTCTTTATCCTAGTTGGGCTAACCCAAGCATAAAGAAATTTAGAGAAAATATTAGGGTAGCCCAAAAGGCTTAAGATTAAAAGATGTTAATCACCCAATGATTCGGTAATTACATATGATGTAATTGGTATTGGATACCTACAATTGAACTCAAGGGTGGCTTGTTGTGTAGACCCAAGGTTATTCTTGAGGAATTTGGATACCGGTCCACTAGGAAAGCTTCCAACGGGCTTTCCAAAATCAATAGTGAGGATATTGGTTTGAGTAAAATAGTGGAACAATATTGCAATTAATTAAAGACCTAATTATCTGCATTACTTGTGCATATACAGTTACCTAATTTTCTCTATCTTTACATCTAGGTCACGTGCATCATGTCAACTAACCTCAACTTACGTAGCATCTTAAAGACCAACAAACTAACTAAATCGAACTATTTCGACTAGTATAGAAACTTGAGAATCGTTGTCAAGTTGGAAAAGTTGTTCTACGTGCTAAATGCTTCTATTCCACCACCACCAACTAAAGATGCTCATGTTGATGTGCATGTTGTTCACAAGAAGCACAAGGAGGATAGTGATATAGCATCTTGTATCATGCTGGTGTCAATGTTTCCTGAGCTACAAAAATAGCATGAGCATATGGATGCTCAATCGATGATTCTCTATCCTCGAGAGTTGTTTGACACCCATGATAGAACAAAGAGATATGAGATCTTAAAACAACTGTTCCATTGTAAAATGGCTAAGGGTGTTTTTGTGGCCACTCATGGGCTGAAGATGCTGGGCTTGACTGAGAAGCTTGAATCTCCTGGGTTTGTGATGGACCAAAAATTAAGTGTTGATTTAATTCTACAATATTTACCTAATAGTTTTTCACAATTTGTGATTAATTATCAGATGAACAAGATTAAGTTCACCATTCCTGAGTTGATAAATCTTCTCAAGACTGCGAAGTCCTCTATAAAGGAGGATTCCAATACGGTCTTGATGGTAGAATCTTCTTCTTCCAAAAAGAAAGTTCAGAGGAAAATGAAGAGGGCTCCTACTAAGCCTAAAGCTGGTGTGAAGAAGAAAAATATAACCACCAAAAGCTCATGCCATCACTATGGCAAAATGGACCACTAGAGGTGCAACTACAAAGCCTACTTAGAGACTATCAAGGAGAAAAAGAAGAAGGAGAAGCTTGAGGACACTTCTATTTTTACTCCTGGTATGTTTTTGATTAAGATAAATACCGCCTTTAGAAATAAAATATGAGTATTGGATATCAGATGTGGATCTCATTTGTGCAATAATTTGCAGGGATTAAATGGGTGTAGAAGGCTAGAGAAAGACGACGTGGACCTACGTACTACAAATGGAGCAAATGTTGATGCACTTACTATGGGGACATACGAGCTGAACCTGCTTTTAAGATTAGTTTTAGAACTGTAAAACTGTTATTTTGTACCAATTTTAATGAAAAACATTATCTCAGTTGTGTTTTTAGACTTGTATGGATTTCATTTGATATTTAAGAATAAATGTTGCTATTTTTATTGAATGATATTCATTATGCTTCTACAACTTTGGTTAAAGGTTTATATGTTCTAGACATGGATAATCTAATTCTCAATATAAATAATAAGAAACCAAAGATTGATAACCCAAACACTTCTTTCTTATGGCATTTGTAGTTTAGGCCATGTAAACGAGAATCGTGTTTCAAAGTTACATAGGCTTGGTGACTTAGGGTCATTTGATTATGTATCATATGGCACTTGCGAGTCTTGTTTACTAGGTAAAATGGCTAAAATCCCCTTTTCTGAAAAAAGAGAAAGGGTCAAAGAGTTATTACAACTCATACATTCTAATATATATGGACTAATGTATATACAAGTAAGATGAGATTATAACTATTTCATAATATTTATCGATGATTATTCACGATATTGGTATTTTTATTTAATGAAATACAAATTTAAAGCTTTTGAAAAGTTCAAAGATTTCAAAAATGAAGTAGAGAAACAACTTGGCAAAAGAATTAAGACTCTAAGATTGGATCGAGAAGGTGAATACTTAAGTTAAGAATTTTAGGGTTATATTAGAGATAATGAGATATTATCTAAATGGACTCCATCACATACACCTCAACAAAATAGTGTATTTGAGAGAACGAATCAAACCATTCTAGACATGGTATGGACCATCATGGCTTTTGCAGGCTTGTTAAAATCATTTTGTGGGTATGCACTAAAGACTTCTGTTTATATTTTAAACAGAGTTCCATAAAAAATGGTTGATACTACCCCATTTGAGATGTACTTTGGGAAGAAACTAAAGTTATCTCACTTGAGAGTATGAGGTTGTCCTGCCTTTGTCAAAGGCTATAGTCAGACAAACTTGATAGTAAGTCTGACAAGTGTTTGTTTGTGGAATATCTAAAAGAATCTTTTGGGTATTACTTCTGTCTCCTCTCCAAAAATAAAGTGTTTATTTCGAAGCATGGTGTCTTCTTAGAGAAAGAGCACAAGAGTGCATGCTCAAAGGGGATAGTGGAGTAAAATTGAACGTAATGAAATTCAAGAAGAACAAACAAACAAGGATCAATCGTTTGATCCCGCATTTATTAAGAGAATAGATGAACCTTCTACTACACAAGATCCTCGTAGGTCGAGTAGGATACGCGTGTCACTTGAGAGATATAAATTTCTCATAAGTGACCACAATGATGTATTGCTCATAGATGAAAATAAGCATCTACCGTCATGGAAGTTCTGAATAGTTCAGGATTTAACAAATGGCTTGAGGCCATGAAGTCAGAGATGGATTCTATGTACGACAACCAAGTATGGACTTTAGTTGATCAACCTAAAAGAATAAAACCTATTAGGTGCAAATGGATTTTTTAGAAGAAAACATACATGGATAGTAAAATAGTTACTTATAAAGCTCGACTAGTGACTAAGGATTATCGTTAATAACATGGTATTGACTATGATGAAATCTTCTTGCCAGTAGCCATTCTAAAATCAATCAGGATACTCCTATCTATTGCTCCTCATCATGATTATGAGATCTGACAAATGGATTTGAAAGTAGCTTTCCTAAATGGAAAGATTGGGGAAGTGATTATGACACAACTTGAGGGTTTCACACCCAATGATAGCACAAAAGTGTGCAAGCTGTAAAGGTGTATTTATGGACTTAAGCAAGCTTCTAGGAGTTGGAACATCCGTTTGATGAAACGATCAGAGAGTTTTGTTTCATTCAAAATATGGATGAACCTTGTGTGTACAAGAAGGTTAGTAAGAACGTAATCGTTTTCTTTTTACTTTATATAGATGACATATTGCTAATAGGAAACGATGTACCTATTCTTCAATTAGTTAAAGTTTGGTTGTCCAAGAAATTCTCCGTGAAATACCATTGAGAAGTAATCGATATTCTTGGAATTAGAATCTATAGAGATAGGTTAAACAGGATGTTTGGTCTTTTACGGTTTATATACATGGACAAAGTGTTAAAGTGGTTTAGTATGGATCAATCTAAAAAGGGATTCTTGCCTACGTCCCATGGGATAAGCCTTTCAAAGTTGATGTCTCCCAAGACACAAGTTGAAAGGGATCACATGTGTAAGATTCTATATACTTCGATAATTAGATCTATCATGTACGCTATGATATGTATGAGGCTCGATGTATCATGTGCTCTTAGTTTGATGAGTAGATACCACTTTGACCCTGGTAAGGGTCATTGAGCGGCTGTAAAGAACATCCTTAAGTACTTGCGAAGGACTAAGGATATGTTCTTGGTTTATGGAGAATGTGATTTGAAAGTAAATGGGTATGTTGATGCTAGTTTTCAATATGACAAAGATGATTTCAAATTATAATCTGGCTATGTGTTTACATTATATAGAGGGGCAATAAGTTGAAAGAGTTCCAAACAAGAGACTATTGTTGACTTTACAACTGAAGTTGAATACATAGCCTCTTCTGAAGTAGTAAAGGAAGCTATTTGGATCAAGAAGTTTGCGATGGAACAGGGTGTGGTCCCTAGCGTTATTGGTCCAATATCTTTATATTGTGACAACAATGGAGCCATTGCACAAGCAAAAGGAACTACAGTTTCATCAACGACCCAAGCATGTACTACAACGCTATCACCTGATCTGGGAGATCATAGATCGGAATGATGTAAAGATAGAGAGAGTTCCCACGGATGAGAACATAGCTGATCCGCTTACAAAAACACTATCCCAGAAGAAACATGATAGGCATGCTAAGTCATTCGATATGAGATACAAGAATGATTGGCTCTAGTGCAAGCGGAAATTTGTTAGTGTTGTACCCAAGAGGTAATCACTTGTACTTTGTATATGACACATTTATTTTATAATACAAAGCATTATTTATCTTTCAATTTGTCTTCTTTACTTTTATGTGAAATAACTATTAGACAAAGTCTCTACTACAACACTGTATTAAGGAAATCATGATAGAGATCATGATGAGAGACTCCCACAACACTGTATTATGTTAGTACTTAAATAATCTCTAGTCGTAGTATTAATGAGATAGGATATTATTAATGCGTAAAAAGTAGCATGTGTTAGATATTCCTGATCTGATCAGGCGGTGGTTCTCATATCCTTCAGTATTGTGATACTCAAAGTTAACACGTGGATGCTTGTTAATAGAACATGTACATTGGATGACCTAACTATGAGATAATCGCATAGATAACTATTTTGTACCAGTGATAAAATCTCACCATAGCAAACGTGCAATATTCTCAGACTTGAAATCTCCAAGGTATTTTGTTTGCTGAGCATTGTACTTTGATTCCAATCTCTGGAGCCAAATCGAGGGTCGCTTATGGAATGGATATTGGGTACAATGTGAGGTAAATGAAAGTAGTTGGGATGGTCAATAAAGAGTTCACCATTCCTAATTGTAGGGGCGAATATTTCATGGCCACTTGTTGGAATTACTACTTTTGAAATCCTTGGCCATGTTGATTGTGTATTGGAAACAGTTTCGATGGATACACATATTAAGTAGTGGATTCATGGTACACGTACTAATATATTCAAGCCAGAATTAATATATATTCTGGAGGGAGTTGGCCCTAATTCTATACTCCAGACAGAATGAGATATTGTATGATAAAAGAAGTTTATTGCACTGTAGTTTGTTGTTGAAAGGTTCGTGTCAAGCCACTGGACTTCTTAGACTCTTAGGTGGTTATGATGTGTTGCTTGACACCACTCATGATCTACTTAGTATGGGTTTATTAATTGGTAAATTAATAAACCAATCTTGATTAGTATTAATAGGTTAATTTTAAATTGTTAAGAATTATTAATATTAAAGACGTTTGGATTAATTCATATTTTGCTACCAATAGACTAGGAAACCTAATAGATTACACATAATAGAGGATAATGTACTCAAGATGTTATTTTATAATATTGTGGGGTTAATTATGAGAAGTAGAAATTTTTTGGGCCAAATTATACGTAGTTGTAAATTTTGGGCCAAATTATAAATGTGAGGACTTGTAAGTTCCAATTACAATTAAAGAATTCTAATTCTATTAGAATTCACAAGACGTGTTGATATGATCTTAAGTGGGCGTTTTCTTGGTGCTGTGGGTGGTTTATTTGGCTATGAGTTCAGCTTAATCAATGGGATCCAAAACAGAGATTTTTCTTGAAACAAAAGGAGAAAATAAAACTAACAACCTACCCTCTATCAAACCCTTGAAGAACTAGGCTTCAAAGACCCTCAAGAAAAGTAGAAAGTTCTACTATAATCTCACCCCAATATCCTTGAAGCAACAAAGGCAAACAAGAATAAAAGAATAGAGAAAATAAGCACCCAAATAATGGAATTCAAATAAACCTTAGAAGAACAAAGCAACTAAGACCCATTCAAAGAAACCACATTAGATTATCCAAAAGATTTATAGACTCAATTATAAGGAGGACTAACCCTCAAGCATGGTCTTGAACAAGATGAACAAGGACGCTAGGGCCTCTCAAGACTCTCTCTTCAAATTTGAATAAAGTGTGTGAATTGTCTTGTCAAATCACTAAAGGTTGTATTTACACTTCTCTAGCCCTAGCTAAGTAATCCCTGAGATTCTAATACAATTTAGGGTCTTAATAAGTCTTAACAAACATTTGAAATGGAGTAAAACCGGAGAAAACATAAAAAACACGGGGCAGTATACTACTGCCCAGGATAGAGCAGGCACCGGCTAGGGCTTCTACAACCAGCGCTGGTTGTGTGCGGCTTCCGAGCCTTGTTGCGTAGGTTGAAGCTGGCGCTAGTTCGACTGCTTGGGGCTGGTGCTAGACGTCTGCTAGAGGCCTCCTTTTTGGTCGAGTTTCGTCCGTCTTTGTTGCTGGATTGAGTTCTTGTTGGGATCCTTCTTGGATAGTCATCAAAATAAACTCTTGGCTAGCTTTCTCAGTCTTCCAACCATCTTCCATCCTCAAGCATGGTTTTACGAGAAATTGAAACTCATCTTGAAGCTTCTTAGACCTAGATCTTGTCATTAGTCCTTATCCTTGCATGGTCACGCCTCCCCCTCCTTGATCTTGACCTCCATGATGAAGTGGAGTTTTATAACGTGTGATTCACGATTTTTTCTAGGAGTTTTCCTGGAGAATAAGTCATGGTTGTTTAAAAAGAAACACAGACAGAGAAAATTGTTCTCTCTGTTTTTATACACACGACTATTCCTTCTCTTCTCTGCGAGTTACCCTAGCCGCCATTCTTTCTCTGCTAGCACAGAGATAGTATTTTGGTTTTCCTTGAGAGCATACCTCATGTGGACACTGCTAGTGGGATTTCTACGCTTGGACTCCAGTGGCTAAGGTGTTGTTCTCTAGTTAGCTGATAGAAGTCGTGAGGGTTATTGCTGGATCGTGCCTTCACACGCAAAGGAAATCTTTAAATGATAGAGACATCTGGAAAAGGTATATTTTTTTGTTTTTGATCCGTATCAACACGCACATGCGCCCCTCTTGTCTAGAATCCTTTTATTTACATTGCATAACGCATATTTGTTCCACATAAGGATTCTAACAATTCTTTCTTTTTCACTCAAAAATTTCTTCCTCGCATTCCTTATTCACAACTCAAAGTTAAGCAAATTTTAAATCTATAATACAAGAATTAATTAACAACTCTTCCCATACTTCATCATATCATCCATATTCAAACTCAAAGAATAAAACAAACCTCAAATGCCAATTATAACTAAGGTTAACTTAAACTTTCAAGACTTAGCAAAATCCAACATAATACACAAGTTTACCTTTTAAATAAAAATCCAACTATA
This sequence comes from Voacanga thouarsii, assembly GCA_026120185.1. Lineage (NCBI taxonomy): Eukaryota > Viridiplantae > Streptophyta > Magnoliopsida > Gentianales > Apocynaceae > Voacanga > Voacanga thouarsii. The sequence goes on along the minus strand of JANUWF010002059.1, from coordinate 55,409 downwards.
ATGAAAGAAAAATCTATATCTAAAGTTAAAAAGAAAATCAAAACTTCATTACAGACAAATAAACTCAATTTAGCTCCAAATTTTGCAAACTTTCAAATTTGTCAAATTTTTAAAATTTTTTCAAAATTTCAACAAAATTGAATTTTTTTTTGATACCATGAAAACACCAAGATAATTGAAAAAAACTTGGACAAAGAATACTTCTAAACCACTTCCCTACACTTAAACTGGACAATGTCCTCATGGACCAAAAATAAACAGAAGAAAGAATCTCCAAAGAGACCAAAAATGATAAAATGAGAGACAGACAGTTAAGCAATACTGCCCAAGTGCAATAAAGCTCCAATAGATATCACAACTTGAGATAGAAAGAAGAGCTCATTCAAGAAGACTTTATTCAAACCCAAAAAAGAAAACACACATGAAAGCACATGGAAAATAATAACACAAGAATGACATATCTAAATAAAAGAAAACAAACTAAAGAAAAATACTAAGAAAAATCCTAACAAAGTAAATAAAGAAATGACTCACTCCCCCCACACTTAAGATGGATAATATGTTCCTTATTACGATGGGGTAAAAGATACTTAACAACTTAAACAAAACCAAACCCAAGATAAAGATACAAACTCTTTCCACTTATCATGCTTCCTTATCAAACCATTGTAAATGAAATTAAAGCGCAATAAAAAAGGTAGGGTTAATGAAAGTAGAAAGAAGAGAGGTTTTTGAAAAATAGAAGGTTCATGAAAATAATTTTTCTCAACAAAGCAAAACATATAAACCTCATTCTCTAACATTCCTTTAGATACACAAATATTTTTGTTAACATATAAGTGCACATAGTCTCTAAATAATGCATCAAACTTGAAATCACCAATTGACCCTTCAAAAGATTTGTTACAATGAAAATTACCCTTAAAACTTAGTAATTGAGTTCTTAAAGATGGGATCAAGAATTCCTTACTTTTGAATGCATCTACAAATACCAAGTTACCTCCCTGAAATTGGAGTGAAGGATATGAATTGTGAACATCCTCCAAGGGTTTCATACGATATAGCATTGAAAGATCCAACTTCTTGAGGCATGCGAAGCTTAACACATCATCATTTGGACCATTGTTCTCCAAGAATTGAGAGGAATCTAAAAAATCATATGACAATGAGAGATTAGAATTATTAGCACATAGTAAAGAATTGAATACCTCACTTTCCACATTAGACAATTGTTCCTCATATCCTCTCCCGTTTCTTTGGGGATTCTCTTATTTGAGTGTATGGGCCTTTATGGCATCTTCAACCAACTTGCTAGTTGTGTTCTTTCATGACTCATATGTTGGGATGCTTCTTTATGCCACTTAATGGACGTGCTTGTTTTGGCAACAAATGATCTGATTAAAGCTTCAAGTGACATCTCACTTAAAGCTTTAATCCGAGCTTGCATCCTTGCCAACGTATTATCATTATAACTCATTTAACATTGTGCCTATGAATAATTGTCCATGATGATGTTTGGAATCTCATACTCAAATAAATAAATAAATAAAAATAAAAATCAAATCGAAAAAAATAAAAAAATAATAGAAAAACAAAGAACACATAAATTAGAAATATTCACAAACTACCTAAATACAAAAGTTAGTGATATTTACAAATACAACAAAGGCTAAATCAACAAGATTCGAGTGTTTTCGATAGTGCCCATCCCCAGCAATAGTGTCAAAAACTTGACGAGTGTTTTTTAGTGTCAAAGATATTACTAACAAATTACACAATTAATCAAGTTTTAATACAAAATGCCAACCACTAAAACCAAATATACGGGCAAGTATACCTATCGTATAGTATAGGGAATAGTAAGTATCGAATTTACGAGAACTTAGGCTTCTACCTTATTTTACCAAAATCATTATTGTTTAACCAATAAAATAAAGGAATAGAAGTAAATAAAACACTAATCTACTATGCTAGAGAAAATTAAGTCACACAAGAAAATTCATAAAGATAATCAAGGAGTGAGAACAATGAGAAAAGACATGTAAGTAGACAGAACTTCATGAATACACAATAATGATTGACTAGCAATTTTCTCAATTTATTATTATCTTGGAATCATGATGGATTAAATTAGATCCACTTCATTTACAATTCATGGAATCACTATTTTCTCATTAAATTAGTGAACATATTTTATCACAACCAATTTACCCCAAAGATGCATTAAAATCAATCCTCATACAAATCCCTATATTCTAGGTGATTTAAGCATGAAATTAGCCAATAAATCTATATTTTAGCAGTCATCAACTAATCTTTGATTACTTAGTCTTTACCCTTAACATCTTTTTCAAGAAAGTTAAGAATAGCTAGTATTGAAGTAATTAGTTAGCCATTCTCCTTTAACAACGTTTGTCAAGTTAATTAGAAGAGAACTAATCAATCCAACATGATATTATGCTCAAGTAATCAAATGCCAAGAATAGCAATAAATTAATCAAAGAACTAGAATCAATACAAAATCATGAATCTAAAAGGATATCCTCTAAAGACAATTAAAACATTAATAGCAAATTGTCAATAAATTATAAAGAAGAGAAAACAAAACCACTCATAGACAAGTAAGTCTTCTTCTTCTTCCTTGAAACCTTCTTGAGCAACCTCCTCTTCTTCTCTAAGAATTCTCCTTGATCCTCTAAAATCTTGGTGTTTCTCTAGGAGTTTTCTAAAGATATTATATTGAAGTTGAAAACTATAAAAACTCTCTTGTACAATGTTATTCTCTTATATTTACAGGAGTTCTAACTGCCAAAAAGTGTCTACATGAGTCATTTTCTGTGATTGAAAGAGTTCTCAAAAGAATCAAACTGAAATTGGAAAAATATGCTCTAAAAAGGAATACCTGCCGACATTAATCAGAATGGACTTGGCATCGGGTCTATTAAACCCACCGAGTGCCTGGTCCAATCTGTTTCTCCTCAAAATTACTGCTCTTCCAGAGCAGACTTCTCGCCTGGTGCCTTAATTACACCTAGCAATGGGTCCACTCTGGAATCTTTCACTTTTTGCTCGAAATCCACTTAAATCTACACAAATTTATCAAAAATACTTTTTACAAGTAAAATATCAAATAGAAAGGAATACTCTAGTTATTGCATCAAAAGTATCACAAATTAACCTCAAATAATTAAAAAAATAGTGATGATTTTTGCCTCCATCACCTAAAGAGGCATAACCAAATATTCCTATATAGAAAGAGCTACGTCATAGTGGGAGGGATAAAAAACATGTACTGGAGAAGCCTTTGAGGCCATCTTTAACCATCAAGAATAAGATCCTACTAGATACGATGAAACCATTACTGATGTTGATGCAGACAAATTACAAATGGCAATAGATGTCAATCTTGAGACTATATATCTCAATTAAGTCTAGGATCTTGTCACTACACCCAAAGGGTTTAAACCCATTGGGTGTAAATGGATATACAAGAGAAAGAGATGTGTAAATGGAAAGATTGAAACCTATAAAGTAATGTTGGTTACAAAAGGTTATACTCAGAAAGAATGGATCGATTATGGGGAGACATTTTCACCTATAATTATGCTTAAATTCATTCGCATTCTCTTGGCCATCACATATCATTATGGTAAATAAATGTCAGGATAACTTTTCGTAATGACTATTTTAGCAAAAAACACTTATATGTTTCATTCTGAAAGGCCAAGAACATATGGTTTGCAAGGTTAGGAAATCCATTTATGAACTTATGCAAGCATCGCAAGCATGGAACATGCATTTTGATGAAACTATAAAGTCTTATAGTTTTATAAAAACATAGATGAACCATATGCACATAGGAAGGCAGATGTGAACAATGTGTCCTTTATTGTACTTTATGTTGATGGTATTCTACTCATTAGGAATGACATAAGAACATTGCCATCTATAAATGTTTGGCTATCAATTCAATTTAGCATAAAAGATATGGGAGAAGCTAGCTACATTCTTGGGATAAAGTTTGTTAGAGGTAGGAAGTAAAGAATGTTAGACTATCTAAATCTGTTTATTTTAACAAGGTAATAACCAAGTTTACCATTGATCAGTGCAAAAGGGCAATCACGCCTTTTAGACACGGTTTGACCTTATCTTTTAAGTAGTGTCCTAAGACATAGGAAGAAAAAAAAATGAGTAAGATTTCCTATACTTTAGTAGTGGGAAGTCTCATGTGTGTTATACTTTATACTACTTCAGATATCTAGTTTGTCGTAGGCATGGTTTGTAGATATCAGTCAAATCCAATGGAAGAATATTTGCATGTTTTGAAGAATATACTTAAGTACTTGAAGGGAACGAGAGAATATATGTTTGTCTACAGAGTTGAAAAGCTAATTCCTACCAATTATATTAACTCAGACATCAAGACAGATAGAGATGAAAGAAAATCCACTAGTGGATATATTTTTACTGTATTTGGAGTGGCTATTTTATAGAGGAGTATTAATAAATCTTACATTGCTGATTCCACCATAAAAGCTAAGTATGTGGCAGCTTCAGAAGCTTTAAAAAAAGCAGTTTTACTCTGGAAGGTTCTCATAGAACTTGGAGTTGTGCCACAAATGGACAGGCCTATTACTATATATTGTGATAATTTTGGAGCTGTGTTACAATGCAAGAAACAAAGAATCATAGGAAGAGTAAATACATTGAGAGGAAGTATCACATAATCTGGGTGTTCATCCAGAAATGGGAGATATGAATTGATCAAATTTTCTCTTCAAACAATCTGGTAGATCACTTCACCAAGCCTTTGACGGGGAAGGTATTTTGGAGATACTTGGATATCATAGGGGTAGGTACATATGGATTATTATAGTTTATTTAGTACAACTGGGAGATTGTTAGAATGTATGCTCAAAATAGACTATGTATTTTTTATTTTGGAAAGTAATAAAATATTTCATTCATTAGTAGTTGTTTATTTACATATATTTCAACATCAAGGTCTAAGTGTGTTAGTACATAATCTATGTGATTGGGTTGCACTTTTACAGTAAGATGTATATCGTGAGCTACTCATATGCAAGCTAAAACATTATTGATCAATTAATGAAGTTGGGAGCTTCAACAAGGTTTAGATCATTATGCTATGATTTCGGAATGGGAAATGATTTACTTTTAGCCAGTGAGTAGTCCTTTCATGTTAATAGTGAAGCGTATTTGAAATCCATAAAAATGGACCACGTGATAATAATATTTATAAAAGTACTATAATAAATAAAGATTTATCTTCCTTATACTTTAGTATAAGTTGGTGGTTTGGTAAAGTAAGAATTGTGTACGTTGATGTATGATGTTGGAATGTATGCCTAAAATAGACAATGCATTTCTATATTTTAAAAATTAATAAAATATTTTATTCATTATTTTTTGTTTGTTTATATATATGTGCACACTAAGGTCTAATTGTGTTAGTAAGTAATCTAGGTGATTGGGTCGTGCATTCATAGTAAGGTATAGATTATGGACTATTAACATATAAACAAAAAATATTCCTGATTGATAGATAAAATTAGGCACTTATCAAGGTTTAGATCATTACACTATAATTTCTAATGGGGAATAATTTACCTCTAACCAGTGAGTAGTCCACTCATGCCAATAATACAAGTGTATTTGGAATACATAGAATTGCACCACGTAACAATAATTTTTATAAAAGTGCTAAAACAAATAAAAATTAGTTTATCGTCGCTACTACGCAGACGAGTGTCCTAAGACTTGAGTATAAGTTAGTAGTCTGGTGAAGCTGGACTTGTGCATTTTAAAGTTTGATAGGCAAGGTCATAACCAATGCTATTAATCTTATACGTTGGGTGTAAGACTCTAATTAATTAAGACAGACTTATACAATAAAGTTTCAATGCTATATTACGTGAAGAAATCACCCCCATGTGATTGTCCGAGATAATCTAAATAATCTAGGGCCATAGAAAACGTGACTAAGTATGTATGCTTTTGGATAGCTCTCTGAGCTAAGTGGATACATTTTGGATGTTATGGATTATCAAACTAGTTATTAAAAGATGGTAGATGTTATTGAGAAAAGTGTTATTACATTTTTCCTATCTCAATGACAGGTGTTATGTAGAAGGGTATTTTCATTATTACACCTATAGGTTGAAGACACTGCACTTGCAATAGTATTGTTAGGGTAAATTCTTCCATATGGTGGTAAATAGAATATTTAAAATGATAAAATACAACTATTTATTAACAAGGGTATTTTGGACATTTTAGTAGTCAAGAAAAATATGTCTTTTAAACCCTAGGGTGGCTCAAATAACCTTAGTAAGTTTTATTTATTATATGGGCTTATTAGGTGAAATTTATTTTGGAAGAAATTATTCTAGGAGTCCAATAATTATTTATTTGGACTAAAATAATTTATAAGGATAATTTAATTTAATTAATTTATATTGTCTTAGATAAATTTATATTAGGTTCAAGTGGATCAATTAATTAATAAAATAGTTATGTAATTAGTCTTGGGCTAAGTAAAATAAAACCTTGGCTCACTAGGGTTGGAATGACGGCTTAGGGAGTTAAAGAATCCTTAGAAGCTACCACTGAGAAGGAAAAAAAAGAAAAGAAAGAAAAAATAGAAGGGGGGTTGTGGCTTGGTTGGATTGAAATAGGAAAGCTATTTATGCTTTAACATAAGGTCTCTCATATATGGTTTGGGGTTAGTTGATCGAATCACACAGTGCACAACTTTTGATTTTTCCTAAGAAAATGAAGCCACCATTTTCTTATTTTTCTTTCTTCATTTTTTGTAAGAAAAATAGCTCTTCAGTTTTACTTCCAAATTATTTCACCCTAATTCTACTATCACCAATAGTAGTCTATAGTGGTTTGAGAATACTCCGGAAGGTCAAGAGCTAACAAATGTAGTAGGTGTTTGATGCCAAGGAGTTGACAGCTAGTTGGTATTCTCACAGAACAAATTGTTGTTCCAATCGAGAAAGCTTCGTCGAGTTCAAATCCGACTCCAATTATTCAAATTAAATGCCCTACGAGTAAGTATTCCTAAAATTAAAATAAAAATTTTAAATTTCTATTTTTCGTTGTATTTTTTTATTTTCCCACGGTCCTTTTAGTGGTATCAGAGCCATAGTTATAATCTAGGAGCATTCTTAGGGTTAATAATTGGAAAGCTGTTTCTTTTACCAATAAAAATTCAATATTTGTGCTTGTATGGATCCCTCGTAGTTTTTTGTATGAGTAGATTTTAAGTTTTCCTCGCGTGTGGAGATTTTGGCACTTGTAATTTATTTTTAATCGTTTTCCCGTAGAATTCGTATACGCCTCATTTTGAAAGGCATAAGCATTTAATATTGTATTTTAATTTTATCTATGAATTCTTGTAACAAAAGAAAAAAAAAACACAATTGGTGCCTAATCAACACAAAATTCCAGGAAGAGAATGAGCAAAAATTGCATGAAGAAAAAGGAAGAAAAATAGAAGAATACGGAGCAAGCAAACTGGACCAAGATATGCCATTAGAGGCAGTGGCTTGGAGGAAATTTGGGCCAAGCTGCTGCCAATTTTTGGTTGGCTTCTAGGCAAATTGGGCATGGGTTGCCCAAGCTAACCACAGCTGACCCACAAGCTAGTTGGGCGTGGCTTGGGGCAAGCCAGCGACAACTTACCCTTTTAGGGCAGGCCACGGTTAAGCCCAAGCTCGAACCGGGTCGGGCAACTTCAACTGTTTTTTTTCTTCCTCTGTAATTTTATTTTATTTTTCTTTTCTTTTAGGTTCACATTTTACATGAGTTTATTTTCTTGCAATAGTTTATTTATTGTGATAAATAATTTTGTATGAAAATCATTAGTAAAGGAGAAAGTACATTAGGATTAAAGAAGATCATTTAGGTTTTATTATTGTAATGTTTAATCTATTATTTGATCACATAAGAATTAAAGGATAGAAATAACATGTAAAAGTTTATTTTTGGAATCATGGATATTTTATTTAATTTTGTGATCAAATGCACAAAGGTTTTTAAGAAACTAATTTTTTCCCTAGATAAAAGAATAAATGAAATCATTTTTAAATGGAACTAGGGAATTTAAAATAAAATAAAACATTTAAGTATTTTCAACTTAGTTCCTACAAAATGATTTTAACTTAAGTAGTAAAAATAAAAAATTCATAGTTTATTCTCTTAAAGGGTTTAATCCTTGATATAGACAATAATGGTTGAATTTTTTGGATGGCAACAAAGTTAATGAGAACCAAATATTTATTTTAAAACGTTTTTCCAAAAAAAACCTATTTTTCCTAAAAAGATTAAGTGAGAGAGAGGTTCCAACAGCCCTATAGCTTCCATCATGGATTCCTATTAGAGATTGTGGTTATCCCTGTGTCATTTTGAGTATGGATGGATTTTTACAAAAATCTAGAATTAATGGAGGAATTATAATTAATGCCTCGAATATGTGTTAGTGTCGACCAATATATCATTGGAGGTATTGATACTAGATTATCTGTAAGTGGTGAAAGTAATGGTCATCCAATCAATAGAACTATTTTTGGATTATTACCTATTAAGGAAGTTTAATTTTTGATGGCTATACACTTAACTTTGAAATTTGTTAACCTTCCTATGATACTCTGTCAATTTTTTCAACGAGTAAAATTCTTTCATATTTTTTGTAATGGTTTCAATAAGTTAACCATTTCATAGAAATAATATGATGTATAAATGTGCATTTTGACATGTTTTTCAAAACAAACATTTTTTCTGAATGAAGTCCTTTTTCCAATTAACAGAAATGTCTGCTTTCAGTCATTTGTCCATTATTCTCTAAGAAAATAAGTTAACTGGACCTAATTATGTCGACTTGAAAAGGAATCTAAACATAGTACTTGCTGTGAAAGTGCATGTTCTGACTGACCCTTGTCCTAAAATTGGGGAAGATTCTATGGACTAGGATCATGAGCCTGAGAAGGCATGGAAGAAAGCTAATGAGATGGCATGTTGCTATATATTATCTTCCATGTACAATGTTCTTTAGTTTAAGCACAAGAACATGCCTACAACATACGATATCAATATATCATGGTACACCATGTTTGCTAACAAGAGCTGGCCTACAAGATAGGAAGCTCTTAGGACAATCGTGAACACTAGGATGGTTGAAAGGGTATCGGTTCGTGAGCATATGCTCAAAATGATTACTCACTTCAATGAGACCAAGGTCATAGGGGCAATGATAGATCCCGAGAGTCAAATTGACATGGTTCTTGAGACTTTGCCAAATTTGTACTCTTAGTTCAAGTTAAACTATAATATAAATAAGTTGAGTATGTCTTTGACCAAGTTAATAAAAGATCTCCACGTTGTTGGAAAAATCATGAAGCCTATATCAAATCTTCGGGTTACTCGTTCTGGTTCATATTCTAGAACTAGGGCTCAACCCAAGAAGTTCAAGAAGAAGAAGGCCCAGAACAATGCAAGTGTCCAGCCTAAGGGATCCAAGCCTGGTCCGTCCAAGTTCAATGCTAAGCCCAAGGGCGCGTGTTTTAAATATGGCAAGAAGAAGCACTTGAAGAAAGATTGTTCGGACTTCTTGGCCAAGTCCTCCTCAAGTATTGAACTTTATTTAGAATCTATTTTGATGTTTGGATCATCATCCTCTTAGATTGTTGATTCTAAAGCCACAGGCCATATCTATAACTCGTTGTAGGGGTTCACCAAGATAAGGAGACTCAATAGAGGAAAGTATGGACTATGAGTAGGAAATGGAACACAATTGTAGGCTAAAGCAATAGAAGACTTAGAACTTTTATTTGATTGTAATCAGAATTTATTTTAAAAGATATTTTATATATTTCTAGATTCAAACATAATTTGATTTCAGTTTCAAAATTGATTAATCAAGGATATTGTATTTCTTTCTATTATGGTATTTCAATCAGTAGAGATGGAAAAAATATTTATTCTGGAAACATGTATGGCAATTTCTTTTACATTAATCCTATAAATCATCAAATAAATAATACTCAGACTAAACCTAGTAAGAAGAAAAGAAAGATCATATTAAACAGCTTGAATTTATAACACTTAAGTTAGGACATATAAATCCCTAATCAGATATAGAGGTTAATCTAAAATGGGTTTTAGACTCATTAAAATTGAAACAATTACCTCAGTTTGAGTTTTTTCTTATGGAAAAAATGACCAAAAGGTACTTTACTTAAAAAGTGAAAGAGCTAAGGAAATACTTGAGTTAGTTCACACTGATGTTTGTGGTCCTACGTGTCCACCAGCTAGAGAAGGGTATAGATACTTCATTACTTTCATAGATGATCATACGTGTTCTAATTATATTACTTGATGAGGCGCAAGTCTAACTCATTTGATAAACTTAAGGAGTTTAAGGCTGAAGTAGAGTGTCAAATAGGTAAACTAATCAAGAAGCTTAGATTAGATTGTAGTAGAGAGTACCTCCTTAATGAATTCAAAGACCACTTAGCATATCAGGGAATAGTATCTCAACTGACTGCAGCTAGGACTGCCCAGTAGAATGGAGTAGTGAGAGAAGAAATAGAGCTTTGATAGAAATGGTCAGAAGTATGATGAGTCATGCAACTCTTTCTATTTCCCTTTAGGGATATGCTATATAGACAACAATATATATTTTAAACTTAGTGCCTTCCAAATTAGTACCTAGGACACTTTATAAGATATGGACTGGACAAAAGCCTTGTATGAATCATCTCAAGATATGAAATTGTCCAACTTATTTACTGACTAAGGAAAGTAAACTTAACCCCAGATCAGAATTGTGCTACTTCGTAGGGTTTCTAAAAGAAGCAAGAGGTGGATACTTTATCATCCCCAAGAGCAAAAATTACTTGTGAGTACTCATGCTAGATAATTGGAGGATGAACAAAGTGTATAGACTAAGGTTTCAAGTAAGGTGGAATTGGAAGAGAAGTTAATTAATACTTCAACTTCTAGTACCCTAGATGAAGGACCTAAAGAGACATAGAGAGATGTTCCTATATAAAATAAACTACATCGTAGTGGGAGGATATTTAAAGTTTTGGAAAGATAGAGTAGAGAAGCCTTTAAGGTAGTCTCCAACTATCAGGAACAAGATCCTGCTAGATATGATGAGGCCGTTACGGATGTTGATTCAGATAAATGGAAAGTGATAATAGATGCTGAAATTAAGTCTATGTATATCAATCAAGTCAAAAATCTTGTCACTGTAGCTAAAGGGATTAAACCTATAGGGTATAAGTAGTATACAAGAGAAATAGAGATGCAATTGGAAAGGTGGAAACATATAAAGTAAGTTATTTGCAAAAAGTTATACTCAGAAAAAAGAGATCAATTATGAGGGGACCTTTTGCCAGTTATCATGTTTCTCAAAGGTAATCCTAGCAAAGATATCTATATAACCCAACATGAAGGCTTTACTGCGAAAGGCCAAGAACATATGGTTTGCAAGCTTAAAATGTCCATTTATGGACTCAAACAAGCAGCACGTGTATGGAACATACGTTTTGATGAGAATATAAAGTCTTATAGTTTCATACGAAATGTAGACGAACGATGAGTGTATAGAAGGGCCGATAGGAACAACGTGTCATTTATGGTACTTTATGTAGATGACATTCTACTCATTGGAAATGATATAGAGAAATTGTCATCTATAAAGATTTAGCTCTCCTGTCAATTTAGCATGAAAGATATGAGAGAAGCTAGCTACATTCTTGTGATAAAGCGTAATAGAAATAGGAAGCGAAGAATGTTAGACTTATCCTAATCTATTTATATTAACAAGATATTGGTAGGTTTAGTATGGATCAGTATAAATGGGCAATTTTACCTTTTAGATACGGATTGACCTTATCTTCCAAACAGCATCGTAAGACATATGAACAAAATGAAAAGATGAGTAGGATTCCCCATGCCTCAGCTGTGGGAAGTCTAATACATGTCATGCTTTTTACAACACTAGATATCTACTTTGCAATAGGCATGATTAGTAGATATCAGTTAAACCCAGGGGATGAACATTAGCAAGTTGTAAAGCATATACTCAAGTACCTGAAGGGAATAAGTAATTATATGCTTGTTTACAGAGTTGATAATTTAGTTCATACTGATTACAATAACTCAGATTTCTAGGCAAATAAAGATAAAAGAAAATACACTAATTGATATGTTTGCACTTTATCTGCAAGGGCTATTTCTTGAAAGAGTGTTAAGAAATCTTGCATTGCTGATTCTACCATGGAATGTGAGTATGTGGAAACTTTAAAAGCTTAAAAATAAGCGGGTTAGCTTTGAAAGTTCCTCACAGAACTTGAAGTTATGCCACAAATGGACAGACCTATTACCATTTATTGTGACAATTCTGGAGCCATATCACAATGCAAGGTGCTAAGAAACAATAGGAAAGGCAAGCACACTGACAAGAAGTATCACCTAATCTAGGAGTTCATCCAAAAATGGGAGATATTAGTTGATCATATTTTCTCTACAAATAATTTGGCAGACCCATTTTCCAAGCCTTTGATAGAAAAGATGTTTTGAAGATACTTGGATGTCATAGGGGTAGGCACATATAGACTATCATAGTCCATTTATTGTAAGTGGGAGATTATTGGAGTATATACCCAAAATGGACAATGTAATTCTGTATTTTGAAAATTAATAAAATATTTCATTCATTACTGTTTGTTTGTTTATATATATGTGTGCACATTAAGGTCTAAATGTGTTAGTAAGTAATCTAGGTGATTAGGTCCTGCTTTTACAGTAAGGCTTAGATTATGGGCTACTACTAACACATAAGCAAAAAATGTTCTTGATCTATTGATTAAACTGGGTACTTTATCTAGGTTTAGATCATTACATTACGGTTTCTAAATGGGAAATAGATTACTTCTAACCAGTGAGTAGTCCACTAATGCCATTAGTGTAAGCGTATTTAGAATATGTACAATTATATCACATGATAATAATCTTTATAACAATATTAAAATAAATAAAGATTGGTTTATCACTGCTACTACATACACGAGTACCCTAATATTTGTATATAAGTTAGTGGTCTTGTGAAATTGGACTTGTGCATTTTGATGTATAATGGGTGAGATCTTAATATAATGCCAATGTTGGGTGTATAACTTAAGTTAATTAAGACAGATTTATACAATAGAGTTTCTATACTTCGTTACGTGAAAAAATCACATCCTTGTGATTGTCCAATATAATCTAAATAATTCAAGACTCTGGGAAACGTGACTATGAATGTATGCTTTTGGATAGCTCCCTGAGATAAGTGAATACATACTAGATGTCATGAATTATAGAATTAGTTATCAAAAGATGATAGATGTTATTGAAAAAAGTGTTAGTGCTTTTTCCTATCTTAATGACAAGTGTTATGTAGAGGGATTTTTGCAGCATTACTCCTATAGATTGAAGATACTGCACTTGCAATATTATTCTCGAGGTCAGCAATTCTATATGGTGATAAATTGATGATTTAAAATGATAAAATACAACTATTTGTTAGCAAAGGTATTTTGGTCATTTTAGTAGCCAAGAATAATATGTGGTTTGGTCCCCAGGTAGCTCAAATAACCTTAGTAAGTTTTATTTACTATATGGGATTATTGGATGAAATTTATATTGGAAGAAATTATTCTAGGAGTCTAATAATTATTTATTTGGGCTAGAATAATTTATTAGGCTAATTTAATTTAAATAAATTATTAATTAATTACCTTGGATAATTTTATATTGGGCCTAAGTGGATTAATTAATTAATAAAAGAGTCATGTAATTAGTCTTTGACTAATTAAAATAAAACCCCGACTCACTAGGATTGGAGTGATGGCTTAAGGAGTTAAAGAATCCCCAGAAGCCACCATTGAGAAAGAAAAAAAAAAAAAAGGAAATAAAGAAGAAAAGAGAAAGTGGCACTATCTTAGTTGGATTGAAATAGGTCTTAGTGTTGTGCCCTAGAGGAAATTACTTGTACATTGTATATGACACATTTTATTTTAATAAGAGGCATTATTTATCTTACAGTTTCTTTTGTTTACTATTAAGTAATTTAACTATTCTATAGAGTCCCTAGTACAACGATGTGTTAAGGAAATTATGATAGAGATCATGATATGAGATTTCTACTACACTGTATAGTGTTAATACTTAAATAGTCCCTAGTCGTAGTCTTAATGAGACAGGACATCATTAATGCGTTAAGACTAGCATGTGTTAGACTTCCTGATTTGATTAAGTGGTGGTTCTCATATCCATGAGTACTAAGATACTTAAAGTTAACACTTAGATGCTTGTTAATGGAACAAGTTCATTGGATGACCTAGCTTTGAGATAATTACATGGATAACTATTTAGTGCCGTGATATAATCTCAATATAGCAAACTTGCAAGTATCTTTAAACTTGAGATCTCTAAGGTACTTTGTTTGTTGAGCATTATACTTTGATTCCAATCTCTGGAACTCGATCGAGGGCCACCTATGGGATGGATTTTGGGTACATTGTGAGGTAAACGAAAGTAGTTGAGATGGTCAATAAAGGATTCACCACTCCTAATAGTAGGGGAGAATATCTCACGGCCACTTGTAGGAATTACTACTCCGGAAGTCTTGGCCAAGGAAAATGTGTATTGGAAATAGATCCAATTGATTCACATCTAGAGTAGTGGGTTCTTGGTACAAGTATTATTGTATTCGGGCCAAAATTAATTATGGAAGGAGTTGGCACTAATTCTGTACTCCAAACCGAATGAGATATTGTATGGTGAAAGGAGTTAATTGCACTGAAATTTGTTATTGAAGGGTTCATGTCAGGCCACTTGACTTCCTGGACTCTTGGGTGGTCATGATGTGTTGCTAGATACCGCTCATGATCTGGGAATATGGGTTTATTAGTTGATGAATTAATAAAGCAATCCTAATTAGAATTAATAGGATTAATTCTAATTAATTATGGATTATTAATCTCAAAGACGTTTGGATTAATTCATGTTCGCTACCAATTGACTGAGAAACCTAATAGGTCACACACAATAGAAGATTATATACTCAAGATGATATTTGATAACATAATGGGGTTGATTGAGAGAAAGAGAAGTTGTTGTGGACAAATTATAATTAGTTATAATTTATGATCTAAATTGTAATTGTGAGAACTTGATTTTTCCAATTACAATTAGGGAATTCTAATAGGATTAGAATTCTCAATTGTAGCAGGGTTTTTTCGTTTTATATATATGACATAATCGAAACCATAGCAAGAGGTTGATTCACAGGAAAAAAAAAAAAACCTAAACACGCGACAACCTTCTTCTTCTCTCTATTTCTCCATTTGCTGAAAATGTGAGACAACCCTACCGCCATATTTTTCGGTTAGCACAGGAAATTTTGGTGCTTGAGTGTATCCTCTGTGTGGATTACTGTTAGAGATAATTACACACTGTGATTATAGTGGTTGGACGTTCAACTCTCGTGAAGTTGGATCAAGAGGATTGCTGGATCATGCCTCGACTTGAAGAAGAAATTTTTGTTCTTCAGACCATCGAACAAAGGTAAAAAGCTATTACCTATATTATCTTTATGTCTTATTTTCCACACATAGGCAGGTCCTGGGATGGTATCTCGTTTTAATTTCCGCTGCGCCATATACGATATGCGTGAGAGATACCTGCAAGTGGTATCGGAGCCATGCTATGTGTGGTCTACGGACATTGTTTTGGCATGAAAAACTGTTTTCATGTATTCGTGCTTGTCTTTGTTCGCTGTGAAAATCATTTTCACTTGAGTTGAAATCATTTCGAGCTTTATAGGTTGGGTCCGTAGCACAATATGATTTTGTAAAAGTTACAGCATATTTCGAAAGATGCTTTCTTTATGTGCTGAAAATTTTCTATAGAAAAATGTTTTCTTGAAAACATGTTGATTGCCTTCCGTTTCATCTTGTGAATTTGATTTTCTATTTTGTTTTCTTTAAAATAAGAAATTGGTTGTTGTTTTGAGCTTCAAAATAGAAAATTCTATTGAGAATTGTTCTCACTAAAATTCTATAGAAGATTAGGGCACCAAAAACTGTTTCTGGAATTTTTTTTTTGAAAATCATCGCCACTTCCCGACTACAGCCAGCGCCGACTCTGGCCTCCAAACCAGTACCAGATTTGTCCTCCAAACCGGCGCCGGTTTCGTTCTGTTCGCGATGTCCAGAAATCGTTTTTGGAAGAGAAAAATTTTTAAAACCAGAACAGAGCTGGCGCTAGCTCTGGCTTCCAAACCGGCTCCAGTTCTACTCTGTTTTTCACGTTCCAGCTATTTAAAAAAAAAATAAAAATCCTAGAATAGAATTTTGAAAGGGAAAAATCTCATTTGATGAGAGGTGGGACCGCTGTTTTCGTTGTCGGAGACGGGACCCAAAAAGCATTTTCTCAAAATTAGTTTTCAGACAAATAATTTTATTTTTCAAAATAGTGATTTTGAAAATTTTTAAATTAATGTATTTTTCTAAAATATTGATTTTAGAATTTGTTTTATTTTTCTAAAATAGTGATTTTGGAATAATAAAAGTATATGTTTATTTTGTTTAAGCATAGTTAATGACATGGTGGATGGTTATAGACTAAAACCAATTATATCTGTTCATGCATTTTACAGTTTTGGTTTTTTATGAAATATGGCCTACGTGTCCTGCCTTCTCTAGAATTCTTATGTAATTCTCTTCTTATCTAACTCCCCTCGAATGTAACTCGAGTTTTTCTCTGTTTAGGAAATTATGTAATTAGTTACATAGGTTAGATAGGAGTAGAATTATTCTATTTTGGAGATGGCAACCAAAATAAGGCAAGAAGGTAAGACCTTCTACTTAAATCATGCATGAACACATAGGGTTAACTATATTAATTTCTTTTATGGCTCAAAGAAATTAATTTAGGGTAAAGTCCATAACCATCCCACGTAATCGCTTTATTACCATGATTATCAATTATGTGATTTATTGATTTTTATGCATGTCATTCAATGAAATCACTAAAAGGAACAAATCCGTCAATTAATATTAAACCCAATTCCTTCTGTTAATATAGTAAGAATAAGAGTCCTTTTTCGAGACCAGGTTGTTGGGCAAACCCAAGCCTACTCGACATCGGGAATGTTTAATCTATGAAATTAAATTCCTGATTAATGGGTCGGGTTTAACTAAATTCTTTATCCCGGTTGGACAAACTTAAGCCTAAAGAAATTTAGAGGAAAAGTTGGGGTAGCCCAAAAGGCTTTAGGATTAAAAGCTGTTAATCACCCAATGATTCGGTAGTTACATACGATGTAATTGGTATTGAATACCTACCAATGAACTTAAGGGTGGCTTGTTGGGCAAACCCAAGGTTATTCTTGAGGAATTTGGATAACGGTCCACTAGGAAAGGTTCCAATGGGCTTTCCTGAATCAGTAGTGGGAGCTATTGGTTTGAGTAAAATAGTGGAATAAAAATGCTTTTAATTAAAGTCCTAATTATTTGTAGATCACGTGCATATACAAGTAGCTAATCCTCTCTATCTTTACATCTAGGTCACTTGCTTAATAGGGTTAATAGTGAAGCTTGGATCTCTCGGGTTTGCAATGGATCATGACTTAAGTGTTTACTTAATTCTACAATCTTTGCCTAATAGTTTCTCACAATTTGTGATTAACCATTAGATGAACAAGATTGAGTCCACCGTTCCTGAGTTGATCAATCTTCTCAAAACTGCGGAGTCCTCTATGAAAAAGGATTCCAATGCAATTTTAATGATAGAATCTTCCTCTTCTAAGAAGAAAGTTCAAAAGAAGAAGAAGAAGGCTCTCATAAAACCCAAATGTGGTGTGAACAAGAAGGACACAGCTACCAAGGGCCCATGGCATCATTGTGGGAAGATGGGCCACTGGAGGTGTAACTGCAAAGCCTACTTGGAGACCATTAAGGATAAGAAGCAGAAGGAGAAGCCTACAAGCACTTCTACTTCTACTTCAGGTATGTTTATGATTAATATCAATACTTTCTTTAGAAATAAGATATGGGTATTAGATCTTGGATGTGGATCTCATTTGTGCAATAACTTGCAGGGACTAAAGAGCAGTTGAAGGCTAGAGAAAGGTGACGTGGACCTACGTATTGCAAATGGGGCAAAAGTTGTTGCACTTGCTATGGGGACATACGAGCTGAACCTGTCTTCGAGATTAATTCTAGAACTGCAAAACTATTATTATGTATTGGTTTTAATGAAATGTATTATTTCAGTTGCGTGTTTAGACTTATGTTGATTTCATTTAATATTTAAGAATAAATGTTGTTCTTTTTCATTGAATGATATTCATTATGGTTTAGCAACTTTGGTTAATGATTTATATGTTCTAGACTTGGACAATCCAGTTCTCAATATAAACAATAAAAAATCTAAAATGGATAATTCTAACACATCTTACTTATGGCATTGTCGCTTGGGCCATATAAACAAAAATCGTGTTTCTAAGTAACACAAGCTTGGTAACTTATGGTCATTTGATTATGAATCATATAACACATGCGAATCTTGTTTACTAGGCAAAATTACTAAAACTCCTTTTTCCAGGAAAAGGAGAACGGGTCAAGGAGTTATTAGAACTCATACATTCTGATGTATGTGGCACAATGTCAATACAAGCAAGTGGAGGTTATAACTATTTCATAACCTTTATCGATGATTTCTCGTGATACAGGCATTTGTATTTAATAAAATATAAATTTGAGGCCTTTGAAAGGTTCAAAGACTTCAAGAATGAAATAGAGAAATAACTTGGCAAAAGTATTAGGACTCTAAGGTCTTATCGAGGAGGAGAATACTTGAGCTAAGGGTTTCTGAGTTATCTTAGAGATAATGAGATATTATCTCAATAGACTCCACCACATACACCTCAACATAATGGTGCATCTGAGAGAAGGAATTGAACCCTTCTAGACATGGTATGGACCATGATGGCTTCTACAGACCTACCAAAATCATTTTGGGGGTATACACTAAAGACTTCTGTTTATATACTAAATAGAGTTCCGACAAAATCGGTTGATACTATCCTATTTGAGATGTTCTTTGGTAAGAAACCAAAGTTATCTCACTTGCGAGTATGGAGTTGTCCTGCCTTTGTCAAAAGGCCACAATCAGAAAAACTTGATAGTAAGTCTGTCAAGTGTTTGTTTGTTGGATATCCGAAAGAATCTTTCAGATATTACTTCTACCTACCATCCGAAAACAAATTGTTTGTTTCAAAGCATGTCGTCTTCTTAGAGAAGGAGCACATGCTCAAAGGGGATAGTGGGAGTAAGATTGAACTTAGTGAAGTTCACGAAGATCAAATAAACGAGGATCAACCGTCTAACCCCACATCTATTAAGAGAATAGATAAACCTTCTAATACACGAGAACCTCGTAGATCTAGTAGGATACGTATGGCACCTGAGAGATATAGATTTCTTATTAGTGACCACAATGACATATTGCTCATAGATGAAGATGGGCCTACTACCTACAATGATGTTCTGAACAGTTCAGAATATGGCAAATGGCTTGAGGCAATAAAGTCAAAGATAGATTCCATGTACGAAAACCAATTACGGACGTTGGTTAATCCACCTAAAGGAATTAAACCAATTGGGTACAAGTAGGTTTTCAAGAAGAAAATGAACATGGATGGTAACTTAGTTACCTATAAAGCACGTTTAGTGGCGAAGTGTTATCGTCAATAACATGGTATTGACTGTGATGAAACCTTCTCGCCAGTAGCCATGTTGAAATCCATTAGGATACTCCTAGCCATTTCTGCTCATTATGATTATGAGATTTGGCAAATGGATGTGAAAACTGCTTTCCTAAACGGAAATCTGACTGAGGAAGTATATATGGCACAACCTGTGAAACCCCACCTAAAGCCAACCCTAGAGTAAGGGAGTCGGGATGCACATCATATTATTTTACATGAATATATATATATATATATATATATATTTGAATGAATTTATGCGCTTTAAGAATTGTGGTTTATAGGTTAAAAGGCCTAGTTATGCTTATTAGGTAGGAAGGGTAAAATGGTAATTTTGCCTGAGGTCAAAATAGGAAGATAGCTTGAGGATTACATAAGAAGAATATGCGGGTGAGAAAATAAGAACAAGAGTTGTTGTGGTCAAGTGGTTAGAGTTTTGGAATTAATATCTAAGGTCATGAGTTCAAATCCCATCATTTAAGTTTTTATCATGATTATCTTACTTAAGTTTGAATTTTTGTTTTCTAGCATTCCATAAAAATAGGAATGTTGTCTTAGGGGAGACATGAAGAGAATGTCCTAATCTTATCATTGTGTCCTAAAAAGAATTCTAGAGGAATTCTTGTCCTATTATTAACCCTAACTTGTTCTAACCTTTTCATCAATTAAACTTGTTCAAAATTTATCAAAATTCATGGTTTTAATTCAAAAAATTTCAGCAAGGATTCTTGGTCTTTGAATTTTGAAAATGAATCTTGGAGGTTGGGGTTTTGACTGAAAATAGAAGAGGAGTTAGGGAAGGTTCCCAAGAGAAATTAATCACCATTGATGAACCTTCAAACTTCACTCCATTGTGTTCATAATCTTCATGAAAGAAATCTGGAAATTTTCCCGACTCTTGGCAGCCTAACCTTCAAAAATCTCAGCCATCTTTCTTACTCAATTGCTGCTGGAAAATGGCCAATCTATTCAGCTTGAGGAACTGAAAATTCTGTGCAATTCGGACTGCACAAAAAACTGCACAAACCAGAAAAAAATTCTGGGCAGTTCGCAACTTTCAAACCAGAAAATGAAGCTGTTTTATTCCACCTTCAAGCTAGCAAAACTTCTCTATTTTTCCTCATAAAGAAGGCTGGAAAACCAGCCTTAAAGGACCCTTGAACACCTCTCAAAACCTCTGCAAAACAGGCTGAAGAAGTGCAGAAATTCTGCACAGAAAAATGCTGCAATCGTTCGCAGCTTTGAACACCATAGAACCAGAATTTTTCCAGCTTTGTTCTCTTCAAGCCCTGGCCGAAAACCACCCTTCAACCTCTATAAATTAACCTTTGTTCAGCCAGGAACTAAAAACCATTACCCTCTCTACTTACCTTGCACAATTGGACTCCATAATCACACCTCAAATCTCTCCTACAATCACTCCATTCAAACTTCCTTTTGAACTTCAAATTTTCCAGAATTTTCCCTCCATGAAAACACCCTTGTATTAAGCTATACTACCAGAATCTCTCTACCATTAAACTCTAATTTTCGGCCAGCCTTAAAGCCTTATCAGACTTCAATCATTTTAGCAAAACAAAGCAAACCAGCCGACACCATTGTAGCTCCAAGAAAACCTTCATCAATCAAACACCATTAACATATCCTATACCTCAAACCACTCCTCAAATCACTCCATTTGAATTTCAAATGATCAGATTTTTCTCTCCCTCTCAAAGCTAAACTGAAACCCCTGAATTCCCCAAACTATTCAGTCAACACTCTCCAGAAATTCGTCCAGCAATCTCCCTCAAATTCTCTCCATTTTCACCCAGAACACCAAGAACACATACTACTCTTCTTCAAGCCAAAACCCACTCTAAACACCTCTAATCCCTCTCAAAAACTCCAGAATACTCCTACATACTCTCTAGAGTTCATTTCTAGAATTTATAACATAAAATCTCAAAAAAAAAAAAAAATTGGCATTCAGATCAAAACTGATTTTTCTCCTTAAAGTCTCAAGAACATCATCAAGGTAACCAAGAACAACTCTTTTGTTCATCCAGTTCCATTTAACCTTCAATGTATCAGACTAATGCTCTCTCTCTCTCTCTCACTCTCTCTCTCTCTCTCTCTCTCTCTCTCTCTCTCTCTCTCTCTCTCTCTCTCGGCCGAAATGGTTTATCAACAACCATGGCTGTTTTTCTTACTCTTGGACAATTCAAGACTCTCAATCGTGTGGACCTTCTTAAATCTTCATCGAAGTGATCATCAATCATGTATTCCTCCCTAAACCTTCTTTTTAATTCAGAATTCATATCTCTTAGATATTGATAGGGATAATAAAATATGAATGGGGGATTGAGTATATGCATGTGAATGAAGAGGTTGGGATTAGGACATGGGAATGATTGATCATGTTTAAGCTATATGGATTTTCTTGAGAATCGATGCATGCTCATCATGTCCTAAGAGAATTATGGATGTTTAAGCATGCTAGATGTTATGTCCCCTTTGGTGAATAGGATTTTTATGTTCTTATCTCCATTGAAGCCATGATCATGATTGTTTGGCCATGTGATAGCAAGTGTTGATTTAAGTATATGTTCATGAGTGGATTAGTTTGTTGTTTGATGTTGAAGAAAATGTTCATGATTCTTGTTAGCAATAGGAAATCATGATTGTGTTCTTGTTGATCCTAGGCTATTTTAATTAGTAAATTTTATTACCTTAATTAAAATTATTACTATATTTTCCTCTAAGGATTTCGAAATTGTTAGGAAGTTTTGGAAATGGGATGTTACATGAAATATTGATATTTTACTAGTCAAATAAATGATATTTTTCCTTAAAAATAATATATGCATAGGTATAATATTAAATAAGATCTTTTATATAAATAATAATAATGACCTGGTAGACCATAGTTCAAACTTTTGCCTATATTCATAAATATTATATATATATATATATATATTTAAATTCGTTTGTTATTTATTAAAAAAAGTTAATATAATTCATTTATTATTAATTTTATTTATTACTAATTATTTATTATCTATTAGAAATTAAATAAAAATAATTTGTAATTTATTATTTATTTATAATAAAGCTATTTTTAAATTACCCTTTATTAATATTATTTAGGGCTTGGTATTATTCAATATTCAAACCTTAGTTTATTTATTAATAATAACACTCAAGAATTATTATTTGAGTCTATAATTTATTAGCAATTATTTTAGAACCTCTAGTCATTTTAACTTATCAAACTAGACTTATTTTATAAAATTCTTTATCAGCTAGCCCTAAAGCTTAGGACATTAGGGTCGTGATTGTAATAAGTTGAACTAGGATTATTTGTGTAAGTGAATTTAGCTTGAGTGTAACCTTATGTTTTGTGTTTACCCCAAGCGGGGTTAGGTCAGCCTTGGATGACTTTAGAATTTGAGCAAGCAAAGAATCAGGTAAGCTCCTGCATGGAATTTTGTGAAGACACAAAATTATTGTGGCAAGCTAAACGCGATGTGTATGGAAATTCATGTTGTAAAGGCAATTAAGGACTATTTTTCCTATTTATTTCAGTCAAGCAAATCATTTGAAAATCAAACAAGCAGTTTTACACAAAATGCTAAACTTTTTTCTAAAACCCAACTTTGACAAGAATTTTAGAACCCTTAATTGCTATTTCCAAATAAAGCAATGTATGATCCATTTTCTCCCAAGTAGGACAATCAACATTAAGTACTCAATAAGGGTAGACTACCAGGACTAGTCTTTGAAGAGTTAGGGTAAGTCTCTCAGTAGGTGGCCACCTTTGAGGGGTGAGTCCTTCCTGGATAGGATGCCAGTCCGGTAGGTCATGCCGGTCCAAGCTAGCAAGTTTCAGTCATGTGGACTGTGTGTTTTCGGAGTGGACAACCGGTAAGTTTGGGTGTAGAGATGGAGGAGTATCTCACCAGGTAGGCCATACACCTACCTTTTGTCAGCTTGCGCAAAGTGTGGCATTCTGACCATTGCTTAGTCATGGGGCTCAACGTGTGATAACCCATTGCTACCCATTTGAGTGGTTGTATTTATTGTGCTCATGTGTGGATTAAAAAGCAAAACACCACTCTTTATTTTCAATACTTATTTAATGCTTGCCAGCACTTTCTCTTATGAAATTGTTACAACTTGCATACATAAATTATTTTACTTGAAACACTCATAGCACACATGGGCTTACTGAGATTTTTATCTCATCACCTTTTATACCATGTTTTCAGGTTGATCCGGCTGTGGAGGTCAATAGCTGGACTTGCTGCCTATGTTTTGAAGACTTTATGTTATTTTCTTTATGGATGTTTTGAGAGATTGTAGCAAACAATTTATTTTGGATTTGTTCCTGTATTTATCTTTTGGGTTGTAATAAGTTTAATTTTAAAGCATTTATTTTATTTTATTATATGCGACCTAGTTATAAAGACCCCTTGTTTATTGGACGGGGCGACATCCCCATCCCTGTTAGGCCTAGGTAGTGGGGTGTTACACAACCTGAGGCTTTCATATCAAATGATAGCACAAAGGTGTGCAAGTTGCAAAGGTCCATTTATGGACTTGAGCTAGCTTCTAGGAGTTGGAATACCCGTTTTGATGAAACAATCAAAAAGTTTTGTTTCATTCAAAACATGGATGAGCCTTTTGTATACAAGAAGGTTAGTGGGAGTGCAATCGTTTTCTTACTGCTTTATGTGGGTGACATATTGCTAATAGGAAACGATATACCTGTCTTGCAAACGGTTAAATTTTGGTTATCCAAATAATTCTCCATGAAAGACCTTGGAGAAGCAACCTATATTCTTGGAATAAGGATCTATAGAGATAGATCCAAAATGTTGCTAGGTTTTTTGCAGTCTACATACATAGATAAAGTGTTGAAGAAGTTAAGCATGGATCAATCCAAAAAGGGATTCTTACCTATGTCACATGGTGTAAGCCTTTCAAAGTCGATGTCTCCCAAGACATATGTTGCAAGGGATCATATGAGTAAGATTCCATATACCTCTGCGGTTGGATCTATCATGTACACAATGATATGTACTAGGCCCGATGTATCTTATGCTCTATGTTTGACGAGCAGATACCAATCTGACCTTGGTGAGGGTTATTGGTAGGCTATAAAGAACATTCTCAAGTACTTACGAATGACTAAGGATATGTTCTTGGTATATGGAGAAGGTGATTTGAAAATAAACGGGTATACTGATGCCAGTTTATAATCTGACAAAAATGATTTCAAATCACAATCAATCTACATGTTTACGTTGTGCGGAGAGGCTATAAGTTAAAAAAAATTCCAAACAAGAGACTATTGTCAACTCTATGACAGAAGCTGAGTACATAGCTGCTTTTGAAGTAGCTAAGGAGATTGTTTGGATCAAGAAGTTTGTGACAGAACTAGGTGTGGTTCCTAGTGTTGTTAGTCCAATAATATTGTATTGTGATAACAACGGAGCCATTGCACAAGTAAAGGAGCTACGGTCTCACCAATTATCCAAATACGTACTACGATGCTAGCGTCTGATCCAGGAGATCATAGATAGGAATGATTTAAAGACAGAGAGAATCCCAATGGATGAGAACATAGCTAACCCGCTTACAAAAGCACTATCCCAAAAGAAACATGATTGTCATGTTGAGTCATTTGGTATTAGATACATGAATCATTGGCTCTAGCGCAAGTGGGAGTTTCTTAGTGTTGTGCCCTAGAGGTAATCACTTGTACATTGTATATGACACATTTTATTTTAATAAGAGGCATTATTTATCTTACAGTTTCTTTTGTTTACTTTTAAGTAATTTAACTATTCCATAAAGTCCCTAGTGCAATGCTGTGTTAAGGAAATCATGATAGAGATCATGATATGAGATT
Source organism: Voacanga thouarsii (assembly GCA_026120185.1). Classification (NCBI taxonomy): domain Eukaryota; kingdom Viridiplantae; phylum Streptophyta; class Magnoliopsida; order Gentianales; family Apocynaceae; genus Voacanga; species Voacanga thouarsii. Next base: position 29,658 of record JANUWF010002059.1, on the reverse strand, counting down.
CCTACTACATTGTATAGTGTTAGTACTTCAATAGTCCCTAGTCGTAGTATTAATGAGAAAGGACATCATTAATGCGTTAAGACAAGCATGTGTTAGACTTCCTAATTTGATCAGGCGGTAGTTCTCATATCCGTGAGTATTGAAATACTCAAAATTAACACTTGGATGCTTGTTAATAGAACAAGTTCATTGGATGACCTAGCTTTGAGATAATCAAATGGATAAGTATTTAGTGCAGTGATATAATCTCAATATAGCAAACATACAAGTATTCTTAGACTTGAGATCTCCAAGGTACTTTGTTTGTTGAGCATTGTACTATAATTCCAATCTCCGTAGCTCGATTGAGGGCCACCTAAGGGATGGATATTAGGTACATTGTGAGGTAAGTGAAAGTAGTTGAGATGGTTAATAAAGGATTCACTAGTCCTAACAGTAAGGGCGAATATCTCACGGCCACTTGTAGGAATTACTACTCAGGAAGTCCTTAGCCAAGGCGAATGTGTATTGGAAATAGTTCCAATTGATACACATCTAGAGTAGTGGATTCCTGGTACAAGTACTATTGTATTCGGGCCAAAATTAATTCTGGAGAGAGTTGGCACTAATTCTGTACTCCTAATCGAATGAGATATTGTATAGTGAAAGGTGTTAATTGTATTGAAGTTTCTTATTGAAGGGTTCATGTTAAGCCACTTGACTTCCTGGACTTTTAGGTGGTCATGATGTATTTGCTAGATACCGCTCATGATCTGGGAATATAGGTTTATTAATTGATGAATTAATAAACCAATCTAGATTAGAATTAATAGGATTAATTCTAATTAATTATGGATTATTAATCTCAAAGACGTTTGGATTAATTCATGTTCGCTACCAATTGACTGGAAAACCTAATAGGTCACACACAATAGAGGATTATGTACTTAAGATGTTATTTGATAACATAGTGGGGTTAATTTAGAGAAAGAGAAGTCGTGGACAAATTATAATTAGTTATAATTTATGGTCCAAATTATAATTGTGAGAACTTGATTTTTTCAATTACAATTAAGGAATTCTAATAGCATTAGAATTCTCAATTTTAGCATGGTTTTTTTCGGTTTATATGTATGACATGACCGAAACCCTAGCAAGAGGTTGATTCACGAAAAAAAAAAAAACCCTAGACACACGACAACCTTCTTCTTCTCTCTCTTTCTTGTTTTGCTGAAAACGTGAGACAACCCTAGCCGCCATCTTTTTCGGCTAGCACAGGAAATTTTGGTGCTTGAGTGTATCCTCTATATAGATTACTATTTGAGATCATCACACACTGTGATTATAGTGGTTAGACGTTCAACTCTCGTGAAGTTGGATCAAGAGGATAGTTAGATCGCACTTCGACTTGAAGAAGAAATTTTTGATCTTCGGACTATCAAACAAAGGTAAAAAGCTAATATCTTTATTATTTTTATGTCTTGTTTTCCATACATAGGCGGGTCTTGGGATGGTATCTCGTTTTAATTTCTGCGGCGCCATATACGATATGCGTGAGAGATACCGACAATAGGAAAGCTATTCAGGTTTGTATAAGGTCTCTAGTATGTGATTTGGGGTTGGTTGATTGTATCATACAGTGCACAAATTTCAATTTTTTCTAAGAAAATGAGCCACCATTTTCTTGTTTTTCTTCCTTTATTTTTTCTTAAGAAAAATAGCTCTTCTGTTTACTTTTAAATTACTTCACCCTAATTCTACTTTCATTGGTAGTAGTCTATAGAGGTCTGAAAATACTCTAGAAGGTCAAGAGCTAGCAAAAGCCATAGGTATTTGATGTGAAGGAGTCATTGGCTAGTAGGTATTCTCGCAAAAGAAATTGTCGTTCCAACTGAGAAAGCTTTGTCGAGTTTGAATTTGGCTCTGGTTATTCAAATTAAACGCCCTAGGAGTAAGTATTTCTAGACTTTGGCTTGGAAAAAATTTTAAATTGCTATTTTTTGCTGCATTTTTTCCCCCACGATTCTTTGTTTGATGGGCGAGGTCTTTTTGCAATGCTAATAACCTTGCACGCTTGGTGTATAACTCTATTTAATTAAGACAAACTTATAAAATATAGTTTCTATACTTTACTTTGTGAAGATATCATGCCCTGATGATTGTGCAGGATAATCTAAATATTCCAAAGCCTTAGAAATATGGCTTTATATGTATGCTTTTGGTTAACTCCCTAAGATAAACGGGTATATACCAAAAAGTCATGGATTGTCGGACCAGATGTCAGAGGATGGTAGATGTCATTCAGAAAGGTATTAGTACAATTTTCCTATATCAATGATGGGTGTTACGTAGAGGAGTATTTTCATCACTACACTTGTAGGTCGAAGACACTGTACTTGCAGTATTATTCTTGGGATCAATATTTCTATATAGTGAAATATGAAATATTTAAAATGATACACTGCGACTATTTGTTAGTTGGGGTATTTTAGTCTATTAAATAGCTAAGAATAATGACTTTGTTGCCCAGAATAGCTCAAGGAATCTCAGTAATTTATTTACTATATGGGCTTGATGGATGAAATTACTATTGAAAAAATTATTCTAGTAGTCCAATAATTAGTTTTTGGGCTAGAATAATATATTAAGTTATTAATTAATTATTTTAGGTAATTTTATATTGTGCACAAGTAGATCAATTAATTAATAAAATAGTTTTTTAATTAGTTGGGCTAATTAGAAAAAACTTCAGCCCGCTAGAGTTGTTGGAATGTATGCCCTCTTAGATTAGATTTCTGATGTATTTTTTACTTGAATTAATAAAATTATTTTTTCTCAGAATTTATTTGTGAAATTTTCTTTATATTTGTGCACGATTTTATTGAAAAAGATCCATTGTGTTTAAGTAAATGGTTCATGTGAATGGAGGTCTTTCACAGTAATGTATGGACCATGGGATACTTAATACATAAACTATTATTCTTAACCTGATAATGAGAATGAGAATCTCATCATGGCAAGGTTATTATGTTATAATTCCAAATAGAGAATGGCTTACCTTAGCCAATGAGTAGTCTACTCATTTCATAATACAAGTGTATTTTAAATACGTAGAACTGGACCTGTAGTAGTGGTTTCTAAAAGTAATATATGATAGAAACCTAGACTACTACTGCTACAACGTGGAATTGTACTTTATAGTTTGAGTATAAGTTTGTGGTCTGACGAAGCTGGAAATGTATGCTTTGATATACTATAGTTGAGGTTCTTGAGAAGGACCAATATACTTGTATGTTTGGTATATGTAATAAGTTAGTCAAGATAGACTTGTATAAGATAGTGTCTACACTATATCGCTTCTTGTGGTTGTCTGAATTATGTAATTATCTAAGGCCCTAGGGAACATGACTTGGATATTCGCTTTAGGGTAGCTCCTTGGAAAGTTGGAATATTCTAAGAAGTCGTGGATTATTGGACTAGAAGCCTAAAGATGGTAGATGTCCTTTTAATGAGGTGTTAGTACACTCTTTACTCTCTAAATGAACGGCGATATGTACATGTGCATTTTAGTTATTTCATCTGCAGGTCAAAGACATAGCTAACGCAGCATTGTCCTTGGGGTCAATATGTCCTTATAGTGATATTAGAAAATATTTAAAATGTAAAATAGAGCTATTTTATAACAAGGTTATTTTGGTCATTTTAGTAGCGAAGGCGATGTGTCTTTTTGATCCTCAGAATAGCCCATAAGTTCTAATTATTTTAGGTTAAGGAAATGGTCTTAGTGGAAAAAGAATTTTATTTTATTCAGGAGCTATAATTTATTTTTGGACTGGAATAAAACAAAAGGAATGAGAGAAATTAAATTTATTATCTAGTTTGATTAGTTAATTAATTATTCAGGGCCTAAGCCCAAATTGAATAATTAGAAAAATTAACCTGGGCTTAAAGTAGTTAATAAAATGCTTAATAATTATTTTAGTTCATTTGGGCTCATTAATTATTTATTGGGTTATTTTAATAGACTTGGAAAATAAATAATTAATAGTTATTATTTTTGTGGTCATTGGGTCCAAGAAAAAAAATAATTTTTTTTTGCCCAATAGCTTAGACTAAGGGGCTTTTTATTATTCACGGTATAAAAAGAGTTGGGGATAACATAAACCTCTTCTGTTGATAACCTTCGGATGTTTGAATAATCAAAACACTGGTGTTGGGTTATCTGGGATGTAAATAGGAGTCATTGTGTAGAGCAAAAAAGGAAACACACGACAGAAAGAAAAAGAAAAAACTAGAGCCTCTGTTCTCTCTTTGCTTCTCACGTTTTCTTATTCTTCTCGTTTTTCCATCTTCTTGTCTTTGTTAATTAATAGCGAATGATCAAGAAGGACCATCCTCGCCTTGGTTGTTTCACCAACATAGATAGGCAAAGGAATATTCAGAGAATTGAAAAGCTTGACGTACATGCCAAGAAGAAGCCGACGGATCGCTGGTTTCTCGCTGGAATCATTGTCAAGGCAGGTAGCTTCTCCCGTGGTTGGTGCCTCGTTTTCTCAACCAGATCAGAAGAGGACATGTAGCAGTATTTTTTTTAAACTTCCGCTGTGCTTTCTGGTAGCCATGCATGTTCCTCTATTTTTCATTCCAACAAATTGGTATCATAGTATTGGCTTTGAAAAGCTTAGGATGATGCATGCTAGTTAATAAAACCTGGCAAGACCTATTATAATGAGATTCTTCACTATTTTGGTATGGGTAGAATGGTTGTACACCTCACTGTGAGGTTTAAGAGCTTCTGTAAAATTTTCTTCACACATTTGTTTAGCTTTGTGTAAGCACAATTTGAAAAGGTATAGGCAGTTGTTATGTTTTTTGGTGAAAAAATGTAACAAGAAATGGCCTTGGATGATTACAAAGCATTGCAGAGGAGACCAGCGAAATTTGTAGAGAAAAATCGCAGTGAAAGGTCGTTGGAGAAGATGGACCGAGCCGAGCTAGTGCTTTTGATATGAGGGGAGCCAAGGTAGCCTAGGCCAACCGTGGCTTGAAGCCGCAGCCAAGCCCGAGATGGCCTTGGCTTAGGGCGCGCATGAGGAAGCCAGGCTACTTCGGCTTGAAGTCGCAGCCGAGCCTGAGATGGCCTTGGCTCAGGGCGCTCGCGAGGAAGCTTCCTTGCGGAAGCAACAACTTCCACGTAGAAGCTATTTCCTCGCAGTAGCCGGGTTTCCTCATGGAAATCGAGAAAACAGCTTCCTCGCAGAAACTACTGCACCTAGTTCCCGGGTTACGAGCACCTGCCCGCATACCATGGTCCATGGGTTTTCCCATAGGCCATGATACAGTGTGGTAGGTGCACTGGACCAGAGAAAAATATATATATTTTTTTTGTTTTTGGTCTCATACCAGATGAAGTTATTTTTATTGCAATAGTTAATATTCGTTGAATATTTTGCATGAAAAATAATAGCAAAGGATATTAGGATTAAAAAAGATCACTAATTAATTTAATTAATGTGTTTATTTCTTTTATTTAGGTACTTAGGATTAAAAATAGAAAAGCATGAAAACGTTTATAGTTTTCTAGCATCCTAATTATTTTAAGTCCTGTGTGCGCTTTTCTCAAAGACTAAAGTCTTTAGGAAATTTTATTTGATAAGGAAAAATATTTTTCTTTAATTAAATGGTTATTTTAACTTAAACAAAATTAATCCTTGGTTATTTTCTTAGAGTTTTTTATCCTTGACATAGAAAATATTATGGATTTAGAAATTTTTGTAAGTTAAAATGGAAAGCCATATTAATTCATTTTAGAAAAGGATTTTTTTTTTTTGGTCAAATAAAGCCTTGAAATCAAAATCTCTAGGATTTTTTTTTCAATGGAATTTTTTTTTTTGAAATTATTAAGTTTTTGACTTAAAATGAAATTAATCTATGAGGAAAGATTTCTCAAAGGGTAAAAACATTGACATAGAAATTTTTTTATGGATTTAGATATTTTATTTTAAGTTAAATAAGAACTTAATTGGAATCTTTCAAATAATATTTCTCTAAGAAAACCCTTATTTAAAAACTAAGTGGGAGATGGGTTTTAATAGCCCCACGACTTCCATCACGATCCTCATTAGAGATCGTGGGTCTCCTCGTGTTGCCCTACGAGTGAACCTATATAGGATGGAGGTACCACAATGATCTAGAACTAATGGAACGATGTAATTGATAACCTTGGACACGTACTATAATCGGCCAGCCCACGTTGCAGGTTATAGTGTGAGGTATGTCCATAGGAAATGAAAAGAAATGGCCATCCCCTCGGTGGAGTTATCTTCTAGATCATTAACTAGAAGGAAAATTAATTTGTGGTGGTTAATACACTTAGCTTAGGAAACTATTAATCTTCCCAAGAAGCTATATCAGTTTTCTTAAGAGCCAAATTAATCATGTTAAAGATAATAGTAATGGGGTTAACTATTATCAAGTTTTATATGAGACTAAAGTGCACAAAAAATTATTTTTGTTTTATACTGAGAATTTTTTTATTTTTTAAAAATTTCAGAAATGGTTGGTGGAGGTTTTTTCAGTCCCTTGGCCGTTATTCTTCGTGAGAATAAGCTAACGGGTCCAAACTATGTGGACTGGAAAAGGAACCTGGACATAATACTCTTAGCCAAAGAGTATAAGTATGTTCTATAGTGACCTGCCAGTAATCGGGGAAGGCTCCACCGCTGAGGAGTGTGAAGCTGAAAAGGCATGAAAGAAGGCTGACGAATTAGCCCGGTGCTATATGTTAGACTCCATGTCAATTGTGCTACAATCCAAACACGAGCACATGGCTATAGCATATAATATCAGCACATCTCTAGCTATAATGTTTGCGGATAAGAGCCGGCTTACAAGGTAGGATACTCTTAGAACGATCATAAACACCAAGATGGTAGAAGGAGTATCAGTCAACTAGCATATGCTCAAGATAATTGCTACTTTCGAGGAAGTAGAAGTCTTGGGGTTTGCTATTAACCCCGCGAGCCAAGTGGACATGGTTCTCGAATCTTTGCTGGGCTCATTCACTTAGTTCAAGTTAAATTACCACATGAACAAGTTAAACATGGGTTTAACTGAGGTGATAAAGGAGTTCCAGGTGGTAGAGAAGGTCATGAATCTATAAGCTAGAGCCATAATAGCTTCTTCTTCGAGAACTAGGCCCAAACCCAGAAAGTTCAAGAAGAAGAAGGGAAATGCAGTCCATCAGCCTAAGTCCCAAACCAAAGATAAACCCAAGGGCAAATGCTTCAAGTGTGGGAAGAAGGGACAAAAAAAAAAAAAAAAAAAAGAGTGTCCAGATTTTTAGACCAAGAAAAACCTCACAGGTAATATTCTTTATATAAAGGCTATATCAATAGTTGGATCGACTTCCACTTGGATTGTTGATTTAGGAGCCACTGATCATATCTATAACGCCTTGCAGGGGTTGAGGAAGGCTAGAAGACTCCAGAAGGGCAAACATGTACTATGCGTAAAAATGGAGCACAAGTTTGGGCCCTTACTGTGGGAGAATTGGAACTTATTTTTTATTGTAATAGAATAATTATTTTGAAGGATATTTTATTTGTTCATAGTTTTAGACAGAATTTAGTTTTATTTGCAAAACTAATAAATCAAGAATATTCTATTTCTTTCTATTCTGGTATTACTATCAATAGAAATAGAGAAGTTATATGTATTGGGCACATGTATGGAAAGCTATTCTTCATTAATCCTATTAACAATCAATTAAATAACAATTAGAACCTTTAAATAGGAAGAGAAAGACCAATGTCAATTACTCAAATCTTTGGCATCTAAGGTTGGGCCATATTAACTCAACTAGAATTTAGAGGTTAATCCAGGCTCATTGAGATTGGAAAGTTGGCCTCAGTGTAAATCTTGTCATATAGGGAAATTGACCAAAAAGGCAGATAGAGCCAAAGAAGCATTGAGTCTTGTTCACACTGATGTGTGTGGTCCTTTGTCTACGCCAGTAAGAGGAGGATTTGAGTACTTCCTTACTTTCACAGATGATTGTACAAGGTATGGTTATGTTTATATGACGAGATGTAAGTTTGACTCTTTTGACAAGTTTAAAGAGTTTAAGGCTGAAGTGGAGCATCGAACAGGTAAGCTAATAAAAACCTTACGATCAGATCGTGGTGGAGAATACCTCCCTAGTGAATTCAAGGACTATATTATACATAATGGGATAGTATCCCAGCTCTCTGCGTCGGGGATGCCACAACAGAATGGAGTAGCTGGGAGAAGGAACGGGACATTGATGGAAATAGTCCGAAGCATAATATCTCATGCTACTCTTCTAGTATCTTTTTAGGGATATGCCCTAGAAACAATGGCATATATTTTGAACTTGGTGCCTTCCAAGTCAGTACCAAGGACTTTTTATGAAATGTGGACAGGGCATAAGCCAAGTCTAAATAATCTCAAGATATGGGATTGTCTAGCTTATGTACTGATCAAGGGAGAAGTTAGAACCAAGATCAGAATTAGACTATTTTATAGGGTATCCAAAAGGTACAAAGGGTAGTTACTTTTATCATCCCAATGAGTAGAAAGTACTCATGAGTACTAATACTAGATACTTAGAGGATGAACAAAGTACATCCACTAAAGGTTTAGCAAGGTTGGAACTCGAAGAGAAGTTATCTTCTGAATCAACTTCTCCTAACCCAATTATAGACCAAGAAGAAGCACAACCTTAGGAGCCAAAATAATTGGAGCCTCGTCATAGTGGGAAGATATTGAGGGTTCTAGAATGATGGACTGGAGAGGCTTTTAACCTAGTCTCCGTCCAATAGGAACAAGATCCCACTAGATACGAGGAGGCTATTACTGACCTATGGCATGAAGCAATGAAAGCCAAGATTGAGTCTATGTACCTCAATCAGGTTTGGGATCTTATAGCTCTACTTGAAGGGATAAAACCTATTGGGTGTAAATGGGTTTACAAGAGGAAGAGGGGAGTGGATGGGAAGGTGGAAACCTTCAAAGCTAGCTTGTGGTGAAAGGGTATACTCAAAAAGAAGGGATCAACTATGAGGAAACCTTTTCCCTGGTAGCCCTACTTAAGTTCATCTGTATCATCCTTGCCATCACATGTCATTATGACTACGAGATATATCAAATAGATGTCAAAATGGTATTTTTTTTAAATGACCATCTTAGTGAAGATATCTATAAGTCCCAACCAGAAGGCTTTATTGCTAAATGCCAAGAACATATGGTTTGTAAGCTTAAGAAATCCATTTATGGACTTAAGCAGGCATTCAAAGTATGCAACATTTATTTCGATAAGACTGTAAAGTCTTACGATTTCATTCAAAATGAGGATGAACCATGCATGTATAGGAACCTGGAAGGCATAAATGTAGTTTTTCTTGTCATATATATGGATAATATTCTACTCATTGAAAATAATGTAGGGACATTGTCATCTACTAAGGTTTGGCTATCGAGTCATTTAGAATGAAGGACATGGGTGAAGCCAGTTATATTCTCGGAATAATGCTTAATAGAAATAGGAAGCAAGAATGTTAGGTTTATCCTAAGCTATATACATTGACAATATGTTGGCCAAGTACTGCATGAAATCAGGTAAGGGGGCATTGATCCCTTGCAAACATGGGTTATCTTTTTCTTCAAAGGACTGTCCGAAGTCTCAAGAAGAAAAAGAAAGGATGAGTAGGATTTCCCATGCTTCAGTTATGTGAAGTCTCATGTATGCCATACTGTATACTAGGCCAGATATCTGCTTTGTCGTAGGCTTAGTTAGCAGATATTAGTCAAACCCCGGGGAGGTTTATTGGCAGTCTATAAAGTATATTCTTAAGTATCTCAATGGTACGAGAGATTATATGCTGGTTTACAAGGCCAATGACTTGGTTCCTACAAAATATATGGACTCAAACTTCTAGGTAGATAAGGATGAGAGAAAATCCACTAGTGGATATGTCTTCATCTTATCTGGAGGAGCCATTTCATGGAGGAGTATCAAGAAATCCGGTATTGCTGACTCAACCATAGAAGCTGAGTATGTGGCAGCTTCAGAGGTATCTAAGGAAGCAGTTTAGCTTCGAAAGTTCCTTTTGGAACATAGAGTCATGCCACATATGGACAAACCGGTTGTGATGTATTGCAACAACACTGGTGCAGTCTCACAATTCAAAGAACTAAGGAACCACAAAAAGAAAAGCATATAGAGAGAAAGTACCACCTGATCTGGGATTTCATCAAGAGACGGGAAGTTGTGGTGGAACAAATTACTTCGGAGAACAATCTAGTAGATCTTTTCACTAAGCCTCTGGTGGATAGAGTCATTTGAAGACCCATAGACTCTATAGGGGTGGGCACATATAGACTTACTTAGTCTTAGAGTGCAAGTTGGAGATTGTTGGAATGTATGCCTTCTTAGACTAGGTTTCTGATGTATTTTTTACTTGTATTAATAAAAGTATTTTTTTCAAAATTTGTTGTGAAATTTTCTTCATATTTGTGTACGATTTTATTGGAAAAGACTCATTGTGTTTAAGTAAATAGTTCATGTGAATGGAGGTCTTTCACAGTAAGGTATAGACCATGGGATACTAAACATATAAACTATTATCCTTAACTAGATGATGAGAATGGGAATCTCATCGTGGCATGGTTATTGTGTTACAAATTCCAAATAAGGAGTGACTTACCTTTAGCCAATGAGTAGTCTACTCATTTTATAACACAAGGGTATTTCGAATACGTAGAACTGGATTGGAAGTACTGGTTTCTAAAAGTACTATGTGATAGAAACTTAGACTACTGCTGCTACAACGTGGACTTGTACACTACAGCTTGAGTATAAGTTAGTGGTCTGCCGAAACTGGAAATGTATGCTTTGATATACGATAGTTGAGGTTCTTGAGAAAGACCAATATACTTGTATGTTATGCATATGTGACGAGTTAGTTAAGATAGAATTGTACAGGATAGTGTCTATACTATATCGCCCATTGTGGTTGTCCAAATGATCTAATTATCTAAGGCCCTGGGGAACATGACTTGCATATTGGCTTTAGGGTAGCTCCCTTGGAAAGTTGGAATATTCCAAGAAGTCATGGATCATTGGACTAGAAGCCTAAGGATGGTAGATATCATTTAGTGAGGTGTTAGTACACTCTTTCCTTTCTAAATGAACGGCGATGTGTAGAGGAGTATTTTAGTCATTTCACCTATAGGTCGAAGACATAGCTAACCCAACATTGTCCTCGGAGTTAATATTTCCTTATAGTGATACTAAGAAATATTTAAAATACAAAATACAACTATTTATCTAGCAAGGTTATTTTGGTCATTTTAGTAGCCAAGGCGATGTGTCTTTTTTATCCTCAGAATAGCTCGTAAGTTCAAATTATTTTAGGTCGAGGAAATGGTCATAATGGAAAAAGAATTTTATTTTATTTAGAAAGTCTAAATTATTTTTGGATGGGAATAAAATAAAAAGAATGAGAGAAATTAAATTTATTATCTAGTTTAATTGGTTAATTAATTATTTAGGGCCTAAGCCCAAATTGAATAGTTAGAAAAATTAACCTGGACTTAAACTAGTTAATAAAAGAATTAATAATTATTTTAGTTCATTTGGACTCATTAATTATTTATTGGTTATTTTAATAGGCTTAGGAAATAAATAATTATTAGTTATTATTTTTGGGCTCATTGGGTCCAAGAAAAATAATAAATTATTTTGGCCCAATAGCTTGGACTAAAGGGTTTTTTATTATTCATGGCACAGGATAGTTGAGGATACCCTAAACCTCTTCTGTTGATAACCTCTGAATGTTTGAAATATCAAAACACTGGGGTTGGGTTATCTTGGATGTGAATAGGAGTCATTATGTAGTGCAAAAAAAGAAACACACGACAAAAAGAGACAGAAAAAACTAGTGCCTCTGTTCTCTCTATTCTCTCTCTGCTTCTCACATTTTCTTCTTCTCCTTTTTCCATCTTCTTGTCTTTGCTAATTAATAGCAAAGGATCAAGAAAGACCATCCTCACCTAGGTTGTTTCACCAACATAGATAGATGGAGGAATGTTTTGATAAGCGAAAAGCTTCGCGTAGATGCCAAGAAGAAGCCGACGGATCGCTGGTTTCTTGATGGAATCATCATCAAGGTAGGTAGCTTTTCCTGTTGTTGGTGCTTCGTCTTCCCAACCAGACCAGAAGAGGACACGTAGAGGTATTTTTTTTTTTAAACTTCTGCTATGCTTTCTGGTAGCCATGCATGTTGTTTTCGTTCCATTAGTTGAGAGGGCGAAGGTTGTTTAGAAACCCTGGTTGCTACCTTAAAGAGATAAAAAAAAAAAAGGAAAGAGAAATTAGGTGGCATTTAAAAAAGAAGAAAAATTGGAAGCTGTTTTTTTTTTAATGGGTATTCCTATTCATGTAGAAAAAGTATAAAAAATAGAAAACAACTTTGTTCTTTTAACAACCGTTGTTCCTCTTCATTTTTCTTTTCTTTTTAGATTAGCAATTCTAGTTTCTTCCATAATTCTTCATCCTATTCTATTGTTACCGATAGAAAGCCTATATGTAACACCCCTACTAAAGATAATAGCGGAAGTACATCAACACCGGGTGTCTCCCCATCTAGCTTCCCAGACAAAGGGTCTTTATAACGAAAACAACAGAGTAAATATATAAGGTCCAGACTTATACAATGTCCCATACAGATGGCCGTACATATACATATATTCGAGTGTCTCATACAAGCCATCTCTAACTACAACTGTAATAAGATTCATAATGAAAATGGAAACCGTCCAAACCTATATTGTTATCATTGTGGTATCATCCCTTTATCCATAGGTTTGCGCAACTTTGGATACTACAAAAGGTAAGATAAAGACATGTGTGAGTGACAAATCACCCAGTGAGTCTCACGTGTGCTATTGCTTTATGAAAGAATAGAGTACATAAAAATTTTCTTGAATAGCATAGCATCTATTCACTGGAAATAATTCCAAAACTCTTTAAAGAAGAGTTTATTCAAAACTCAATAAATTTTGAAAAACAGTGTTTTAGTTTCAAAAAATTACCTCGATTTTCAAATCACAGGCACTTCTCCAACAGGTAGTCAGCCTGTATGCAAGTCCCACATTCCTTGCCTTTAGTGCCACATATCATTGTACCAAGACCACAACCTATAGTACTCAACTATGCATCACTGGAATAAGTACACCACAACGTACTTCTGCTCAGGTATACCGTAGCACACTCTTGCAACTATAAACCAGGGGTTCCAATACCAACCTTACTCACCATAAGCCAGGAGTCTCCAGAAGTCTCCATGCCAACCTTACTCACTATAAGCCATGGGTCTCCATGCCAACCTTACTCACCATATGCCAAGGGCCCCTACACTAACCTTACTCACCATAAGCCAAGGCGACTCATCTCAATTCCTATCATCACGTTCGGAGTAAGACAATCCCTAGAACTAGGCCAAGTTACTGGGGCCATCTAACACTAACGTAGGCTAGTACAAATATCCATGTCCTTGCTGAGTACTCAGTATTACCAATACCAACCCCTTCTGACTGATCAGGCCAGAGGGTTATCTCATCTTGCAGGATTTCTGAAACAAACATTTTTTGGGCAAAATAACATTTTCGGGCAAAAAAACATTTTCAAAATTTGATCTCACTAACTCGCAAGTCAAACCGTAATTTCAACAGGCTCCACAATGCCAATCAATTCATTCTATAGACACATCAAGCCAATAAAATAAATTTCGAGATCAAAATATAGTTTTCCAAAAGTCAATGTCATTACGAGAGGTCATTTTCCAAAACCGTGTCAAAATAGGGTAAAGAGTTCTTTTCACACATCAAAATAAGTTTCCAGAAGTACTCGGGTCATTTTGCTTGTACTCAATTACAAAAGTCATTTCCAAGGGTATTCGGGTCATTTTACCTATATCCGATTCCAAAAGACTTTCCGAGGGTATTCAGTTCATCTTACCCTTTTCTGGTTTGAAAAGTGTTTATAAGAGTTCCAATAAGGATATTTCGATCATTTACCGAATATCTGATTCCAAAGGTTTTCATAAAACATTCCAATAAAGACATTTGGATAATTACCCGATTCCAAAAAGAACTCATTTCAAGAAATGCATAATTCTAATCCCAAAAGATGATTAAATTCAAAGTTTCCAAACACATTTCCATAAAATGTTGCAATAAGGGCATCCTAGTCAATTTATGAACACTCGATTCCAAAATTTATCATTTTTCAGAAACCTCAAGTATTTAATCTAAAAATGACTAAATTCACAAAATTCATTCTTTAATCATCCATTAAGGTATCCAAGCCAATTATGAAGTTTATTCAAGCCAAAAATGGCATAAAACAAATCTTGCTCAGATAAACCTTAAACATACTTAGGGATTTCCAAAATGGTATAAAACATAGTATTTCATGGAAAAGTGAAGCACACTAGCTTTCAAAAGGTTTTAGAAATCAAAGGGACTCACCTCGTGTCCTAATTAACTTTTTTCCGTTTATGACCATTCAATCACCATTTCTACTGTTTTCAATGTTCTGTTGGCCGTTTATCGATAAACCTACACCAAACATCATTTTTGGATTAAATTGTGTTTGGCCGAAAAATAGCCGACGTCTAACCGACGTTTAGTTGTCAGGGCTGACGGTTAGCCAACGGGGCCGATGGTTAGCTGACAGTCAAGGAAAAAAAGGGATTCAATTCATATTTCTTATTTATTTCATCCAAAATCACACAATTAATCATCTCTAAGTTCATCCATTTTCATATTCATTTTTTGGGAATTTCACTACTTGACATATGATTTTGTTTTGCACATAACTTTCAATTTACAACTCTGATTTGGCTCTATGATATACCAAAATAACTGTAAGACTTAAATTTAATTCATAATAAGCTTTTTTTTAGAGTTTTGTTGCCCGTGGCATGCTACTGGGAAAAAACAGCCCTAGTAGTTTTGTTTCATTTATACTATTCATGCTTTCCTTTGTTTTCCTCAAGACTTTAACATCTTAGGAACATTAATCCATTCAATTTTCCTTCAAATCATCTTTAATTCTATGATTTCCAGATTCCAAAAGCTTACAAGGGTCACACTTATTCAACATAAATTCACATTTAATAATCATAAGCAAGTTTAATCCATTTATCTAACCAAGTAACTTCCATTTTTATTCTACTTTGATCATCGTCTCCTCAACTAGAAAAAAAACCCTTCAAACTACCATAATTATTCAATTCTTCTTCACACAAAACATCATTCAAAAACCCTTAGGCAGCTGGCACACAAATGAGCATATATAAGGTTCGTACACAAAAGTCACAAACCCTAGCTTTGAACTAAAATCAAGAGATAAAAATCATATCAACATAATAATCATTCACCCAACAACAACTTTAATTATAGCAAGGTGAGCTTTTACCTTGTATTTAAGGCCATTTAAAGTGATATGCTCCTAGAACTTCGCAAAACTCACCTAGAACACCAAGAACACACACGGGCCATGTTCTCTCTCTCTCTCCCTCTCTCTCCCTGTAACACCCCACTACCTAGGCCCGCCAGGGCCGGGGATGTCGCCCCGTCCATAGGATAAGGAATCTTTATAACTAGGTCACACAAATAAAATGATAGAAATAAATGATACTTGAACTTAAATATTTATTACAACCCAAAATAAACATCGATCCAAAATAAATACGAGAATACCAAAAACAAATCCATCATAATAATTCAGCCACTCTCATCTCTCCATAACTTTACACAAACATAAAACATCATAAATCTTCCAAAGCGAGCATAATCTTGTAACTCGTCCCCACAGCATGACCGACCTAAAAACATGATAAAAAGGTGGTGAGACAGAAATCTCAGTAAGTCCATGTGTGTTTATGTGTCAGGTGAAAACATTTCGTGAATGCAAGGTATAAAATTCTTTATAAGAGATCACTGGCAAGAATTAAACATCCGTAAAAAATAAGAGTGCTGTTTTGGTATTTCCAGCCATACATAATTTATAAAATCAACCACTCGAAAGAAAGGATTACGGGTTACCACACGTTGGGCCCCATAACCGAATGGTCAGCATGCCACACTTTGTGCATACTACCGGTCAGAATGCCACACTTTGTGCAGACTGACAAAAGTAGGTGATCGGCCTACTGGGCAAGATACTCCTCCTTCTCTATATACCCAAACAACAATCGGGTGTCCATTACGGCATAACACAGTCACTTGACTGAAGAGAACACTGCTAGCTCAGACCAACACGACTTACTGGACTGACGTCCTATCCTGGAAGGACTCACCCCTCAGAGGTGGCCACCTATTGAGAGACTTACCCTAACCCCTCAAAGACTAGTATTAGTAGTCCATCCTTATTGAGTACTCAACGTAATGTATCCCTCTTGGGAAAAATGAACATACACAGTTCCACTTGAACATGGCACATAAAGGGTTTCCAAAATCTTTGTCAAAAACAGTTTCAGAAAGAGTTCTGAGTTTGAGTAAATCTGCTTGATAAATTTTAAATAACTCATTTAACGGAAATAAAATAGGTGACAACCCTCAATTGTCTTTACAAAAATGAGTGTCCATGCACTCTACATTTGGCTTGCCATAATTAAACATTTTTCAACAATCAGGTTTTATGCAGGAGCTTATCTGATTCTTTCTCACAAATAAAAGGTCTCCAACAGCTGTCCTAACCCCACAGGACAAATACAAATCGCAATCAATTTCAAGCCACAAACCACTTCCTCAATTTTAAGTCAACACAACTTACTACTACCGTGATCCTAGTGTCCGAAGCTTTTAGGTTAAACAATAAGTAAATAGGGTAAGAGTTGAGCCTAGTGTGATATTTAAAATAATTAATGGTTTGGGAAATAAATTTTAATAAGTTGAAAGCTTAAATCTTGTTAAGGAAAATTTAGAGTTTATTTGATCAAGGGTCCTAAGTAGTTTTAGGTAAAATAATGATTTATTAATAATTTAGTTGTTAGAAAATAATTGACAGCTAAAATTAGTTGAAAATGAATTTAATGAGTCTTGCTTAAAAAATAATAAATAAATTCTTAATGGGTTTTGATTAAAAGATAATAATTAAATTTGTAGTAATAAATACTTCACTAATCATAATTATTTCCATAAAAGGCTTTAATTGATTTCATTATTTTAAATAATATATATATATATATATATTATTTTTCTAGCAAAGCTATTGTTTATTTGACTAAAATATCCTTATTGTTTATAATAGTCCAAATCTACCCTTCCTAAGGTTTTTTGAAAATGCAAAAAAAAAAAAATTATTTTATTGAATATTTTATTCAAGTAGTAAAATTAGTTTAGGGACAACTAGATCATAATTCAAATTCCTCTGGCTAACCACAATCAAGAACATGCACAATCTTTCAATTCATCGAATCGACCAAATCTTTCATATAAGAATAGATCTAAATTTATCAAGACGTGATCTAACCTCTACTAGCATAAATATGATCATGGCTTTACCAATCAATCATGAAAAAAAATCCTATTCACCAATGGTGACATAATCTCTAGCATGCTTTGACACAAATACTACCTATGACATGCATCAAACCTCAATTCAACATACAACCAACCAATATAATCCTTCCGTGCATAAATCCCATATCATTTACAATCATACATTTACTCATGCTTCAAGCACAACAACACATACTCAAATCCCATCGCCATCTACCTTCTAACAACATCATCCTAGAGACATGATTCTAGCGTTTAAAAAGGAAGATTGAAGGTACTTACTTGATTGATGAATGCCTTGAAGTAGTTTAGAGTAGATCTCAACTCCTAGATGTCTAACTTTGTCCAAGGGAGATGGCGAGAGCATGATTATGGAAGAAGAAGTCATCTGGCCAAGGGAGAGGGATTTAGGCCATGAGAGAGAGAGAGAGAGAGAGAGAGAGAGAGAGAGAGAGAGAAGAAGAATAAGAGATCATTAGTATGTTTATTCACATAGGTTTTCACTAGAGATCAAGTTTGGAGAAGATGAAGTTGATAGAGTAAATTTACCTTGAAGATGTTCATGTCCTTCACAGAAATTTTCTGGTTTTGATCCGAATTAGCAAGATGATTTGAGGAGTTTGATGTTAAGAATGGTGTTGATGGAGTCACAGCAGTAAGCAGGTCAAATCTGGAGATTTTAGTGATGGTTTGAAGTGATTTGGAGGGGTATTAGGTGAAAGAAAGCAGTAGGTGTTCTTGGTGTAGTGTATGTATTCTTGGAGATTGAAGGGAATTGAGAGATTGTAGTATAGCTGCCGAAAATTCTAAGGGAATTAGGCTGGACAAATTTCTATAGGGTTTAGGGAGTTGTTTCTCTGATTTGGAAGGAAAAAGGGAAGGTTAGTTGTCACAATCCTCGAAGAATATTTTTAGGAAGTGAATTTGGAAACTAAATATTCCAAGAATATCTTGATTGTTGGAGAGTTTTGGAAGTCTGCCATGGCTGACTGTTTGAGCAGAATTTCAGTGGGATTAATGCTGGTCTATGGGAGCTTATGGTGGCCGGAAGTAGGGTGCTTAATGGTGAAGAAGAAGTCTAGTTATTTGGGGAATGCATTATGGGAAATTGCTAAACAAAGGTGGCTGGAATTTTGGAAATCAATCAAGCAAAATTGCAGGGATTTGTTGGAGAGATTTTAGACAGCCATTGCTGAATTTCGTGCAGAAGCTTAAGGGGGACAATGGAGCTCTGCTACTGGAGGTTTAAGGAAGGTTTTTGCAGAATAAGGTTGGTGTTTCGGCTGGGAGAAAAATAGAAAACAAAACTGGAACTTGGACTGCCCAGAATTTTCGCTGGGCAGAATTTTTCTCGACAGATTTTTGGTTGCCATTTCCAGCCGACTTGTAGAGGGTTTGAAGGGGGACTTCAGGGGTTTTCAAGGCTGGTTTCTAGCCTTCTTGGTGGAGGAAAAACATGGCTAAGATGCTACACAAATTTTGGAAGAAAACAGCTTGGTTTTGGACTCTCAAAGTGGCGAATTGTACAAGAATTTTTCCTGTTATTGCTCCAGCTTTGAACAGTTCGAAAATGGCCAAGAAATTCAGATTGTAAACTGATCCTAAAGAACATTTTTCTGGCAGCATTTGGAAGGGAATGTTAGCTAAGAAATTCGACATTTTGAAGGCACAACAAGCTGTAAAATTTCAGCTCATTCCAAGAAGGAAGTGAACTAGCTAGAGGGAATTTTCAGCCAACTCACTAGAAGGATTTTTCCTCTTGGAACTTCCCACAACTCTTCCACATTTTTCAGACCATAAAAAGCCTTTTACCAAGACATTTTGATCCTACAAGATCACAACATTTTACTGAAATTTCTGGAAAGAAAATAGCTAGAATCACTTGATCAAACTAATGAGTTGATAATTAAGGAAAAATCAAAGATCAAGGAAAAATGAATTCCCTTTAGGAAATTCGAGTAGGTAAGGGTGTAGAATGAGGTTGCTCCTAACATGTCTCTCTTAGGACATCATCCCTATCTTACTCCAAGCTCATAAGGCCAAAATTACTCTTCCCCAAGCAAAAATAAAATTAAATCAAGCTAAAGCTTCCATGATGGAATTTGAACCCTAGTCTTCAATAATTAATTTTAAGGCTCTAACCACTAAACCATATCAACTCTTGGTGATGTTTTCCTTAGAAAAATTATTTCTATTCAATCCACAAGCTATTTCCCTATTTTCACCTCGGACAAAAATTACCATTTTGCCATTCTCACACAATACTCATCAACAAGACTTCAAGATAATAAAACCCAAAACCAAAGCACATAAAAATCATATAGAAATATATTTAATCATGAAATAAAATATGATATGCATCCCAACCCCCTTACTCTAAGGTTGGTTTTGACTGGGGTTTCGTATCCTCCTTTCCTTAGAAGAATTTCGTCCCAAAATTCAAGCATACCTCTAATTCAACTCGGGATACTTCCGCTTAACCCATTCTTCTGATTCCCATGTGGCATCCTACGTGCCATTGTGCTCCCACTGAATCTTAACCATCGGTATCTGCTTATTTCACAGGGTTTTGACATTGCGATCTAATATCCGCACAGGCTTCTCCACGTAGCTCAGATCTGGCTGCAACACTAATGGTTCATCATTCAATACATGACCGGGATCCGCATTATACTTCTTCAATTGCGACACATGGAAAAAACATCATGGATACCCGTTAACCCGTTCGGCAGGTCCAATCGGTAAGCTACCGGTCCAATTCTTTCCTTAATCGGAAACGGCCCTAAATACCTCGGATTAAACTTTCTGCCCTTCGAATGCTTCAATATTCCCCTACTCGGAGTCAGCTTCAGAAATACGCGATCCCCAACTAGAAATTCTAGATCCCTTCGCCAATTGTCCACATAGCTCTTATGTCGGCTCTGAGCCGCCTTTAACCTTTCCCGAATCAGTTTCACTTTATCCAACATTTCTTGGACACAGACCTCTCCGATTTTTCTCACGTGACCATCTTCCGACCAACTCCAACACAACGATACCTGACACTTGCGCCCACACAAAGCCTCGTAGAGTGCCATCCCAATCGAGGCCTGATAGCTGTTGTTATATGACAATTCGACATACGGTACACACTCTATCCACTTGTCCCTGAAATCCAGGACACAGGCTCTCAACATATCTTCCAATATTTGGATTACCCTTTCTGACTGCGCATCGGTCTGCGGATGTGCCGTCGTACTGAATTTCAAATTCGACCCCATTGCCTCCTGGAACTTTCCCCAAAAACGAGATGTAAACCTCAGGTCTCGGTCAGATACTATGCTCGAAGGTACTCCATGCAGTCGGACTACGTCTCGAACATAAGTCTGGGCCAGCTTCTCCATGGAGTCCCTCACATTTACCGGTATGAAATGGGCCGACTTGGTCAGTCGATCCACCACCACCCATATGGCGTCCTTCTGGGTCTTTGACATGGGAAGTCCAGTGATGAAGTCTATGGTCACCTCCTCCCACTTCCATTCCGGCACTGGCAATGGCTGCAATAGCCCCGCTGACTTCTTATGCTCTGCTTTAACTTTCTGATAAGTGAGACAAGTCAAAACGTACTTGACCACATCTCGCTTCAGTCTGGGCCACCAATATGCTCTCTTCAAATCTTAATACATCTTGACTTCCCCCGGATGAATGGCATACGTACTCTTGTGCGCCTTCTCCAAAATTTTGTCCTTCAATTGCGGCTCCCCTGGTTCACACAATCGATCTCTGAAATGAAAAACTCCTACTTCGTCTAGGCGGAATTCACTGCCCGGCCGCTTAAGCTCCTTGTCCTTGAAAAGTTGAAACTTGGTGTTGCTTTGCTGAGCTTCCACGATTTCCCTCTTCAAATCCGGCATCAACCTCAAATTGCTGATGATAATTCCTCTGTCTTGCACTTCTACCCTTCTATCCAACACATCCTGAACCGCTTGCATTTCCTGCACCTTCAGTCTGGCCATTCCAACTTTTCTGCTCAGGGCGTTTGCCACAATATTGGCCTTTCCGGGATGGTAGTTGATCGGGCAACGGTATTCCTCCAAGAACTCCATCCACCTTCACTGCCTCAAGTTCAGATCCTTTTGAGTGAAGATATACTTCAGACTCTTATGGTCGGTGAACACCTCATATTCGGCTCCATATAAGTAGTGTCGCCATTTCTTTAGGGCGAACACTATAGCTACCAACTCCAGATCATGAGTGGGGTAGTTCACCTCATGAGGTCATAACTTCCGAGATGTATAAGCAATCACTTTTCTGTCTTACATCAACACCACTCCCAGTCCTTCCGTCGAAGCATCGGTGTATAGCGTGTAAGGTTTGCCTTCCTCCGGTAGACTCAATATCGATGTTGTCATCAGTCTCTTCTTCAATTCTTGGAAACTTTTCTTGCATTTTTCGTTCTACACAAACGGAACATCCTTCCTCAACAAACGGGTCATTGGCGATGCGAGCGTCGAAAATCCCTTGATAAACCTTCGGTAGTATCCAGCCAATCCCAAGAAGCTCTGGATCTCGGTAATATTCCTTGGCTGCTTCCAATCTGATACCGCTTCAACCTTTACCGGATCTACCTTGATACCCTCCTTGGTCACCACATGCCCAAGGAACGCCATACTGTCTAACCAGAATTCGCACTTACTGAACTTCGCGTATAGCTTGTGCTCTCGCAGTTTCTCCAGTACGAGCCTCAGATGCTCCGCATGCTCCTCCGGACTCTTGGAGTAAATCAAAATGTCGTCGATGAAGACCACCACAAACTTGTCTAGATAAGGTCGGAATACTCGGTGCATCAGGTCCATGAATACTGCTGGAGCGTTAGTTATCCCTAACGGCATCACCACGAACTTGTAATATCCATATCTGGTATTAAAGGCTGTTTTAGGAATATCCTCCTCTTTTATCTGCACTTGGTAGTAACCTTGCCTCAGATCCAACTTGGAATAGCAACTGGATCCTTGCAGCTGATCGAATAGCTCATCAATCAGAGGTAGGGGGTACTTGTTCTTAATCGTCAAATTGTTCAACTCTCGGTAGTTGATGCATAGCCTCAGAGTTCCGTCCTTCTTCTTCACAAATAGCGCAGGCGCTCCCCAGGGCGACGTGCTCGGTCTGATATAGGCTTGTCCCACTAACTTCTCCAACTGCTCTTTCAATTCTTTCAACTCTGCCGGTGCCATCCGGTACAGAGTTCGCGATACTGATTTTGCTCCGGGAACTAAGTCTACAGTGAATTCCACTTCTCGATTAGGAGGTAGAGAATCAAGCTCTGCCGGAAACACAAAGGGAAAATCCTTCACCACTTTCGTGTCTTCTAGAGTGCACTGGTCCTTTGGCTTGTTCATCATGTAAGCTAGATAACCCTGACATCCGTGCCTTAACAATTTCTGGGCCTTAGCCCCCGCAATCAAGTACTTTACTTCTTTTACTCTCTTGCCATTGAATTCCAATAAATCACAACCCAGTCTAACGAACTGAACTGACTTATTTTTACGGTCTACCCTAGCCCCATGTTTGGCTAACCAGTCCATTTCCAATATCAGGTCATAAGCCTCAATATCTAACATAATCGAATCTCCCTCCAGGTTTTCTCTCCCTACATTAATAGTACAATCCTTCATTAACAGATCCGCTTGCACCATTTTCCCCAAAGGTGTGCTTACTTCTAAAATGAAAGATAGCTCCACTCCATCCCAACCCAAATAACATGCACACAACTTGTTTATATAGGAATGAGTAGAGCCAGGATCAATCAAAGCATTAACGGGATGTTCTTGAATAGTGAACGTACCTTCTAGTACCGCTGCATCGGTCCCAACTTCCTCTCTGTTGAGAGCGAATACTTTGGCCTTCACTTGCAGCTTCGGTACTCCACTCCCGGGTGCTCCCGCGGTGTGGGCTCGGTTGGGCCCCAAGTTCTGAGCCGGGTTTCCTTTCCCGACCCGATGCAACTTGGGGCAAGTGTCCCTCAGGTGGTTCGGGTCGCCACAGTGATAGCATTTCCTTTCTCCTCCCTTAGACCAATAATTCCTCTCGGTATGGCCTTTCCTCCCACATTACCTGCATGATGGGAGATTCGGTGCGGGTCCACCTGGTGCTATCCGAGCTTACTTTCCCCAGTTCTGCCATTGATGATTAGCAGGGCGCTTGTGAGGTTGCAGCCTCGAGAAATGATCCTGCGGTTGTCTTAGCGGTTGGAAAGGCTTAGCCACCATCCTGCTGCGGTCCTCGTTCTTCGTGCGAGTAGTTGCATCCACAGCCCCCGAATAGGTTGTCGGTGGAGCAAGTACCAATGCCCTCCTCAGTTCCGGTCTCAGCCCCTTGACGAACTGCCTCGTCCTGTTTGCTCAGTGTCGACCAACCTTCGGCAGTACTTTGACAATTGCGTGAATCGCGTCGCATATTGAGCCACTGACATGCTCCCCTGCCTCAGATTCTGAAATTCATCTTCTCGCTTCTCCACAATCCATTGAGGGATGTACTCTGCCCTGAAGGCTTCTACGAAGTTAAACCACGTCCATTCTTGCTCAACCATCTCCCAGTCCTCTTGGACCCGCTGCCACCATGCCCGAGCTGGTCCTCTCAATCGAAAAGCTGCAAACTTAACTATCCGCTCCTCAGCATACTGGAGCGTTGCGAAAATGTCCTCCATTTGCTCGACCCATTGCTCGGCCTTCTGATCTTGTTCGGCTTCTCCCATAAAGACGGGCGGCTGAAACTTCAAAAACCTCTCTAAAGCCTCATCTTCCCCTCTAGGTTTCCTTCGCTCGGTTAGCGTCTGAAGAATGTCGGCCACCTTACTGAGTGCCTGGCCCAATGTCACATCCATCGGGGCATCGGACCCCATTCCCATTTTTGGATCACTTGATGCATTGCCCAGGTTCGGTGATTGCATCTGTTCAGTTTCAACTTCCGGTGCTACATGGTCCACCTCCGGGATCCTTCTGGCTGAAGAACCTGCACGTCGCTTGGGTGCCATTCTATACCATACCCCAAATGTTAAGTGTATGCTCTCTAGTGTCAAATCATTTTAGTGGTGCATGCATACATAGCTAAGTATGAGTAGGAAAAAAAAAAATCAGATGCAACTTATTTAAATGATTTCTCATAAATTTCAATTTTTAAAAATTAACTTGCATAAATCCAAGTTGTGAACAGAACATAGAATTTTAAAATCTTTGACATAATGGTTCTCGGAAGACAATAAATAAATAACCCTCCAAAACAAAACAATTCCTAGCTCTCTAATCCTCATCAGAACCCTCATCATCAACCTCATACAACCAACCCCCAGTGTTCTTAGAAAAATCTACTCCATCCCTGTGAGCAAATCCCTCCATTGGTTCCTTCCCAGGGCGCCTAGAACTCTCTCCGGGCTCTACTTGGCTGAAGAAAGGAATAAAAGAAGGCCTAGGTGGAGACTCATAGTCTATCTCCCCCGAGTCATCACTATCTGCTGCTAAATCCATCTCAGGATTAGGAGGGTGGGGTTCAGGCTCCACTATCATCACTTCATCCTTACTGTCAGAGCTTATGTCTATCACCTGGATTGGAGGTGGCTCTAGGATCTGGACCTCGTCCTCATTGCTATCCTCTATAAGGTCAATATCACCATCACTGCTATCCACCATAGGGACAACTGGCTGAGGGGCAGGCTGGGGAACTGGAAGGTCCTCCTGGTCTAGATAGTAAGGTGGGTGCCACTGTTGCCCTTTTCTTACTGTCCTAAGCAGTCTAACCATCCTACAGCATCAATAAGGTAGGTCAGATAAGATTTAAACTTTAATAAATAAAACATATATCATTAATTTTTGCTTATAACCTAGGCTCTGATACCACTTGTAACACCCCGCTACCTAGGCCCGCCAGGGCCGGGGATGTCGCCGCATCCATAGGACAAGGAGTCTTTATAACTAGGTCACACAAATAAAATAGCAGAAATAAATGATACTTGAACTTAAATATTTATTACATCCCAAAATAAACATCGATCCAAAATAAATCCGAGAATATAAAAAACAAATCCATAATAAAAATTTAGCCACTCTCATCTCTCCATAATTTTACACAAACATAAAACATCATAAGTCTTCCAAAGCGAGCATAATCCAGCTACTCGTCCCCACAGCAGGACCGACCTGAAAACATGGTAAAAAGGTGGTGAGATAGAAATCTCAGTAAGTCCGTGTGTGTTTATATGTCAGGTAAAAACATTTCGTGAATGCAAGGTATAAAATTCTTTATAAGAGATCACTGGCAAGCATTAAACATCCGTAAAAAACAAGAGTGGTGTTTTGGTATTTCCAGGCATACATAATTAATAAAATAAACCACTCGAAAGAAAGGATTACGGGTTACCACACGTTAGGCCCCATAACCGAATGGTCAGCATGCCACACTTTGTACATACCGCCGGTCAGAATGTCACACTTTGTGCAGACTGACAAAAGTAGGTGATCGGCCTACTAGACAAGATACTCCTCCTTCTCTATACCCAAACAACAACCGGGTCTCCATTCCAGCATAACACAGTCACTTGACTGAAGAGAACACTGCTAGCTCGGACCGGCATGACCTATTGGACTGACGTCCTATCCGGGAAGGACTCACCCTTTAAAGGTGGCCACCTACTGAGAGACTTACCCTAACCCCTCAAAGACTAGTCCTAGTAGTCCATCCTTATTGAGTACTCAACGTAATGTATCCCTCTTGGGAAAAATGAACAAACACAGTTCCACTTGAACATGGCAAATAAAGGGTTTCCAAAATCTTTGTCAAAAACAGTTTCAGAAAAAGTTCTGAGTTTGAGTAAATCTGCTTGATAAATTTTAAATAACTCATTCGACGGAAATAAAATAGGAGACAACCCTCAATTGTCTTTACAAAAATGAGTGTCCATGCACTCTACATTTGGCTTGCCATAATTAAACATTTTTCAACAATCAGGTTTTATGCAGGAGCTTAGCTGATTCTTGCTCACAAATAAAAGGTCTCCAACAGCTGTCCTAACCCCACAGGACAAATACAAATCGCAATCAATTTCAAGCCACCAACCACTTCTTCAATTTTAAGTCAACACAACTTACTACTACCATGATCCTAGTGTCCGAAGCTTTCAGGTTAAACAATAAGTAAATACGGTAAGAGTTGAGCCTAGTGTGATATTTAAAATAATTAATAGTTTGGGAAATAAATTTTAATAAGTTGAAAGCTTAAATCTTGTTAAGGAAAATTTAGAGTTTATTTGATCAAGTGTCCTAAGTAGTTTTAGGTAAAATAATGATTTATTAATAATTTAGTTGTTAGAAAATAATTGACAGCTAAAATTAGTTGAAAATGAATTTAATGAGTCTTGCTTGAAAGATAATAAATAAATTCTTAATGGGTTTTGATTAAAAGATAATAATTAAATTTGTAGTAATAAATATTTCAATAATCATAATTATTTCCATAAAAGGTTTAATTGATTTCATTATTTTAAATAATATATATATATATTATTTTTCTAGCAAAGCTATTATTTATTTGACTAAAATATCCGTATTGTTTATAATAGTCCAAATCTACCCTTCCTAGGGTTTTTCGAAAATACAAAAAAAAAATTATTTTAGTGAATATTTTATTCAAGAAGTAAAATTAGTTTAGGGACAACTAGATCATTATCCAAATTCCTATGGCTAACCACAATCAAGAACATGCATAATCCTTTAATTCATCAAATTGACCAAATCTTTCATATAAGAATAGATCTAAATTTATCAAGACATGATCAAACCTCTACTAGCATAAATATGATCATGGCTTTACCAATCCATCATGAATAAAAATCCTATTCACCAATGGTGACATAATCTCTAGCATACTTTGACACAAATACTACCTATGACATGCATCAAACCTCAATTCAACATACAACCAACCAATATAATCCTTCCGTGCATAAATCCTATCTCCTTCACAATCATACATATACTCATGCTTCAAGCACAACAACACATACTCAAATCCCATCGCCATCTACCTTCTAACAACATCATCCTAGAGACATAATTCTAGAGTTTAAAAAGGAAGATTTAAGGTACTTACTTGATTGATGAATGCCTTGAAGGAGTTTAGAGTAGATCTCAACTCCTAGATGTCTATGTCCAAGGGAGATGGCGAGAGCATGATTATGGAAGAAGAAGTCATCCG
Source organism: Voacanga thouarsii (assembly GCA_026120185.1). Lineage (NCBI taxonomy): Eukaryota > Viridiplantae > Streptophyta > Magnoliopsida > Gentianales > Apocynaceae > Voacanga > Voacanga thouarsii. Next base: position 1,863 of record JANUWF010002059.1, on the reverse strand, counting down.
GCCAAGGGAGAGGGATTTCGGCCATGAGAGAGAGAGAGAGAGAGAAGAAGAAGAAGAAGAAGAGATCATTAGTATGTTTATTCACATAGCTTTTAACTAGAGATCAAGTTCGGAGAAGATGAAGTTGATAGAGTAAATTTACCTTGAAGATGTTCATGTCCTTCACAGAAATTTTCTGGTTTTGATCCGAAGTAACAAGATGATTTGAGGAGTTTGATGTTAAGAATGGTGTCGATGGAGTCACAGCAGTAAGTAGGTCAAATCTAGAGATTTTAGTGAAGGTTTGAAGTGATTTGGAGGGGTATTAGGTGAAAGAAAGTAGTAGGTGTTCTTGGTGTAGTGTGTGTGTTCTTGGAGATTGAAGGGAATTGAGAGATTGTAGTGTAGCTGCCGAAAATTCTGAGGGAATTAGGCTGGCCGAATTTCTGTAGGGTTTAGGGAGTTGTTTCTCTGATTTGGAAGGAAAAAGGGAAGGTTAGTTGTCACAATCCTCGAAGAATATTTTTAGGAAGTGAATTTGGAAACTAAATATTCCAAGAATATCTTGATTGTTGGAGAGTTTTGGAAGTCCGCCATGGCTGACTGTTTGAGCAGAATTTCGGTGGGATTAATGCTGGTCTATGGGAGCTTATGGTGGCCAAAAGTAGGGTTCTTAATGGTGAAGAAGAAGTCTGGTTATTTAGGGAATGCATTATGGGAAGTTACTAAACAAAGGTGGCTGGAATTTTGGAAATCAATCAAGCAAAATTGCAGGGATTTGTTGGAGAGATTTTTGGACAGCCATTGCTGAATTTCGTGCAGAAGCTTAAGGGGGACAATGGAGCTCTACTACTGTAGGTTTAAGGAAGGTTTTTGCAGAATAAGGTTGGTGTTTCAGCAGGGAGAAAAATAGAAAAAAAAGCTAGAACTTGGACAGACCAGAATTTTCGCTGGGCAGAAATTTTCTCGATAGATTTTCGGCTGCCATTTCCAGCAGACTATCAGAGGGTTTAAAGGGGGAATTCAGGGGTTTTCAAGGCTGGTTTCCACTCTTATTTATGAAGGAAAAACATGGCTAAGATGCTGCACAAGATCTGGAAGAAAACAGCTTGGTTTTGGACTCTAAAAGTGGCGAATTGTACAGGAATTTTTCCTGTTGTTGCTCCAGCTTTGAGCAGTCCGAAAATGGTCAAGAAATTTAGATTGTAAACTGATCCTAAAGAATATTTTTCTGTCAGCATTTGGAAGGGAATGTTAGCTAAGAAAGTCGACATTTTGAAGGCGCAATAAGCTGGAAAATTTCAGCTTATTCCAAAAAGGAAGATGAACTAGCTAGAGGGAATTTTCAGCCAACTCACTAGAGGGATTTTTCCTCTTGGAACTTCCCACAACTCTTCCACATTTTTCAGATCATAAGAAGTCTTTTACCAAGACATTATGATCCTACAAGATCACAACACTTTACTGAAATTTCTGGAAAGAAAATGGCTAGAATCACTTCATCAAACTAATGAGTTGATAATTAAGGAAAAATCAAAGATCAAGGAAAAATGAATTCCCTTTGGCAAATTCGAGTAGGTAAGGGTGTAGAATGAGGTTGCTCCTAACGTGTTTCCCTTAGGACATCACCCCTACCTTACTCCATGCTCATAAGGCCAAAATTACTCTTCCCCAAGCAAAAATAAAATTAAATCAAGCTAAAGCTTCCATGATGGAATTTGAACCCTAGTCTTCAATAATTAATTCTAAGGCTCTAACCACTAAACTATATCAACTCTTGCTGATGTTTTCCTTAGAAAAATTATTTCTATTCAATCCAGAAGCTATTTCCCTATTTTCACCTCGAACAAAAATTACCATTTTGCCCTTCTCACACAATACTCA
>JANUWF010002053.1:0-232300 GCA_026120185.1 Voacanga thouarsii | reverse complement strand
TATGAGCATTCGGTACATGTATCAGTCCGTGGAAGAGTGAAAGGGTCACCACTACTGAGGATCTCCCCCCTAATCTTAGATAGGTCGTCTGAGGGTTCGCCGCGGTTCATTGCTGTGCTTACACACTAGGCTACCCTTTTCCGAAAGCTCCGCGGGACCACCTACCACTAGTCTTCGGCCGGAGGGGTTTATTGCATAAAAACGCCGGGACGCAGGCTCCCTAGGAGGGAAGCCCAACGAATGTCAGATGCAAAGCCCCGCACCTCATTAAGATCATATTGGCATACTCTCCCAAAAAAAAAAGAGCAGACCCCATTGAAGACGAGAGTGAGGTACAACAAGGCCATTTCTGTCCACCGCCCTTCTCACGGAGCCGTACGTGGACGTTACCGCTCATACAGCTCCCAGCCAGCAAACAGTTAGCCTTCCTCTACAAGGAATGGAAGTGTGGATGAATCGACATCAAATAGAGGAATTTTTTTTATAACATGATAAGAGCATCCCTTTCACAAAAACCTACTTATCCTGCCACTTCAGCACCTTGTGATCTTTGAGAAGATCATTGCCCTCTCCTAAAATGTTTTTGTAGATTCAAAAAATTCCATGGTGGATCAGGACGAGAATGAATCCGGGAATCCAGGACATACTCATCCTGGAGCTTCTCCTCTGGGAAGGGGGTTTTTATAGAGAGAGAGGTGAGTCGAGGGCGTTAAGCAAGCTTGACTGACCGATTTCTCGGAGTCGGAGGAAGATCTCTCATCTGATGACCCTGAACAAGAAGGAGCTGCTCTCAATGTGAGATCAGCAGCAAAAGAAAGAAGAGGAATTTGATGCCCCAGAGCAGCAGCCCCCTTAAAAAAACACACACAACGGACCGGACACAAACAAAAGAAACAAGAAAAGGGCCACGATCCTATGTTCGTTTTCGCCCTGCCCCGATGATGCGCTCCTAGGTCGCGGAGCTACATACCAGAAAAAGAAAAAGACTTGGTCAGATGACCATACTCTCTTGTAAGCAATTATCATATCCTTAATAAAGAGAAAGAGTACTTGCTGGCTTCAGAACAGGAGCGAGAGCAACCCTTTTTATAACCCTCAGGGGGCTCAGATAACTCTTTCAATGGGCTCCATAAACAAGCCCGCCAACTGTTCGAGACAATGCAGCTACTACAGCTACGTCTGGGTCTTGAGACATACCTGAAAAAACACCTCACCTACTCCTCCATATTCTTTCTCTCCTTCGGCAAGAAGGACTTCTCCGGCCGGAGCTCAATAATATACCTTTTTCTATTATTTAACTTAATCAAGTAAAGAGCTACACCCACGGCATGTCAGAAAGACACATCGCTCACTAATCAAATGCTACGCCTTAAACCACCAGGTCATCTTTCCTACATAATTTTTTACCATAAACCGAAGTGAATAGCGAGGAGTCATTCATAGTCGATTCTTAAATAGTTACTATCAATTAATTAGCAAATAATTTATTCTGTCGTGTATCCCCGAATTGGATTCATGCATCGAAGGAAAGACAACTACCAAGAGCTATCAGTGCTTGCACTGACCAGACTGGATCTGGGTATATCTATCGGCTTATGAAATGGGACTATTGGAAACCTTGTTAGCAGTTAGCAACTACTAATGTGGAAGACCCAATTTGTCTTGGACATTGACTAAAGACTACCAACCTGTAGTAGCATCGGGTATACCGGTTAGAACTGGAACTCCTAATATGGGGACCTAAGAACAGCAACAAATATGCTAAATAGAGTCTCTCAAGAGAAATGATTCGTCTGTCTTGCTTATGTGCCTCTTTTTTATTACTTTTAGGCCTCTTATAGGCTTTCCGCCTATAAGCAAACTTAACCCACGTAACTGAACTTTGTCTCGGGATCTATTCAATCAATGAGAAGAGAACCACAGCCGACTGCTTCACCTAAGGCTCAAGGGAAGTGGGAAGAGGGTGTTTAGTAGTGAGGTAAGGCCATAGCTAATCTTTTTTTCTTATACCGTATCTACGAATCAAAGACGATTCTCAGCATCAATGCACTAACTCCTGGAAGCTCCATTCATGCCCATCTACCGACCGAGGAAGACGCTATCGATCCCTGAATCGAGGGACTACGCGCTTTCAATCCCTTACGGACGTGGTGATCAGTTGGACCTTTGATTAACATCTCTTTTTTTTATTGACCTCCTCCTTTCTTTTTATTTAATCCACAGGAGGTCCAATTCCTATTGCTGTGCAAGTTACTGAATCCATTTCAGTCTAATTCGATCTAAGAATAAAAAAATCACGCTCTGTAGGATTTGAACCTACGACATCGGGTTTTGGAGACCCACGTTCTACCGAACTGAACTAAGAGCGCTTTCTTATCACAGTAGATACGACTGTAAAGAAAAAGGATTCTTTTTGTACCCCCAATACATCTCGCATGTATAATAGTATCATAAAATGAAAATATGTCTGTCCAAGGCCATGAAATTTTTTACCCAAAACAAAGGCGCTACCAAGCTGCGCTACATCCCTTTCAATTGGTCTACAGTGTCATTGTAGAGAATCCCTGCCCTGTTTTCCGCCACATCGTTATTTCCTCCATCGATATAAAATTTCTCTTGCCATTTTTTCTTTTTTTTTTCTTTATTGATTTATATACTCATCATCATCCCGCCGCTCCTACCAACACTTACTTACTTATGAGCAAAACGGGTTATAAATAATCAGCCCTTTGAATAAGCGAGGCTTTACCGATAGAAAGATTTGCATGCGACAGAGATCCCAATTCCGTGTATCCGGTTAAGCAAGCCCTGCCCGCCAGTTTCCACCCAGACAAAAAAAAGGTGAGCGCCTAGCGCGAAAGGTTGCTTTACTAAGTAATATAAGGCAAGAAGGAACGGATTGAGCTGCGCGAAAGCCGTTGCGCTAACGAGCAAGAAAGGGGATGCGCGTTAGCGCTCTTTTTTGATTGCAGGGCCTTTATTACTAATAAGATAGAAGGGACTTTTTCAGCTTACTCTGCTATAAGCGGACTCGTGATCGTGTGGATCGCCTTGTTACACAACTGAAGGGAGAGATTTCGAGCGAGCGGTTGCTTCTCTGGAGAAAGATGGGCTGGTTAGGCGGACCATGATGGAAGGCCAAGGACAGGGGGTCGTGGAAGTGTTTCGAGCTTTACTAATATATAAGGGTGGCAAGCTTTAGAGAGTAGGGGCGAGGTCACCATACTAAAGAAGGCCGTAAGCAGTGGCTCGACCTAGATGGTTCGAATCAAGCAAAATCAAAGGCATTCGTTGGCACCCGAGATGCTAAGATTGAAGACTTTTGGGATATGGAACGGCTTTCGGGCGTAGTCCGAGGAGGCGTCGGTGAATACGGCTGCCATCTATCTTGATGGTTCAGCCAAGTTCTGGTGGCGGACCAAAAGACGTAAAGAAGGCGGAGCGTGAAGTGCAATTAGATTTATTTTGTGGACGAGTTTCAGGCGGAATGGAGGGTTTTCCTGCCCGGTTGTGGTCCGCCATGTTGATGAGCCTGAAGCAAACAGGCCCCATACGCGAGTATGTGAAGGCCATCTTTCGTAGTTCTCCCTGGACATTTTTGGTATGACGGAAGAGGACCGGCTCTTCGATTTCATGAAGGGGCTCCAACCTGCGCCAAAACGTCCAAGATTTAGGGGCGGCACAGGTAGCTAGCCTGCTAGTGCTAGATTGAAAGTACTTAGCCAGGGGGAGTCGAGACCAGGCCAAGGGCAAGGGCCTAAAGTATCGAAAAGGCAAGGACTCCAAGAAGAAGCCAGGTCTGAGGCCAAGAACAGCGAGCTCAAGATCAGGAGCCAAAGTGGACCGAGAAGAAAGAAGGAAGGCTTCATCTGCTCCAAGTCCCTAAAAAAAATGGAAAGAGTTCGTTTTTTCCTCAAATTTATTTAATGGGTCGTCCAACTGGAAATGATAACAGAATGCATAGGTCATTAGAAGGAGTCCCAATAAGCGGATAAACATAGTATTAGTATACCTACCTTACTTATTTCCTCTATGAGGGAGAAAGCAAATTGAAGAACCGCGGATATGTGCAAAACTCAAATTATTGTTAGCCAAGGAAAATGACTCGTGGTAAAGACAAGATAGACTTTGATCAGACGTGCTCGGAATCTTTTTTTCGATCCGAGGAAAGTTATCACTCTTTCACCTCGTAAACTCGGTAGCTAAAAAGCTCCTCGCTTTTGTTCAATTATAAATAATAAATAAATAAGCACTTTGATGGAGATTTGTAGCATCATTCAAGTAAATACAGATTAAGATCGTAGAAACATGAGCTTGTGATATAGCTACACCTAATTCCAGACCGGTTAATGCAAGAACTATAAATAAAGGACCAGGATCTCCTATGAAATATAAAAGATCATTCATACATAGCATAGTCCAAGCGGACCCACTTAAAATCTTTACTGAACTATGACCGGCCATCATATTAGCAAATAAACGTATTCCTGAGCTTAATGCGCGAAAACAATGAGGGATTAGCTCAAGGAGTACTAAAAAGGGTGCTAACGGCAGTGGGACTCCTGCGGGTAATAAAAAGCTTAAAAAATGAAGCCCATTTCTTTGAAATCCCACTATAGTCCTAACCCCCTTACTCTAAGGTTGGTTTCAACTGGGGTTTCACATCCCGGACAATCACAAGGGGGTGATTTCTTCACATAATGAAGTATAGAAGCTCTATTGTATAAATCCGTATTCATTAACTAAAGTAATACACTCAACGTATAAGGTTATTGGCCTTGTGATAAAACCTCACCCAACATATCAAAGTGTATAAGTCCAGCTTCACTCGACCACCAACTTATCCCAAGTCCTAGGGTAGTCGTCCATGCAGTAGCTATAATAAATCAATCTTTATTTTTTTAGTACTATGATAAAAATTATCTCATGGTCCAGTTCTACATATTCTGAATACACTAACACTATTCGTTCAAGTGGACTCTTTATTAGTTGAAGGTAAACTATTTTCCATTTAAAAACCATAGTATAATGATCTAAACCTTGATAAGGTGCCCAGTTTCATCAATCGATCAAAAATAATTTTTCGCTTATATGTTAGTAGCCCACAATCTACACCTTACTGTGAAAGCACGAACCAATCACATAGATTACTTACTAACACACTTAGACCTTTAATGTGCAAATATATGTAAACAAACAACCATTAATAAATGAAAATTTTATTAATTTTTAAAATATAGAAATACATAGTACATTTTGGGCATGCATTCCAACAATCTCTCACTTGCGCTAAATGGACTATAATAGTCCATATGCACCTACCCCTATAATGTCTAAGTATCTTTTGAAAACCTTCTCCATCAAAGGCTTGGTAAATAGGTCAGTCAGATTATTTGCTAAGGAAATTTGATCAACCACTACCTCCTATTTTTTGAAGAACTCCCGGATCAAGTGATACTTTTTTTAATGTGCTTGCCCTTCTTATAATTTCTTGGCTCCTTACATTGTGAGATAGCTCCAGAATTATCACAATATATTGTTATAGGTCTGTCTATGTGCGGCACAACTCCAAGTTCTATGAGGAACATCCAAAGTCAAACCACTTCTTTAGAAACTTCTAAAGCTGCCACATGCTCAACTTCCATGGTAGAATCAACAATACAAAATTGCTTGACACTCGTCTATGAAATAGCCCCTCCAGACAAAGTGAAGACATATCCACTAGTGGATTTTCTTTCATCTTTATCTATCTGAAAATCTAAGTCTGTGTAACCGGTAGGAACTAAGTCATCAGCTCTGTAAAGTAGCATATAATACTTGAGTATATACTTTACAGCTTGCCAATATTCTTCCACAGGATTTGACTGATACCTGCTAACTATGTCTACTGCAAAGTAAATATCCAGCCTAGTACAAAGCATGACATACATGAGACTTCCCACTACCGAAGTATAGGGAATCCTACTCATCCTCTCCTTTTCTTCCTGTGTCCTAGGACACTACTTAAAAGATAAAGTAAATCTATGCCTAAAGGGTATGATTGCCCCTTTGCATTGATCTATACTAAACCTAGCCAATATCTTATCAATATAAGCTGATTGGGATAAGCCTAACATTCTTTACTTCTTATATTTAAGAAGTCTAATACCAAGAATATAGCTAGCTTCTCCCATATCCTTCATGCTAAATTAACTTGATAGTCAACCCTTTATAGATGACAATGTCCCTACATCATTTTCAACAAGTAGAATGTCATCTATAAAGTACCATAAATGACACATTGTTCCCATCTGACTTTCTATATACATATGATTCATTCATGTTTTGTATAAACCTATATAAATCCATAATCTCATCAAAATGTCCATGCTTGTGATGCTTGCTTAAATCTATAAATGGACTTCTTACACTTGCAGACCATATATTCTTGGCCTTTCGCAATAAAGCCTTCAGGCTGGGACATATAGATGTCCTTGCTAAGATAGTTATATATGTGAAAGCACGAACTAATTTCGCTAAGATAGCTATTAAGAAAGGCTGTCTGGACATCCATTTGCCATATCTTATAGTCATAGTGACATGCGATGACCAAGAGACTGCATATGAACTTAAGCATGGCAACAAGTGACAAGGTATCCTCATAGTCGATCCCCTCTTTTTTAGTATAACCTTTTGTGTCCAACCTTTCTTTAAAGATTACCACATTTTCATCCACACCTCTCTTTCTCTTATATACCCACTTACACCCTATGGGTTTAATCCCTTCAGGAGTAGTGACAAGATCCCAAACTTAATTAAGGTACATAGACTTAATCTCAACATCCATTGCAATTTGCCATTTGTCCGCATCAAAATCAACAATAGCCTCGTCCTATCCAACGGGATCATATTCCTGATGGTCGAAGACGACTTCAATAACCTCTCTACTCCATCTCTCAGGAACCCTAAATATCCTCCCACTACGACGCGACTCAGTCTATATGGGAACATCTGGTTGTGTCTCTTTTGTTTCCTCAATCGGAGTGCTAGAAGTTGAGGCATCAATCAACTTCTTTTCCAATTCGACATTACTCGAAACCTTAGCGTTCATCTTTCAAGTATCTAACATGAGTATTTATAAGTACCTTTTACTCTTGGGGATGATAAAAGTATCAAGCCCTCTTTTCCTTTTGGATACCCTACAAAATAGCACAATTCTGATCTTAGGTCTAGCTTACTTCCTTTAGTCAGTACATAAGTTGGACAACCCCATACCTTGAGATGATTTACTGGGCTTTTGTCCAGTCCACATCTCCTAAGATGTCCTAGGCACTGACTTGGAAGGCACCAAGTTCAAAATATATGTTATTGTTTCTAGAGAATATCCCTGAAAAGAAATAGGAAGAGTTGTATGGCTCATTATGCTCCTGACCATTTACATCAAACTTCTATTTCTTCTCTCAGCTACTCTATTCTGCTGGGGAGTCTCAGGTACAGTTAGTCGAGATACTATGCCCTGATATGCCCAGTAGTCCTTGAATTCATCAAGAAGATATTCTCCACCACGATCCGATCTTAGCTTTTTGATTAGTTTACCTGTTTGGCACTCCACCTCAACTTTAAACTCCTTAAATATACCAAAGGAATCAGACTTATGCCTTATCAAGTAAACATAACCAAAATGTGAGTGATTATCTATAAACGTGATAGAGTAATTATAACCTCCTCTAGCTGGTGAAGACATAGGACTACAAATATCAATATGAACTAACTCTAATATTTCCTTGGTCCTTTTCGCCTTTTAAGTAAGGATATTTTGGTTATTTTACCCTTAAGACAAGTTTCACACTAAAGTCATTCCTCCAATTCCAATGAGTCTAAAGACCCATTTTGGATTAACCTCTGAATCCGACTAGGATTTATGTCCTAATCTCAAGTTCCATAAATAAGAGTTGTTTGATGTGGACTTCTTTTCTTATTATTAGGTTCCGTCTGAATATTATTTATTTGACAATAAATAGGAGTAATATAGAAAACATTCCCATACACGTTTTCAGAACAAATAATATTTCCATTTCTATTTATTGAAATACTAGAATGGAAAGAAATAGAATATCTTTAATTAATTAATTTAGAAACTAAAACCAAATTCTATTTAAAACTAGAAACATATAAAATATCTTTCAAAATTAAAACTCTATTACAATCAAATAATAGCTCTAAGTCTCCCATTGCTTCAGCCCACAATTGTGCTCTGTTGCCCACTCTAAGTCCTTACTCTCCTCTACTAAGTCGCCTTATCTTGCTGAACCCCTACAAGGAATTATAAATATAGTCAGGGACTCCGGAATCAACAATCTAAGTGGATGATGATCTAACCATCAAAATAGACTCTAAGTAAAGAGCAATACTTGAAGAGGACTTGGCTAAGAAGTTTGGATAATCCTTTTTGAAGTGCCTCTTCTTATCACATTTGAAACACTTGCCCTTGGGCTTGTTGCCGAGCTTAGATGGACCGGGCTTGTATACCTTGGGTTGGGCCCCTGCATTGTTATGGGTCTTCTTCTTTTTGAACTTCTTTGGCTTAGGCCTAGTTCTAGAAGATGAATTAAAACGAGTAACCAAAATCTTTGAGTCAGCCTTTCTACAGCCTGAAGTTCCTTCGTCAACTCTGGTAAAGACATACTCAACTTGTTCATGTTATAATTTAACTAGAATTGAGAGTATGATTTTGGCAAAAACTCAAGAACCATATCAATTTAGCTCTCGGGATCGATTTTTACCCCTAGGAGCTCAGCCTCTACAAAATGGGCAATCATCTTGAGTATATACTCACGAACCGATGCCCCCTCAGCCATCCTAGTGTTCATGATTACTCTAAGAGCTTTCTGCCTTGCGGGCCAACTCTTATCAGTAAACATGGTGTGCAATGAAACATCAATGTCGTACATAGTAGTCATGTTCTCATACTTAGACTGGAGAACATTAGACATGGAAGCCAACATATAGCATCAAACCATTTCATCAACTTTTGTCCATGCCTTCTCTGCCTCACAATCCTGGTTTGTGGAATCTTCCCCAATTTTAGGATAGGGATCGGTCAAAACATACTTGTACTCCTCCACAGTGAGTACTATGTTCAGATTTCTTTTCCAGTCCATGTAATTTGGTCCAGTTAAATTATTTTTCTTGAGAATAATGGACAAAGGACTAAAACTAGACATTTCTGTTGATTAGGAAAAACTTCATTCAAAAAATGTTTGTTTTTGAAAAGCACATATAAAAATGCACATTTGAAATATCATATTATTTCCATGATATGGTTAACCTATTAAAACCATTATAAAAAACTATGAACAATTTGGCTCTTAGAAAAATCTACAGAGTTTCGTAGGAAGGTAAACAATTTTCTAAATTAAGTATATAACCATCACAAATTAAACTTCCTCAATAGGTAATGATCCAGAAATAGTTCTATCAATAGGATAGCCACTACTCTAACCACCTACGGATAATCCAACATTAATACCTCCAATGATAGGCTAGCCGACACTAACACTTCTTCTAGGTTTTAATTATAATTCCTCCATTAGTTCTAAATTCTCGTGAAAACCCATCCTATAGAGGGTCATGCTTAGAATGATGCAAGGAAACCCATATTCTCTAACAAGAATTCGTGATGAAAGTCGTGGGGTCGTTGGAACCCTTTCTGTACTTATTCTTTTGAGAAAAATAGGTTTTTAGGAAAAACGTTTCTTTGAAAATTAATTGATTTTTATTAAATTTAGTGAAAATCTAAAAGAAAATCAACTATTATTTTCTATGTCAAGGATAAAACCCATTAATTATGAATTTTTTATTTCACTACTTAAGTTAAAACCATTTTCCAGGAACTAAATTTAAAATACTTAAATTCAAAATTATTCTCCATGTCAAGATAAAAACCTTTGGACGAATAAACCATGAATTTATTTTTAAATTATATAGTTCCAATTTAAAACTTTTTTCTTAATTGTTTTATCTAGAGAAAAAATTAATTTCTCAAAAACCTTTATGCATTTGATCACAAAATTAAATATAATAGACATGCTCCAAAAATAAATTTTTTACATGCTATTTCTAACCTTTAATTCTTATATGACCAAATAATAGATTAAACATCATAATAATAATAATAACAATAATATTATTAAAATGAACTTGTTTAATCCTAAAGTGATTCCCCTTTACTAACCATTTCATGCAAAATTATTTATCCCAATAAATAAACCATTCCAAGAAAAATAACCTCATGTGATATGGGCCCCAAAAGAAAAGAAAATACAAGAAAAAATAATATAAAAAACAAAGAACCCACGACCCAAACCACCAAACCGTTGAACCACTCCACACTGAGGTCTTGCGTTTCTTTTTTTTCTTTTTTTTTTTTTTCACCATGCAAGCATAAGCCTCCAGGGAGACTAATCTCTCGAGTCGTGCACGACTGGTCTTCTTGGCAACTCTTCCATATGTTTTTTACTCTTTTTTTTCTCTCTATAGAATCTACATCTTTCTTCAGGGGTTTTGTGTTCAGGCGCCAATTATTATTATTTTTTTTTTGTTATAGAAAAATCGTAAATAAATTGAAATACAATTTCAAATGCCTATACCTTTCAAAATGAGGCATAGATGATTTCTACGAAAGCAATTAAAAAAATAAATTACAAGTGTCCGCGTGAGGTGTGCACAAAAGCTACCCATATCAAAAACTACAACGGATCCATACAATCGCAAAGATTATACTTTAATTAGTAAAGGAATCACCTTTTTCGGTTATTAACCCTAAGCATGCTCCTAGATTTAACTAAGTCTCTGATACCACTAAAAGGATCGCGGGAAAAATAAATACGCAGCAAAAGATAACAAACTAAAATTTTTTCCGAGCCAAAGTTTAGGAATACTTACTTCTAGAGTGATTAAACTCAATAACCGGAGTCGAATTCGGGTTTGACAGTGCTTGTTGAACAAGAATGTCTACTTGTTCCGCAAGGACACCAGCTAACAGTCGGCTCATTCGCATTAAACACTTAACCGCATTTGCAAGCTCTTAACCTTCTAGAATATTCTCTAACCACTATGAACCTCTACCGGTAAAAGTAGAATTAGGGTGAAGAAAATTGGAACTAAAACAGAAGAGCTAAACGCTAAGGAAAAACAAAACAAGAAAAATTGGTGGCTTCGAACTCTTTTCGAAAGAAAAACGAAAGCTATTTACAATTTCCAATTTCGGTCAACCCATTAATGGCACATGTGATGCCTATATAAATATTATTAACTTTCCTTTTCTTTTTATAAACAAAATCAGCCACCTCAATTTCTTTGTTTCCTTTTTCCTCCTTTTTTTTTTTTTTTCCTTTTACATGGTTGCTTCCATCAAAATCTTGATGGGTCGTGCTCTCTTAATTAGTCCAATGACTAATTAAATAGCTCTCTTATTTTAATCCACATGGGTTGAATATTAAAATTATCTATGATAATTAATAAACCAAATAATTAAATTAACTCTTCTATTAATTAATTAAACTACTTGGGCCCAATATAAAATTACCCAAGACAATTAATTAATAAACTAATTAATTAAATTGGCCCAATTAATTGTTCTCGCCCAAACAAATAAATAATTAACTCCTAAAATAATTCTTCCAATAATAAATTCACCCAATAAGCTCATATAGTAACTAAATTTACTAAGGCTATTTGGGCTACTCTAGGGACTAAAAGACATAATATTCTTAACTACTAAAATGATCAAAATACCCTTGTTAACAAATAACTGTATTTTAATAATTTTAAATATTCCATTTATCAACATATGAAAATATTAGCCCCGAAAATAATATTGCAAATGCAGTGTCTCCAACCTACAGTTATAATGATGAAAATACCCCTCTATGCAACATCTGTCATTGAGATAAGAAAATAATACTAACACATTTCTCAATAACATCTACCATCCTTTGATAACTAGTTGGATAATCCACAACTTCCAGTACGTATCCACTTTTCATAGGGAAACATGACTAAGTATTTATACAACTAGTTACCCAAAAATATAAATACTTAGTCATGTTTTCCAAGACCCTGGATTATTAGATTATACCGGACAATCACAAGGGGGCGATTTCTTCCTGTAATGAAGTATAGAAACTCTATTGTATAAGTTTGTCTTAATTAACTAGAGTTATACACTCAACATACAAGGTTATTGGCATTGTGATAAGACCTCACCCAACATACATCAAAGTATATAAATCCAGCTTCACCAGACCACCAACTTCTATTCAAGTCCTAGGGTACTAATCCATGTAGTAGTTGCAAAAAATCAATCTTTATTTATTTTAGTACTTTGATAAAGATTATTGTGTGGTCCAGTTCTACGTATTCCAAACACGCTTATACTATTGGTGTGAGTAGACTACTCACTGGTTAAAGGTAAACCATTCCCCATTTAAAAACTATAGTGTAATGATCTAAACCTTAATAAAGTACCCAACTTCATCAATCGATCAAGAACAATTTTTCGCTTATGTGTTTGTAGCCCATAATCTGCATCGTACTGTGGAAACACGACCCAATTACATAGATTACTTACTAACACACTTAGACCTTTAATGTGCGAATATATGTAAACAAACAACCATTAATGAATAAAACTTTTATTAATTTCCAAAATATAGAATACATAGTACATTTTGGGCATATATTCCAACAGTAGATCAAAAGAATTAAAGTTAAAAGAGAATTCAAGGGGAAAACACTGAAAAAGAGCTATACAAGGGATACACAGCACCGTCAGCAATAATATACACGCCGCTATGTGCCAGCTGAAATTTAAAAATTGATCTTCTGGGCATTTATGGTGCCATGCTGGTTAGCATGCATGTAGCCATGCATTATCAGAATTTAAAAGATGCTGAACTCAGGAGCTCCAAGGCGTCGTACCCTGTGACCTTCGTGCCACCACTACAAGAAAAAAGGGCTTTCTTGGCATGAAAAAGCATTAAGATGGTAGGGTTTTAGTGACAATTTTGACATCATGATGCTTTAAAATAGCATTGTCCAAAATCGTGTCATAATAGGAACTGTGTTGTGACGCTTTAAAAGTATTAGTAAATGTGTCATGTTATGACACTATACAGCGTCACAATAGGCAATGTATTGTGATGCATTGAAATGTCTGGCAAAGTGTTATATTATCACATTATCTAGTAACACAATAGGTACTGTGTTGTAACGGGTTAAAGGGTCAAGAAAAGTGTTATGTTATAACACCTTGTAATGTCACCATAAGTTTTGTGACTCTAAAAAATGTTAAGAAAAGTTCATGTTATGACACTTTATAGCGTCACAAAAGGTTCTGTGACGCTTAAAAGCGTCAGGAAAAGTGTCAAATTATGACACTATATAGCATCACAATAAATGATGTAATACAATGATATTAGTTTATTACTATATATAGCTGTTTTATCTACGTAAAATACAATTACTAAATTTATTAATAAAGGTCAAAATAATAAAAAATAGACCACATTAAAGATAAAATCAATTCAAATATAAGTTTTATAATATCAAATTTTAAGATTTATTGTCAACAAACAAAAGTAGTTCAAAAATGAGACGTATTAAATACATCATTTTATAGGGCCATACAAAATTTTGAATGTTATAGTTGGTAAGTACAACTACTTTTCTATGTAGACATTTAGGCTTTTGGTGGTAGGTGTAGATGTAGTCCAAGTGAGCTTCGGCAACCATTCTCATCTTTAGGAAAGCTTTATCATTTTGATGACATTCCTTCAGACCCAACAGTTGTAGGAACTAGTGAAGTCAAGTTAGAAAGAAACACTAAACAAAGATAAATGCATGGTAAAAAGAATATGAAGAAAAATTGATTAGTACTTTCTAAAGTTAAAGCTTCATGCAATAATGCATGCCCGCAAAATTGACAATCAACAAAAAAGCAAGTAATGGGAACCAATGAAACATCTAACAATTCAGCAGTTAAAGAATCCCAAAGTTAGGTGAAAATGTAAACCTCATCATATCCTTTCCTACAATGGGAAGCAGTGCGAAAAAAATCAAAGAAAGTTAGGCCTACTCGGTTAATAATATTAACATAATTAAAAATAAGAATAAAAGGAAGATATAGAACGAAAATATGTAACTCTTTCTATAATAGTATTACTGTCAATCAACTCACCTTGCCTTCCCACAATGAGTATACCAAACCCAATTACATGGATCAAATTGAAGCAATTCCTACCTCACAAAGTAATTTGCAACATGTTGAGCTACTTGAATTGCAGCTTCTGAGTGTGGGATCCTTAATAAACCCCACTTAAAAGCGTTTCTTCTGCAATAGCCAAGATAAAAAAAAACTCAAAAGCGTTTTTCGGTAAACATTGCAATCTTAGAGAAACAACTCTTCAGATTGCAATTTAAGGAACAAACATGAATATACATTTGCCAAAAACCCCTTGAAAAATACATACCGCAAAGATGCACATACACATTAAATTGGTTGTGTACAAAGACAAATTTTAAAATCAACTCTGCAGTCTTTTTGGGTATAATCTTCTAATATGTGGCATTTTTTGGTAGCTACCCAACGATAAATGAATTTAGAATCTGATTCACTAAACCAATCACCCTAAGGAAAAGACCAGGAATCAAGCTACCTTTCTAGCAAGAGCTGAGGATGTGACTTACAGACAGGAAAGTGTCAAAGAATGCCAGGAAAGTTCATCTGAAAGAACCAACACTAAAATTGTGGTAATTAGCACCTCTGAAATATAGCTTCTCAAATATTTATGTTTTCCATGAACTGATGTGTAGATGGTTCAACAGCAGCATTAAACTGTTCAAGAATATTCTTGTCCTATTATCAACACCAAAAGTAGTAATGTACTAAATTAGAACACCAAGTCATGCTTAACACTTTATTGTCAAAATAAATGGTGATTTCCATATAAATCATCCCATGTGTCTATATTCAGTAATTAATTAAAGTAATTCAACTACTTTTGTAGTTTTTTAAAAGAAGCAAGTGTAGATCTTGCTCCTTACCAAGCAATTAGACTAGAAAGATCCACAAACAGCTCTAAAATTATTTTATAACCAATCTACCAAAAGAAAATACTGTGGCAAGAAAAAAAGGGCAAGTTGAAGTCAAAACCAAAATCAAGGGATCTTGATGTGTCCGGACTTGGGTATAAAAATCATACAAAAACTAAGCACATTCCCAATCAAGTTTAAATTAAAACGTTAAACACAAATCACACATATGAGCAAGCGTACTCATTATTAACCGAGCATAGGGTTCAAACGAGTGTCGATCCTCAAGGAACAAGTAGACATTAATTACCTTTCTTTCATTGTTTAACTGACTAGATAAAACAAAACCGAAATAAAATAAAACAAAATAAAATAATATATATATATATATATATACATGTCAATGATGTAGATTTATGAAATTCAAACCATTGATTAGACAACCATGATCTTAAAGTACCCAACCTCTATCATAACTAATTATTCTCTTGGCATCATGAAGAATTAAAATAGACTCACTTCTTTCTCAATCCATGAATCCCTATCTTCTAGGTCACTTAGTATCACATACTCTGTCTCAACCAGTCTTACCCAAAAAATGCATTAAACACAATTCTTTGATTAAGTCCCATTCTCAGGCAAACTTAACCCATGAAATTAACCAATTGAATCCATATTCTGATAAACATCAACTAACCTTTAATTACTCTGTTCTTGCAATTAACCCCATTTTCAGGCAAGTTAAAAGGCAACAAATATGAAATCAATCAATTTAAACCATCAACCTTATTCTCAAGCAAGTTAACGGCACAATCAATTAATCTCGCAATCAACCCAAGTAATTAAATACCAAGAATAACAATCAGTTAATCAAAAGATCAAATAACTCTAAATACCATGAACGTCTAAACCAATGTCAAATTACAATAAAACAATTAAAATATCATTGTCAAGAAAATAAAACAAAGTAAAAGAAAGCACTCATAGACAAGCCTCCTTCTTCTTCCTTGGAAGACTTTCTTGTACAACCCTCCTTGAATTGAAGAATTCTTCCTTAGATTGAGTGATTTTCTATGATGAATAATGAATTCTCCCCTTTTTTCTTGTGTTTTTCATCTATTTATAGGCTTAAGAAGTACTTAAACTTGTAGGTACAAAGTTCTTGGCCAAGTAGAAGTTGGAAGATACTAAAACTCCTAAAGTTTCCAAAAACGTGTAGAAAAATCGCAGCACCGCCTCAAGGACAGAACACAGCCGGCACCGCCTTGGTACTTTAGAGTCGGCGTCGCCTGTGTTTTGCTTCTCCACTTATTCGCTGATTTTTCTCCAAATTTTACGCATAAGTTCCAGAATTCAGTCGGCGCCGATTCCAGCCTTACAGCCGGCGCCGTCTCTGCTCTGTTTTGCTTCGTTTTACCCAAAAATCTGAAATAATGAACAAAATACCTTTCCAATGGTAAAATCTCAAATATGAAAGAATATGACTAATTATTGCACAAAATGTCTTACAAAAGAGCCTCAAATAACTAGGCAAAGTATGACTAATTTACCCCCTATCAGATCTATTCTCATCTAAGCAGAGTAGGAAGAACTCAGATAAAGAAAATACTAAAACTTCCAATAAATGAATTCAAAAAGGCATAGGGATATATACTCAAGGGATCTATACTCAATCTATTTTAGCATGATTCTTTATACCAAAAAAAAAAAAAGTAACAATGGGTAGTTGTTACCTAAGCAACAAATAAATTTTCATCCTTTCCTACCCACCCTTGATAAAAGCAGACTATATTACAAATATATTTGGATCATTTATGACCACAAAATATCTATTAAGCAACATATGCATCATATTTATGTTTTCCCCCCTCAATCATTGCAAAAAAGTTGTCCATAGACTTGAATGTACAAAACTATCTCAAAGACTTCCTTAGCCGGGCATCCTAAGAAAAGAATAACATCTACTAATGAATAAATGAAACAAACCTGAAGAATGATATGCTGCATAACCCACCCAGGACCAAATTCTTCAACAAGGCATTTCAAGTTATTAGCAGCATCTCTAATTGAGTACACCTGTGACACATGTCCAATGCAATAAAGAATGATACTTTGGTAGATATTAACTAATATGTGCTGAATCAAGATAGATTTTGTAAATGATAGAAGAAGCTAGAAAATTTTTGTATGGAAAGCATTAAGAGGTCTTTATGCACAATGAGAAGTATCAACTTATTTTCCATTAAGAGCAAAATTAAAAAGAAAGGGCCATAGATTACTTCAAAGGAAAATGGAAGATGGCAAAATTGAGGCTACATTTCAATAAGATATTGCAGCAATATTGATTAACTTGCAAACTCACTACTATGAGAGCTATTTACAACATCTATCGCCAATTTCAATTATGGCTTAAATTAAAATAGACATAAATCTTGTTATACTCAACAGATATCCAACTACTTGTTGACCCAAACAAGTCAGAAATACCTTATCCGGTAGCCATTGCATGCAAAATGCACCAAACTTACAATAAAAAAAAAAGCCCACACCTAATTGACTAGCTAACAAAGGAAGCTGAACTCTCCAGTGCCTATCCTCTCAATGGAAAAGCATCACTTATCAAAGATAATATGGCATCACTAGTATAGTCCCAATATCTACTTCTATACTATAGCCTCATAGATTTTGGTGGCTATAAGTAACTAAAATTAAAACATGAGAATTAAATCATTCTTTTAGGAAGAAAAAATAACGTTAGGATTAAAATGTAGAAAATATTGATCCAGCTTCTAACCTTTCGAAAATGAAGAGGCACAACTTCATTTGAACTAGAGAATGTAGCTAGAATAACTTTACATACATCTACCTAGTGAATGTTATTAACCTGGTAAAAGAAGCAACTCAAAACTTAGAATATCAATTATAAAATTAAAATGGGTGTTGAAAAGATTTCTAGCATAAGAAGCATCAATGCATGTACCTCGCCACAAGCATGCATCTCCACGCATAAGAATGTATTTTTTGATTCATATATAATTAGAGAGAGAAGGCTTACCAAACATTTATGAAATTCCAATCAAAAGTAACAACACTTAATAGTCCAAGCACAGCAACCAACTGTCAGAAATAATATGTTGTGAACCGCCGAGAGAACAAAAAAAGCTAGTAGACTTTTCCAAAACGTAGAGGTACCAAAGTCATTAGGAATTTATGCATTTACATATTGTTACATGCAAGATGTGTTGAAAGTAGATAATCAACAAAATGATTTGAGTTGTTGCACAAAAAAAAAAAAAGTAAATCAACATAGCAACAGGATAAGAAGGAAAGAGAAGGGGAAAAAAGGATTTGCTTTTAGAAATTGATCATACAAAATAGGAAAAGAAGAAGGGTAAAAAGAGAGGGGGGGTAAAAAGGGGGCGGTGAGGTAAAGCAGAACAATTATGAAACAATTGCCATAGCAACTTCACCCACAAATGCAATTATACAGAAAACTACAACTTCACCCACAAATGCAACTTCACCCATATATTATTGAACAATTTTATATGGTGTAACAGTTAAATCACTTTATTATTCCTAAATTTTCCTTTTTTACCACAAAAAATCCATTTAAATGGAAATATAAGAAATCTACAACGGGTAGAACTGCAAAATCGGTATCTTTCTATAGTTTCTAATAAGCAAGAAGAATGTTATGGCCATTGTTATCTACAGTACTAAAAAATTCCACAATCGGGTCAAGCTTCATGCCCACGCCCGAGGAAATTGGGCCAGCAAAATAGAAAGCTTTAGCAGCTGCAAGCTTCTTCCTTTGAGGACAATGCTGCCATAGAACCTACCCACAAAGCAAGGTGACAACAAAGGCCCATCAATGTTCCCGATCTAGGATTGGGTTGCAGCCGGGGGTGAAGAATTAACAGGGAAAGAGATCTGAGTTGGCTAGGCATCAACGCAATGAGCTCTGTAGCTAATTTGGGAGTCTTTGAGTTTAGCTACTCAACAATTATCTTCTGGTGCGGTGATTTATGGTTGTTGAAGAAGCTTTAATGGTGGTGAGCAGGTGATGAGATGGAAGGGTGGATGTAGAGTGGTAGGGACTATATAGAGAGAAGTTAGATGCTGGCAGGTGGTAGGGGGTATAGGTAGGAGTGGGCTAAAGGATAAAGAAAGGAATGCCTGAAAAATAATATAAGGTTGGAAGCTGAAAGGAACAATTTTCGTATAATTAATTGTTATGTCTATAATGAAGAACACCTCTTTCGCACTATAGCAGAGTCAACAGTGCAGTGATGAATTAACAAAGGAAAGAACAAAAAATGTGTGTATTGTCTTCAAACTCACAAACGGTATGTGAAGAAGAAACACAAGGCTTTGAGGAGAAGAAGAAAGCACAAACCAAACACAGGAGAGACATCAGTCAAGTTTCCTCAGCCCCTTAGGGAAAAAAAATTAAGCTCAAACAAGCGACTGTTTTTTGGTGAAAAATTTTACAAGCGCGCGTTTTTTTTCTTTGCACTATAAAAGTTTCATAAAAGATATGTCATCTACACAACACAAGAACATGTCATAATAGTGTGTTAATTTAAGCAACTTAATAAAACTACGTCATTTTGGTTTTATTATAATGATACTAACAAACCTCACGTCACTATAGGTATTCTATTATGACACTTTTTAAAATGCATCATTAAAAAGATGTCAGGAAAACCACTTTTTCTTGTAGTGCACTGTGCAGAAAACCAACACATGGCAATAATAAGCACTGCGATGTCATTTTACATGAAAATTAGAGGATCAAGGCACACACGGCTCCATTCCTATCTACACCCACAACGCCGTGCAACATCGCAGATTGTGCTCTGCTCAATGCATTTAGGGATTTTTATTAGAAAAACTATAAGTATCTCATTAGAAGAAAAACAAAGGGGGAGCCACCCACGAATTTCATCAGAGAATACCTTGAAAGCATAAGAAAAAAGAGGAGAATAGAAGATCAAGGAAGAATTGAGGAAGAAGGAGCAACCCCAATTCAAGCCTGTAAAGTGAAAAAAAGATCTTATCTATGAGTTTCCTTTTACCTTTCTTTGTGATTTGAATTGGGGTTTTTAAATTTCATTGAATTGAATTGTAATTAAAGGGTTTTATTATATTTTACTCTTATATTAGATAATTGTTTAGTTAATTGAATTCTATTTTAAGTAATCTACTACTTGTGTTTGATTGAGAATTAATTAATTTGGCCAATTCTCTTGTATTAAACTTGAGAAAGGATATATGAGATGGATTCCTTTTGATGCTAATCCAATAGATTTGTTTATCCCTTGATGAACTTGATAAAAGATTTGGGGGATTGAGAATTTTGTGGTAAATGAAGTTTTGGGATCACCTAGAGATAGGGGTTCTAGAGCTTTTTGGCCTATTGAGACTTGATTATTTTGCATCCTTGGTTTTAATTTGTGAGATAGAGATATCCATGGGTTAGATCCTAGGGATAGTGAATTCATTACTCGGTGGATGGTGAGTTTTTCCTTATTTTGGAAATCTTGTTAATGCTTGGAATTGCTATAAGTTGATTGAATGATGTCTATTATTTAAGTAATCTTGGGGGAATTCTTATTTAATTGCATGGCTAATCTCCTTCCTTCGCTTAAATCTTCTTTAGATCTTTTATTCTTTAACTTGTAGTTTGAGTTGATGAATTTGTGTGGTACTCTTGCATAGTTAATAATTAATTAACTTAATCCTGTTTTGATTGATTAAATAATAGAATTCAAGTGGAAGTAGGGGTAATTGACCCAGTTCTTGAGGATCTTCGATACTTACCAACTAGACTCTACACTACATGATGGTTATACTTGCCCAATTATATGTGTATGTGAGTAAATTGGTATTTTATTTTTAAAACTTGATCGAATTTGGGCTTATTTCTTTACACATTCATATTAGATGCAAAGTGCACGAATACACACCAACATAAATAAAAGGGTTTAATGTGTAAAAGAAAACATTGATGTAAATTTCGTTTGTAAAAAATCATTTAGCAACCAGTCCGAGCTTGCAACCTAAGTAATCATATTCAACACATTGTCAAAATATAACTGACTTGCAAATAAGAGCATTATATAGGAAAAATCGTTTATGCAAGGACTTTCTCATATCAGTTCAGACAGATATGAAGTATTAGCTATCATGATCTTTCACTTCAGATAAATCATCTATCTAAAACCATATAATAATTCATAGTCACAATCTGTCCTTATACATGGTATAATCAACATCACTCAAATCAACCAGACCTAAGATCCTAATAGGCATTCTCATATTCAACTGTCTTAACATTGTATAAATTCCTCAAAGTAATAACCATAGATCTCATACTGTCGTAAACGTTCACATGATCAAATCTATATAAATCAATCTATTTTATCAATGTATCTCAAAGCAATCATATAACCATGACATAGCATAAATGTCTTCCAAACGCATCACCATATACTCAACCACAATATTCAACCATCCATCACTTATAGGATCATCTCAAATAAAAGCCATGCATTTATAAAAAATACTTAGATAGATCACAAAATAATAGCAACAATATCACCAATTGCATGCTCATATCATAAGATTGTTCAAAATCTCTTAATATCCTGAGATCAAAATGTCTAGATATCATAAATCTCCTATTATCATCTGAATAATGTTGTTATGCTCAAAACAAATATAAAGATCTTATCTTTCCTATGTAATTGTCATATAACGCTTACACCAAATAAAGCAACATCACTAACCAAACACATAAGCGTATACCCAACATAATGAATATCTAATTGATAAGCCTTAGAGGGGGGGTGAATAAGGTTTATGGAAAACAAATGCAATTTAAAAAAAAAAAAAAACTTTGATGTCTTTTTTATAAAGGCCGAACAATGTGAGAGTGATGAAGTGCAGATGCAATGCAAAAGAAAAGATCCAAGGATTTATAATGGTTCGATCCTCAACCAATCTGCATCCACTACATTAAGTACCCACTTAAGGATTTTAACACAATCACTAAAATATTTTTTCCAAATCAATTATGGTAGGTTACACCAATCTTACACAAGAGGATCACCACACTTAGTTTTACACCCAACCTCTTCAATCACAACAATCAAGGCTCACCCCAACTAGGTTTTACACTACAACCTTGATACACAAGCTGATAAAAGATAGAGTACAGAAATAGTTCACAAATTTGAGCAAGAACAGCTAAGCACCTTTGGCTTTTTGCCTTTTGATGATTTGATTTCACAATGAAGCATAATGAAAAGAAAGATTTTTGTATTCTAAAGTATAAGAGTGTTACTAAGAAGGATAGCACAAAAATCTTGCAAAAAATCATGTTTAAATGGCTTTTATAGAAACAAAAAGTAAGATAGCAACGACTAGTAGCGGCTAGTTTTTCTCGCTGTCAAATTTTTTAGAGTTTTGGACTCAAGGATCGGACGATGGTGCATCCAAAATGTGAGTCCAAAATGGCAATTTTCTAGGCAGAAATATTTTGACACTGTTCACAAAGTTTTGAACGAAACTTTTGGATATAGAGCCATCCAAACTATTCAATCCAAAATTCTGAAGACTTAATACTTTGAAATCTTTTTTTTTTTTTTTTTTGTGCTTCAAGGTAGAAATAATTGAATTATAAGGTAAAGAAGACATAGAAATTTACACAATATACCTTAATAAATGATTCCTAGTCTATTATTCTTCCACAAGGACTTTTCGATATACAATCTCTTAAGCTTGTCATCTACTTGATCACCCATTCTTGGATTCCATAACTCAAGAGGTGCTTAGCAATCTTATTTACACACCTTAGAAGAACTGAGGTCAAACATGCCCTATCATTTATAGATCACACAAGTTAGTCCTCATCAATGTTTGTCATAAGTCAAAATACAAGAGAATGCCCTTAGGGCTAACAAACTCCCCCTTTTTGAGTGATGGCAAATTCAATGGGATTGTAATATAAAAACAATGATATATATAATACACATGTTAGACTGAGAGAAATAAGACTCAAAGAGTACTTATGAGATTAAGATAAAAAATTTAAAGCATGTACAAACATGGCTCAATGAGCCTATGGCCCAACCTACCTCCTTATCCTCCTCCCTTCCATCAAAGGATTATTTCACAAGGAAATAGCCGCAAATAGTAGTCACAAGAATAATGTATATATATGTACGTAAGGAGGTGTAGAAAATAAATCATAAGATATAATGCTCCCCCTAAGTATGTGCATATGTGAACAAAGGATAATGAGATGCTAACCATGAAGTGCATTTGAGAATAAGACTAGATTTTCAAGATTTTGGACTTCCAAAATGTGCATCCAAAATGGGGTAAAATAAGACAGAAGCTAGCCTTTTGAAAAGTCATTTTTGGATTGTTATTTTGGATTGAAGAAATATAAGTCCAAAACTCCCCCTATGTATGTGCACAAAAAAAAAAAAAAAATTCCCAAGAGTATAGATCAATGGTTTTTCTAGAATTTGTTTGAACTTATTTTTCTCAAGGAAATTCAACATGAGAATTTTTCATAACAACCAAAGAAAGGTAAGATAGATTTAATAGGTATTCATTTGAGTGACCTCATCAAGCAAACAAATATTTTGAAAAGAGCTCATCACAATTACATTCAAAAATATTATTGAAAGCACAGTAAACTCCTACTCATACCGCATTCTTCTTAGTCTATAACAACAACAACAACAACTCAATATAATCTCCATCAAATCACCCAATTCTTCACAGTCTGAATTTTCAAACCACAACCACAAATAGGCATAATTCATCTTAAACCATATAAATTTTTCATCCTCTTAAGCAGTCACAATCATAATGCATAAATTTCAAATCATAACCCTCATAAACCAACATACAACCACAATATATTCAAAATTCACAATCCATATTTATAAGAGCAAAAACTAGTGAAAGAGATATCGTGAAAGCAAAAAAAATAAAAAATAAAATTGCACAGCACAATGTTTGATCAACTCAAATCCCAAAAATGTATTTCACAGAATCACAAGCTTTTTAAGAAATTTTCAGTATCCACATCACAATCGCCTCTTAGTCCATAGTGTTGGGATTCATGGACTCCTAAATGCGAAAAATATCCGCAAATCCCTTCCGAGGACCCAAGCCAAATAATTAAGACGATCTAGTGGTTACATAATTTCCTCTGTTCTCCGCAATCAGGACCGTTGGCTTCTGATTTCTAGGCGCGCGTGTAACTCAAACGATCATCAGACGTCATAATATGCAAACATCCTCTATCAGATACACATGGCAAACCAACTCGTTACCCGAGAGTGCTAGTGCCTAAGGTTTGAGAGGCTTAGTTTTTCTAGTGAATTGGAGGCATGAATGTTTTAACAAAGAGCTAACTTCAGAAGACGGTTGGGGTTTTCTTTTTAAAACTGCCTGAACCTCTTGGAGTCCAACTCTCATAATATATTATCATATTTTGTTTTAAATTCAAATTAAAACTGGTATAATAAGATTCTGCCATTATTTCGATAATTTAACTAATTAATTTATTGAGTTAGATTCTTATAATCTGAACATCTTCTAGATATATTGAATATGGATATATTTCTATATTCATTGTATCTGGTCATTTTTCTAAGTTTAATTAACCTAGACATATTTCCAGATACATTAAACCTGGTTTCCAGAAACATAACCTAAAGTGTTCGCTTAATGTGTGACCCGATAGGTTCATTTAATGCTTGTAGTGTGCCCAAATCACATTTTAAATGGCCAATAAGTTATAAGCAGTGTCTAGCAAAACATTATAACTGTAACACCCCTACTAAAGGTAACAGCAGAAGTATATCAACACCGGGTGTCGCCCCGTCCAGTTACCCAGATAAGGGGTCTTTATAACGAAAAACCAACAGAGTAAATACATATATATATATAAGGTCTAGACTCAATAATAACCCACATTGATGGCCACACACACACACACACACACACACACACACACACACACACACACACACACACACATATATATATATATATATATATATATATATATCTCATACATGCCATCTCTATCTATAACAGAATAGAGTACATGATCAAAAGAAAGCTATCCAGACCTAAACCGTCGACTCTGTGGTATCGTCTATCTATTTGTAGGTCTACTTGGCTCTGGATCCTACAAAAGGGTAAGGTAAAAGACACATGTAAGTGACAAATCACCCAATAAGTCCCCTGTGTGCTAGTGCTTTATCAAAGAGGCAGAGTACATAAAAATTTTGTAGAATAGCATATTATTCGCTCACTGGAAACAATTCCAAAACTTTTTAACGAAGAGTTTATTCAGAACTCAATTATTTTTGAAAAATTATAATTCAATTTCAAATCATTGCCCTAATTTTTTTCAAATCACAGGCACTTCTCCAATAGAAGGTCGACCTATATCCACATGCAAGTCCCGCAGTCCTTGCCTTCGGCATAGACTGCAATCTCTAGTACTCAACCATGCATCGCCGGAATAAGTATACCACAGCGTACTTCTACTTAGGTATACCGTAGCATACCTAGAGTACCACAACACACAATCTTTTACTTGCCACCATAAGCCAGGGATCCCAATCCTGACGTCAATCAAGATCGAGATGGCAAGGAGTCAAGTGCACCGAATGTCCCCGCCCGAGATCCAACAAATGACTCAAAATAAGAAGCCCCCACAAACGCGGCAATTGCCAGGTGCTAAACAACTAGTCAGGACGACTCATCTCAATGCCCTGTCACCCTGTTTGGAGTAAAACAATCCCTAGAACTAGGCCAGGTTACTAGGGTCATCTAACTCTAACGTCGACTAGTACAAAGATCAAAGTCCTTGTTGAGCACTCAATGTTAAAAATACAAACCCCGTCTAACTAATCAGGACAGAGGGTTATTTGATCCCGCGAGATTTTTAAATCAAAATGTTTTTGGGGCAAATCAAAACATTTTTTGGGTAAAACAACACTTTCTAGAATTTGATCCCACTGACTCGCAAGATAGATCATCCTTCACATAGGCTCTGCAGAGCCAATCAATTCATTCCATGGCACATCAAGCTAATAAAACAATTTCAGGGATCAAAAGATTGTTTTTCAAAAGTCAATCTCATCACGAGAGATCATTTTCAAAATCGTTAAAACATGATAAAGAGTTCTATTCATACATGAAAACATGTTTCCAAGAGTATCCGGGTCATTTTCCGCGTACTCGATCACAAAAGTCATTTCTAAGGGTATTCAGGTCATTTTACCTATACCCAAATTTCAAAAGACTTTTCGAGGGTATTCGGGTCATTTTACCCTTACCCGATCTGAAATGTATTCATAAAAGTTCCAATAAGGATATTTCGGTCATTTATCGAATACCTGATTCCAAAGGTTTTCATAAAACACTCGAACAAAGACATTTGGATTATTTTCCAAAAACTCGATTCCAAAAGGAACTCATTTCAAGAAGTTTAGAATTCTAATCCCAAAAGAGAATTAAATTCAAAGATTTCATACACAATTCCATAAATGTCCCAATAAGGCATTCTGGTCAATTTACGAATACCCAATTCCAAAAAATTAACGTTTTTCAAAAATCTCAAGCATTTAATCCAAAAAGGACTAAATTCAAAAAACCATACTTTAATCATCTGTTAAGGTTCCCAAGCTAATCATGAAATTCAGTCAAGCCCGAAATAGCATAAAAAAAATATTATTCAGATAAACCTTAAGGGATTCTCAAAATGGTATAACATATAGCATTTCATGGAAAAACAAAGCACACTAGCTTTCAAAAGGGTTTTAAAAATCCAAGGGGCTCACCTCGTGTCCTAACTAAACTCTTTCCGTTTACGGCCGTTCAACTATCGTGTCCAACGTTTTCAATGTTCCATTGGTTGTTTACTAACAAACCTACACCAAACATCGTTTTCGGGTCAAATCATGTTCGGCTGAAAAATAGCCAACGGTTAGCCGACGTGCCCGATGGGTAGCCGACGGTTAAGGAAAATATTCGTCTTTCGTTCACGTCATTTTTTCATCGTTTGATCAATTCTTTCATTTTCCTTTTCCCACATCCTTCCTCCCTTCATAAACAAGAGATTAGCTTCATATTTCCCATTTATTTCGTCCAAAATCACACAATTAATCATCCTTAAGTTCATCTATTTTTGGACTCATTTTTTTGGAATTTCACATATTAACACATGATTTTGTTTACACATAACTTTCAATCCATAACTTCGATTTGGCTCTATGATATACCAAAACGACCGTAAGACTCTTAAATTTAATTCTATATTGGCATTTTTCAAAGTACTGGTTCCTGTGACATTTTACTTGGCAAAAACTGCCCCAGTAATTTTGTCTCAATTTCACTATTAATGCTTTCCTTTGTTTTCCTTCAGTCTTTAGCACCTTGGAACCATTAATTCATTCAATCCTCCTTCAGATCATCTTTAATTCTAAATTTCTAGATTTCCAGTAACTCACAAAAGACACACTTATTCAACATAAATTCATCTCTTCTAATCAAAAGCTAATTTGAACCATTTTTCCAACCAAGTAAATTCTATTTTTACTCTAGTTTGATCATCACCTCTTCAACCGAAAATAAGCCTTCAAGCTACCATAATTATTTAGTCCTTCCTCACATAAAAAATCATTCAAAGGCCCTTAAGCAGCTGGCACATATACAAGCATACATAAAGTTCATACACAAAAGTTCACAAATCCTAACTTTGATCCAAAATCAATACATGAAAGTCATGTTTTTATGTTAAAATTCATATCATCATAATCATCATTTACCCAAAAATAACTTTAATTCAAGCAAGGTAGGGTTTTACCTTATGTTTGAGGCTATTTGGTGTAATTTTGCTCCAAGAACACACACACTTCTTTCTTTCTCTCTCCTTTTTCTTTTTTTCTTAGTTTTTCTCAACCTTTTCTTTCTTATTTTCTCTTGTTTTTCTTTCTCCAAGGCTGGACGAAAATATAGCTGTAAATCAGCCTCTTCACCGCCATTCTTCATTAGAAATTTGGCCAAGAAATATTAATTTAATTAAACATGTGGTGGTTACAGCATAGGTGTGTTCTAATAAAAACTTTACACACGAACCACTTTGTTTTCTCCACAAAAATTCCCTTATTTCTCCTTGCATGGACAACGACATTCTTGGACAATTTCCAGCCATTCATTCATCTTCTCTTGGTCTAAATATTAGCCAATTATATTGCTTAAGAGCTTAATCAAGTGGGCCCACGAGTGATATGTTCCAATCACAAAATTACACATCATTCTTCATTTATTTTGCAAAGCTTATTTAAGAAGTCTTGCATGCATGTATCTTTCATGCATCCTCTTATTATTTGACACTTGTCCTTTCCCACCAATCACAAGAAGCCACACGTCCCATTTTTAACCACATTTTCCTATTTTCTTCAAAAATGACCAAAATCAAGTTTATAACGGAAAAATATTTTATTTCACCAATCAACTCCAAAAATTCCACTGCATTCATTGGTAACACTTAAATTCTTCATTTCCTTCTCTACTTGGTCAAATTTGTGGTCAAAGTCGCGTACACAATCAAAATGACAAAAATGTCCCCGATACCCCGGGTAGCATAATTCACACCAAAACGTGTGTTTCATCACACTGATCAATTTTTCTTTTCAGAGTACCCTACAATTCTTATTTTTTTTAATAATAATAGCCTTCCAAAAATTTAGGGTACGGGTAGAACAAATTCAATAATTACATCTAGGTCCCGAAAAGATATTATTATACCAAAATATTCGTCTCATTATACCGATCATCTTTTATTCTGGTCATTGATATAATTTCTCATCTTATGACAAATAATAGCCAATTGAAAGTAAAAGGTGGAGTGTTACATTCTCCCCTCCTTACAAAAATTTTGTCCTCGAAATTGGCTTACTCTTGAATTAAACCTGGGTACTTTTTCAACATCTTTGCTTTCGTTTTCCCAAGCTGCATCTTACACAAAATAATGATTCTATGATACTTGTATAAGTGGAATTTTCTCATTCCGCAATTCCATTTCAGAATACTCTAAGATCTTAATAAGCTTTTCCTCATTCTTTAAGCTTAGAGTCATCTCAATGCATTTTCCATTCAAACTGTGGGCAGGATCAGCCACATACTTTCGAAGTTGGGGTACATAAAACACGCCATGAATAACTTGAAGTTTTACTAGTAACTTCAATTGATAGGCTACTTTCCCAATCCTCTCGACAATAGGGAATGATCCAGCATACCTAAATGCCAATTTCTTTTCTTGTTCTTTGGTTCCTAATGGTCGTTGTGGAGCCAACTTCAAGAATACATGATCCCTTTCAGTAAATTCTAAATCTCTCCTATGTCGATCCGCATAACTTTTCTGTCTACTTTATGCTACTTCTAACTTGGTTTTGATCATCTCTACAGCCTATCGGACCTTTTCAAGATCAAAAGTATCTTGTTCGCCCATTCTCGATCCTAAATTTTCCCAGTATAATAGGGACTAACATTTTCTTCCATATAAAGCTTCAAACGGGGCCATTCCAATTCGTATGCAAATTCTATATACGCTAAATTATCAATCCACTTAGTTCCAAAATCCAAAGCACAGGTCCTCAATATGTCTTTCAAATCTCTGTTCACTCATTTTGTCTGTCCATCCGTGTGTAGGTAAGCTGCTATGCTGAACTTTATTGTGGTCTCATACCTCTACTGCAGCTTAGTCCAAAACTTTAAGGTAAATATGGAATCTCGATCTAACACAATACTAGAGGATACTCATGAAGTCTGATTACTTCCTCCATATAGATTCCACTTAACTTCTCTAGGGAATTCTGTTAATTAATATGAATGAAATGAGAAGACTTAATTAGTCGATCTATTATCACCCAAATAGTATCTCACCGCTCTAGTATCATAGGTAATCCTGTAATGAGGTCTATAGTAATTTTATCCCATTTCCACAATGGAGTAGACAATGGTTGTAACCTTCTAGGCCGTTGTTAATTGGCTTTCCTTTACTGACAAATTAAACATCGAGTTACAAGGTCTGAATTGTCCTTCTTCATACCAATCCACCAATAATGTCGTTTTAGGTTCTAATATATCTTTACAACTCCTGGATGGATGGTATACTTACTCCAAGGTACCTCCATTAGAACATCTTATCTAATCGCCTATTATTTCAAAATACAATACCGACCCCAGTAGCAATTAATCCCATCATTGTCCTTTTGGAACTCATCTCCCCCTGTATTCGCCTCCTTCTGCACTAACTTTTGCACTCTTCATCTTTATCTTGCTCTCTCTTCAAATGTTGTAAGAAGGCAGGTTGAATGGAAGTATTAATTATTTTTATTTCTCCGTCTACTGCAAATACTTCTAATTCTAGAATTTATAACATCCAAAGAGCTAATAAATTTGCCTTCCTACTAAGGGCATTTACTACTGTGTTTGCTTTTCTAGGATGATATTTAATTGGACATTGAAATCCTTCCAAAAATTTCATCCATCAACTTTGTCTTATGTTCAAATCCTTTTGAGTAAAAACATACTTCAAACTTTTGTGATCGGTGAAGATTTCTAACTCAACCCCACACAAATAATGTCTCCATTCTTTAAGGGCAAACACAATAGCAACTAACTCCAAATCATGTGTAATGTAATTCCCCCCATGAGGTTTCCATTTTCTAAAGATATAAGGTATTACCTTTCTCTCCTGCATCAATACTCCTCTCAATCCTTCCTTTGACACATCTATGTACTCTTCATAAGGTTTGTCCATCATTGGCAATGTTAAAATAAGAGTAGAGCTTAATCCTTTTCTCAACTCCTGGAATTTTTCCTCATATTTCCCAATCCAAACATAAGGAACTTTCTTTTGGGTGAGTCGACTCAAAGTAAAGCTATCTTAGAAAATTTCTCAATAAATCTTCAATAATATCCTGCAAACCCCAAAAAACATCACATT
The DNA here is from genome assembly GCA_026120185.1 of Voacanga thouarsii. Classification (NCBI taxonomy): domain Eukaryota; kingdom Viridiplantae; phylum Streptophyta; class Magnoliopsida; order Gentianales; family Apocynaceae; genus Voacanga; species Voacanga thouarsii. The sequence goes on along the minus strand of JANUWF010002053.1, from coordinate 201,171 downwards.
CAGTCAGAATCTCAGGGCGTTTCCAATTTGTTACTGCTTTAACTTTTGCAGGATCTATTGTACTCGCGACTTTAGATATCACATGTCCCAAGAATGCTATTTATTATAGCCAAAACTCACACTTACTGAATTTTGCATATAGTTTGGTTTCCCTTAACTATCCTAATACTTTCTAAAGATTATTGTTCATGTTCTTGGGGATCTTTGGAGTACACCAAAATATCATCTATGAATATAACCACAAAATTGGGCCGAAATGTCCGGTGCATTAGATCTATGAAACAGCAGGCATTAGTGACAGCAAAAGGAGCCTCACTACAAGTTCAAAAGGTCCGTATCGTGTTAAATGTAGTTTTTAGTACATTTTCTTCCCGAATATGAACTTAGGAATATCCTTGCCTCAAGTCTAACTCTAAGAATCATCCTACACTTTGTAGCCGATCAAACAATTCATCAATCATGAGAAATGGATATTTATTCTTTACCGTTATTGCATTTAACCTCACAAATCAATATACATCCATGGCGACTCATCTTTCTTTCTAACAAATAAGATAGGTACTTCCCAAGGTGAAGTACTAGGCCGAATGAATTCTTGCTCCATTAATTCCTATCCTTATTTCTTAAACTCCTACAATTCTATAAGTGTCATTCAATAAGGGGTTCTTGAAATTGGTTCTGTCAATATCACTAACTCAATAGAAAATTCTACTTCTCTCTTCAATGGTAATTCCTTCAATTTCACTGGAAAAACATCCAAATACTCATTCATAATAGGAACTTCTTCGGGTTTCTTAACCCCTTCTGGCATATTAATTACATAAGCCAAGTACCCAGTACACCCTTTTTTAATTATCTTCTGGGCCTTGAGTCCTAATATGCAAGTATTACTTTTCCTCCCAGCCTTGTCTACAATTTCCAATATAGGTTTCTTAGGTTGACAGAATTGTACTACTTTATATCTACAGTCAACTTGATTACGATATTGGGATAGCCAGTCCATGTCTAAGATAGCATCTTAGTCCTCTATGGGTAGACATATCAAATCTCCTCCAAAATTTCATTTCCTACCAAGATCTTACATTCCTTATGTACTTTCTCACTATTCATTTAATTTTCTAATGGGGCACTAACAAGCATTTCTTATGAAGTTTCTTCCCCCTTGTTATCCCTATAGCATCAAGAAATACATTGGCAATAAAGGAATGCGTAGAACCGGGATCTACCAATACTTTAGCATCATGATTTAAAGCTAAAGAGTGTACCTTTCACTACTGTGACATGATCATCCATCTTCTTCAATACAACCACTCGAGCATTTACTTAGTTTAGCAGATCTGGCTCTAGGGGTATAAGCTTGTCTAGGTTCTCTCTTTCTAGTCCTGACCTCTGCCCCTGATTGTTTCTTCCTGGTCGACTTCGTCCTCCTATCTTTTGGAGGTGAGGGCAATTGAAATTCTTATGCCCTTCTTTCCTATAGTTAAAGCATCTAAAAAAAAGGTTGTCATCCAGTTGGGCCTCCCCTCCTCTACATCTTTCCTTTATTCTGCCATCGAGTTCCTCCAGATCTTTTCTGACTCATACCCCGAAATTCACTTTGATTTCTCCTACTCATATTCTCATTTATTCCAACATTCTCATTAGCTCTAGTAATAGTCCCAGCCATCCGTTGAATGGTATCAACCATTTTCTAGAAAGATTAGAATATAAAATAATCCAAATTCACAAGGTGGAAATCTTCTACATGCGATTCCTCCACCATTGGCTCAGGGTTATATTGAGTAGTTCGCGATGATCATCCAAAAATTCATTTAGGAGACATCTGTAAGTTCATACAATTTGGGTGGTAAAACGATGTAACATAACTCAAAAGTAGGCACAAAAGAGCTATATTGCACAGAGTAGGATCATAACATATATTAATTCTCATCAAACACAAAGCTAGCACAAAATTTGTGTGCCGAGCACATAGTCATATACACTGGCCGAACCATACATATCCTACTACACATATCCACGTCTCATCCTCCTGCACATTATCATCACTATCTGAAATGGGAGGTTCTGAATTAGTAGAAATCGTATAGGATTGAATCATTCACCTTCATCTGCATCAAGGTGCAACCAAGCCAGTATGTCTGAGTCTATCTCCTATTCTTCCTTGAACTCCTCGACCACAGGTACCTTCACCTCGGGTACCTCCTAATATCTTCCTATCTCAACATCCTCCAAACATAACATCTCATCTTCTAATACTCCCAAAGTATCCCCACCAAATTCCTTCTCATTATCCTCAGACAAAACTACACCATCATGGACACTATCCTCCTCATCATGATCCTGATGGCGTGGTTCAATAACGCCATCCATATCCTCATGCGGTGACGATGTCCTCTCGAAAGTAGGTGTCTTTTCTAGACTGAGGTCTCGTGCAAATAAGGTAACGACAGGCACTATAGGGTCAAACGCGCTCTCGGTGAGACAGGGTGCATGAAGGCGGCTAAGGTCGGATCGTATCTAAGTGAAACGTCCTGGCACACCTGCTCGGTGGATAATCCTAATCCTCCCAGATCTTTTCACACCCGATGCTCATCTATCTCTTTCTTCCCATCATTACTATACTCATCCATTAAGCACATACCCTTATCACTCATATCTGTCATACCTCCACAATGAAAAAGTTCTATCAATCCCTATGATGATACCATAATTCTATAAAACTAGGCTCAGATACCAATTGTAACACCCCTACTAATAGTAATAGTGGAAGTATATCAACACCGAGTGTCGCCCCATCCAGTTACCCAAACAAAAGGTCTTTATAACAAAAAATCAACAGAGTAAATACATACATACATACATGTGTGTGTGTGTGTGTGTGTATGATGTATGTATGTATAAGGTTCAAACTCAACAATAACCCACACTGATGGCCACACATATACATATATCAGAAAATCTCATACATTCCATCTCTAACTATAACAGAATAGAGTACATGATCGAAAAGAAGCTATCCAGACCTAAACCACCGACTCTGTGGTATCGTCCATCTATCTGTAGGTCTGCTTGGCTTTGGATCCTACAAAAGGGTAAGATAACAGACACGTGTGAGTGACGAATCACCCAATGAGTCCCATGTATGCTAGTGCTTTATCAAAAAGGCAGAGTGCATAAAACTTTTGTAGAATAGCATATCATTTGTTCACTGGAAATGATTCCAAAACTCTTTAATGAAGAGTTTATTCAGAACTCAATCATTTTTGAAAAACTATATTGCAATTTCAAATCATTGCCCTAATTTTTTCAAATCACAGGCACTTCTCCAACAGAAGGTCGGCCTATATCTACATGCAAGTCCCGCAGTCCTTGCCTTCGGCGTCACATATCATTGTACTAAGACTACAGTCTCTAGTACTCAACCGTGCATCGCCGGAATAAGTATACCGCAGCATACTTCTACTTAGGTATACCGTAGCACACAATCTTTTACTTGCCACCATAAGCTAGTGGTCCCAATCCTTACGTCAATCACCATCGAGGCGGCAAGGAGTCAAACTCACCGAGTGTCCCCGTCCGACATCCAGCGAATGACCCAAAATAAGAAGCGTCCGCAGACGCGGCAATTGCCAGGTGCTAAACAGCTAGTTAGGATAACTCATCTCAATGTCCTACACCCCATTCAGAGTAAGACAATCCCTAGAACTGGGCCAGGTTACTAAGGTCGTCTAACTCTAACGTAGGCTAGTACAAAGATCAAAATCCTTGCTGAGTACTCAAAATCAACAATACCAACCCCATCTAACTGATCAGGTCAAAGGGTTATTTGATCTCACAGGATTTTCAAATCAAAACAGTTTTTGGGTAAAACAACACTTTCTAGAATTTGATCCCACTGACTCGCAAGACAGATCATCCTTCACATAGGCTCTACAGAGCCAATCAATTCATTCCATGGCACATCTAGCTAATAAAATAATTTCAGGGATCAAAAGATTGTTTTTCAAAAGTTAATCTCATCACGAGAGATCATTTTCAAAATCGTTAAAACATGATAAAGAGTTCTGTTCTTACATGAAAACATATTTCCAAGAGTATCCGGGTCATTTTCCCCGTACTCGATCACAAAAGTCATTTCTAAGAGTATTCAGGTCATTTTACCTATACCCAAATTCTAAAAGACTTTTCAAGGGTATTCGGGTCATTTTACCCTTACCCGATCTGAAATGTATTCACAAAAGTTCCAATAAGGATATTTCAGTCATTTATCGAATACCCGATTCCAAAGGTTTTCATAAATCATTCCAACAAAGACATTTGGATTATTTTCCAAATACTCAATTCCAAAAGGAACTCATTTCAAGAAGTTTAGAATTCTAATCCTAAAAGAGAATTAAATTCAAAGATTTCATACACAATTCCATAAATGTCCCAATAAGGCATTCTGGTCAATTTACAAATACCCAATTCCAAAAATCTCAAGCATTTAATCCAAAAAGGACTAAATTCAAAAAACCATACTTTAATCATCTGTTAAGGTTCCCAAGCAAATCATGAAATTCAGTCAAGCCCGAAATAGCATAAAACAAATCTTGTTCAGATAAACCTTAAACATATTCAGGGATTCTCAAAACGGTATATCATGTAGCATTTCATGGAAAAACAAAGTACACTAGCTTTCAAAAGGGTTTTAAAAATCCAAGGGACTCATCTCGTGTCCTAACTAAACTCTTTCCGTTTACGGCCGTTCAACCATTGTTTCTACCGTTTTCAACGTTCTGTTGGCCGTTTACTGATAAACCTACACCAAACATCGTTTTTGGGTCAAATCGTGTCTGACCGAAAAATAGCCAACGGTTAGCCAACATTCAACCGATGTTTAGCCGACGGGGCCGATGGTTAAGGAAAACGATCAACTTTCGTTCACGTCGTTTTTTCGTTGTTTAATCAATTCTTTCATTTTCCTTTTTCCACATCCTTTCTCCCTTCATAAACAAGGGATTCACTTCATATGTCCCATTTAGTTCATCTAAAATCACACAATTAATCATCCTTAAGTTCATCCATTTTCAGACTTATTTTTCTGGAATTTCACAAATTGACACATGATTTTGTTTTGCACATAACTTTCAACCCACAACTCCGATTTGGCTCTATGATATACCAAAATGACCATAAGACTCTTAAATTTATTTTTGTATTGGCATTTTTTAGAGTACTAGTTCCTGTGACACTTTACTAGGTGAAAATAGCCCCAGTAGTTTTGTCTCAATTTCACTATTCATGCTTTCCTTTGTTTTCCTTTAGCCTTTAGCACCTTAGAACCATTAATTCATTCAAACCTCCTTTAGATCATCTTTAATTCTAAATTTCTAGATTTCTAGTAGCTCACAAAAGTCACACTTATTCAACACAAATTCATCTCTTCTAATCAAAAGCTAGTTTGAACCATTTTTCTAACCAAGTAAATTCCATTTTTACTCTACTTTGATCATCACCTCTTCAACCAAAAATAAGCCTTCAAGCTACCATAATTATTCAGTTCTTCCTCACACAAAACATTATTTAGAGGCCCTTAGGCAGCTGGCACATATACAAGCATATATAAAGTTCATGCACAAAAGTTCACAAACCCTAGCTTTGATCCGAAATCAATATATGAAAGTCATGTTTTTATATTAAAATTCACATTATCATAATCATCATTCACCCAACAACAACTTTAATTAAAGAAAGGTAGGGTTTTATGATGAGTATTTATTTGGGTATAAAAATCATATAAAAATAAGCACATATCCAATCAAGTTTAAATTAAAACGTTAACCCCCAAATTACACATATGAGCAAGCATATTCATTATTAACATAGCATAGGGTTCAAACGAGTGTTGATCCTCCAGGAACAAGTATGCATTAATCAATTTTCTTTCATTATTTAACCGACTCAATAAAGTGAAAATAAATAAAATAAAATAAAATAAAATATACACATGTCAATGATGGAGAATTATGTAACTCAAACCATTATTTTGACAAACATGACATTACAGTATCTAATCATTATCATAACTAATTATTCTTTTGGCATTATAAAGGATTAAGATAGATTCACTTCTTTTTCAATCCATGAAGTTACTATCTTCTAGATAAATTAGTATTACTTGGTCTCGTCTCAACTAATTCATCCAAAAGACACATTAAACACAATCCTTGATTAAATTTTCTTGGTCTCGGCAAACTTAAAACATGAAGCTAACCAATGAATCCTTGGTCTCAGCAAACATCACTTAACCTTTAATTACCAGTTCTTAGCAATTAACCCCCTTGGTCTTAGTGAGTTAATAGACAACAAATATGAAATCAATAAATTGAAACTACCATCAACCCCTTTGGTCTCAGCGAGTTCATAGAAAGAAATAACCAATTAATCCCGTAATAAGCACAAGTAATTAAATACCAAGAATAACAATCAATTAATCAAAAGATCAAAATAACTCTAAAAATCATGAATACCTAAAATAATGTCAAATTACAATAAAATAATTAATACATCATTGTTCAAGAAAAAGAAAACAAAGTAAAAGAAAGCACACATAGACAAGCCTCCTTCTTCTTCCTTTGAAGACCTTCTTGCACAACCCTCCTTGAATTGAAGAATTCCTCATTTGATTTGAGTGATTTTCTATTATGATCCATGAATTCCCTCTTTCTCCTTATGTTTTCCCTCTATTTATAGGCTTTAGCAGTGCCTAAAACCGTTCATCTAGGGTTCTTGGCCGACTAGAAGTAGGAAAATACTAAAACTCTGTAAATTACCAAAAATTGTGCACAAAAATCGAGGCACCACCTTAATATCAGGGCTTAGCCGGCGCCGCTTGTCTTGGCTAGGGCCGGCACCAGTTGTGTTCTGTTTCTCTAGTCGTTAGTCGATTTTGCTTGATTTTTGCGCAACCCTTCCAGAATACAGTCGGCACCGGTTCCAACTCCTTAGCCGGTGCTAGTTCGGTTCTGTTTCGCTCCGTTTCACTGAATTTTCGTCGCCTCGAAGTGCATGCCAGTAGCACGTGACCGGCGCTGCCTCTGTTCTATTTTGCAACGTTTTTGTCTTATTTTACCCCTAAAATCTGAAATAAAGCACAAAATACCTTTCCAAAGATAAAATCTCAAATATAAAGGAATATGACCAGTTATTAAACAAAATGTATCACAAAATAGCCTCAAATAATTAGAAAAAATATGACTAATTTAGGCCCTATCATTTTACCTTGTGTTTAAGGCTATTTAGTGTGATTTTGCTCCAAGAACACACACACACACTTCTTTCTTTCTCTCTCCTTTTTCTTTTTTTCTTGGTTTTTCTCAACCTTTTCTTTCTTATTTTCTCTTGTTTTGTTTCTCCAAGGCTGGACGAAAATATGGCTGTAAATTAGCTTCTTCACCACCATTCTTCATCAAAATTTTGGCCAAGAAATATTAATTTAATTAAACATGTGGTGGTTACAACATAGGTGTGTTCCAATAGAAACTGTACACACTAACCACTTTGTTTTCTCTACAAAAATTCCTTTATTTCTCCTTGCACGGCCAACGAAATTCTTGGCCAATTTCCAGCCATTCATTCATCTTCTCTTGGTCTAAATATTAGCCAATTATATTGCTTAAGACCTTAATCAAGTGGGCCCACAAGTGATGTGTTCTAATCACAAAATTACACATCATTCTTCATTTATTTTGCAAAGCTTATTTAAGTTTTGCATGCATGAATCTTTCATGCATCCTCTTATTATTTGATACTTGTCCTTGGCCGCCAATCACAAGATGCCACACATCCCATTTTCAACCATATTTTTCTATTTTCTTTAGAAATGGACAAAATCGGGTCCGTAACGGGAAAATATTTTATTTCACCAATCAACTCCAAAAATTCCACTAAATTAATTGGTAATAATTAAATTCTTCAACTCCTTCTCTACTTTGTCAAATTTGCGGTCAAATTCGCGGGCACAGTCAAAATGATGAAAATGCCCCCGATATCCCGGGTAGCATAATTCACACCAAAACGTGCATTTCATCGCACTAATCAATTTCTTTTTTCAGAGTACCCTACAATTCTTATTTTGTTAATAATAATAGCCTTCCAAAAATTTAGGGTACATATAGAACAAATCTAATAATTACATCCAAGTCCCGACAAGATATTATTATACCAAAATATTCATCTCATTATACCGATCATCTTTTGTTCTGGCCATTGATATAAATTCTCATCCTATAACAAATAGTAGCCAATTGAAAGTAAAAGGTGGGGTGTTACAATAACTATCCATGTTAAATGAAGATCAGTGATCTCTTTTAACCAAACCCTAAATTTATCTTTAGTCCTTTTGTCACACGATACCCAGATTAATCATAAGGCACGGAGCATGTGATCCTTATTAAGCTTAATCAATTATTTCTTGATCTCATAGTAGATTGTCCAAACAAATGATATGCATATCTCAAGTTGATATATTTGAGAACGGCTATGCATTTTAACAGTCTAACTTATCAAGGGGCCCATGGACATTTCTCCCAAAAATTGAGATGGATAAATTCCTTCACTATCAATCATATTCCTCTCCTTGGTTTATTCTATATCTAACCGTGGTCTAATTTATTATCTGGCTAAAGACAACTTTAGACAATGTCAAAATATAGAATTTATCAGGTAGAAAACTACGATGACTTCAGGTCGAAGGACTTCTAATATCATTATGGCTAGAAAGTACTTATGACATGTTCCAAGAAGTACTCTCACAGTGGGTCATGTCTAATACAATGTTCTCTAATATTTATTTATATTTTGACTTGATATCATATATATCCATGACCAGTAAAACATAACAATCAAGTCACAACAATATTAATCTTAATTTATTATTGTTCCACTAATAATAATCGATCAGGGACAATTTAAGAATTGTCATTGTATTTGTTATAGGGTTTTACTATCAAGTCACGTATTTGATGGCCACAAAACTAAATGCACTATTCATGGAAAGAAATGCCTCATATTATTATATAATACATAATGACAATAGTATAAGTACAAATTATTTTATGGCATATCCCTAACACACAGCACAATCTCCATAACCACATCAAATCATCAATTTACAATTCCCCAACAATATATTTCTCAAATCATCAATTCACAATCCCAATCCCCCAACAACATATTTTCTCCCCCTTTGTCATCAATAAAAAAAATAACAATAAAGTAGCAGAGAAGCAAGCAGTAGTATGGCAATAAGATCAAGAGAATGCCTAGAACAGGGACAGCAATAAGCAATAAGCAATATTGGCAATAACAATAAGCAGTAGGAAATTAGCAGTAATATCAATTAAAGACCAAAATAAGGGTTTAAAATAAAATAGTGCAGAGAGCATGAAATTTGGCAAGAATAAAATTGTGTCATCAGAATAAAAGTTTATAGAAGAAGTCATCACTCAGTGGTCATCATGTGCCATTGATGCGTCCAGACTTGGGTATAAAAATCATTCAAAACTAAGCACATTCCCAATCAAGTTCAAATTAAAACGTTAAACCCAAATCACACATATGAGCAAGCATACTCATAATTAACTGCGCATTGGGTTAAAACGAGTGTCAATCCTCAAGGAACAAGTAGACATTAATTATCCTTCTTTTATTATTTAACCGACTTGATAAAGTGAAAAACAAATAAAAAGAAAAATTAAAAAGAAAATAAAAATATGTATATGTCAAGGATGTAGATTTATGTAACTCAAGCCATTGTTTAGACAAACATGATCTTAAAGAATTTAACCATTATCATAACCAATCTTGGCACCATGAAGGATGAAAGTAGACTCACTTTGATGGTCAATCCATGAAATCACTATCTTCTAGATAAATTAGAATCACTTGGTCCGTCTCAACTAATTCATCCAAAAGACGCATTAAACACAATCCTTAACTAAATTCCTTTGGTCTCGGCAAATTTAGAACATGAAATTAATCAATGAACCCTTGGTCTCGGAAGACAACAATTAACCTTCAATTACCAGTTCTTAAACAATTAACCCCTTTTGGTCCAGCAAGTCAATTGCCAACAGAATATGAAATTAATAAATCGAAACACCCATCAACCCCCTTTGGTCCAGCAAGTCGATGGATAGAATCAACTAACTAATCTCGTAATAAGCATAAGTAATTGAATACCAAGAATAATAACTAATTAATCAAAAGATCAAATAACTCTAGAAATCATGAATATCTAAAACAATATTGAATTACAATAAAAAAATTAACATATCATTGTCAAGAAAAAGAAAACAAAGTAAAAGAAAGAACTCATAGACAAGCCTCCTTTTTTCTTTGAAGACCTTCTTGTACAACCCTCCTTGAACTTGAAGAATTCCTCCTTGGACTGAGTGATTTTCTATGACGATCAATGAATTTCCCCTTTTTCCCTTGTGTTTTTCATCTATTTATAGGCTTAAAAGGTGCCTAAACTCGTAGGTACCGAGTTCTTGGCCGAGTAGAAGTTGAAAACTACTAAAACTCTTCAGATTTCCAAAAACGCGTAGAAAGATCGCAGCACCGCCTCAGGGACAGACCACAGCCGGCACCGCCTTGGTTCTTCGGAGCCGGTGCCGCCTGTGTTCTATTTCTCCACTCGTTCATCAATTTTTTTTCCGAATTGTGTGCATATGTTCCAGAATGCAGCCGGCGCCGGTTCCAGGCTTACAGCCGGCACCGCCTCTGCTCTGTTTTGCGACGGTTTTGCTTTGTTTTATCCAAAATCCTGAGATAATGACCAAAATACCTTTCCAATGGTAAAATCTCAAATATGAAAGAATATGACTAGTTATTGCACAAAATGTATTACAAAAAAGCCTCAAATAACTAAGCAAAGTATGACCAATTTAGCCCCTATCAGCCATATCTTATGGGATGAGAATAGTCGTAGGCTTAGATCACTGGCACCCTTCTTTGAATGCCGTTCAACAATTTTGCTGGACTTCTATTTTACCACGACATGCTTCTGTTTTCGGCCAGATAAGAACTTCTGTTTTGCCATGACGACTAGGTTGTCTTGCTTGAGAACTTCCTTATCAATAGTTAGTGCAGTAGTTGTGGCTTTAGTAGTGGGCACCCTTCTTTCTTGTTCTCATTCTCACTCTCCTTCTCTAGCTGAACATTAGTTTCTTCCTATGTTGAAGGAATGATAGGTTTAGGCTTGGGCATGGGTGGAGGAACTTGTTTAGTCGAATGGCCTTCAGCTTTATATTGCTTTTTGTCTATATTTGTCAGTTTATTTTCCAAAATTTTCAGTTCACCTTTGACTTATGCACTCAGACTATCTAGCTTAGTAGATAGCAAATTTATAGTATTCAAAAATACTATGAGTTGTTTCACTTTCCTAAGTTTTTCTGCTTCCCTCTACTTGATGTTTCCCTTTGAATTTCAGTCTCAGCTTTTCTTTTTGTGCGTCCTGATGTAGCAAATTTTTCTTGCCTTTCAGCAAATTTTCTTCCTTTCCTTCAGTGGCCTTTCTAAGTGATATCAATTGATTATTCACTTGAATAGACCCCATTTTCTCAAATTAATCTCTGCTGTAGATGTTTACTTTGCAGTGCTCAGGGACAACCGTACTCAAATCAACATTAAAGTACTTGAATAGCTTGGTGAGAAGGTTTTCAAGAGGTAATGTGTGATGTGTTCTAGGATCGAATCATCAATTTCACAACCAGAAACCCAAAGTTTTTTTTTTTTCCTTCTGACAGAGCCAGCATCGACACCATTTGCAGAGTACTTACAGAAGTCTTGTGGCCAAGACTTATCACCATGGTTGTAGCAATCTCCCCATTCCATTTAACCATTTGGCATTTCAATCACTTGAATTTCTAAAGCTCTTGGCGCCAATAAATTTCCTCTCAAATCAACTCAGTTTTTTTATTAAAAAAATATAGAATTTTCAAGCAGTTTGTTCATTTCAAAGAATTGTACTCTACTGTCTCTGACATAAAAATGTTCTGTTTAACATACGGTGGTCAAAATCGAGGTTCACTTTTCCAATTCTAGATATATACCACTGCTCAATAGACTCGTTTACTATTTTCTCATGTCGTCCCTTTCTCAGATTTGCATAGAATTCTCAAACTAGCGGGGTGTACAAATTTTCATCAATTTGACAACAAAGACCCTTATCCAAGATTTTCAACATATTTAGAATGACAGAAAAGTTCGAAAACATTTCAGCAATGAAAGACCTTAGAATCAACCCGATAGCTTGCAATAATAGTTCTATTTCTAAATACCCAATCATTGTGCTCAAATTCACCCATTTTGAGTTGAGAAATCGAGGCACCTGAGTGTTCGTGCTTTCTTTATCTGGAGGTTGTTTTGATAATGCAATTTGAGGAGTTGGTTCATCAATGTCAACTCATTTTTCCTTCTTCTTCGTAGATATTAGTCTAGCAACAACTAGTTTCTTTTTCATTATCTTGCATTTCTTGATCTTCTTCGTTGTTGGCTCAATCCCTTAGCTAGGATTTGGAGTTTTACCCATGGTGAACAAGATAGAAGGATTTAATTTTTTTGATTTTTAGCAAGAAAACAAAGGCCAGTGGAAAGTGAAATGATAGCTTTTTGAATTTTTGAAAAGATAAGAAGATTGAAAAAGATTTGAATTCTTTTTAGGGTTTTTGAGGTATTAAAGAGTATAAGTACAATTTAGTATGTTTGAGAAAAATGGTTTTTGAAAATATGTAAAGATATTCTGATAAGAAGAGAAAGAGTGTTGCGGCTGGAATAAAAAAGGCACGAATATTTAGATTTAAAAGATTGAACATTTGGACGCAGATTGTCTATCCGATTTTCTTATCCAAAAGGTGTGCCATATGTGGTCAAAAGATACTGTGACTTTTGGACTTAAAATACAGTCCAAATACTGCATCCAATATCTCCATCCAAAATTAGAAGATCTTCAATAATTCTTAATTGAGAAAGATTCCATCCTTGATTTGTTTGATTTGTAATTCAAGGAAGAAATTGAGTTCTCTCATTATGCTCATCTCGAATTCTTGTTGCATAATATTAGCAAAAAAATCTTACACAAAGATTCATTAATAGCACCAAAGATGATATCATCAATATAGATTTAAACAATTAATAGATCATCAAAAATTTCAGATTTGATAAATAAAGCAGTGTCAATCAATCCTCCAAAAAAACCTTTTGAAAGTAAGAATCTACTTAGCCTTTCACACCATACATGTAGAGCTTGTTTTAAGCCATAATGAGCTTTGGAAAGATTAAAGACATGGTTTGGAAGGTGTTCATAAAATTGGAAGGTTGTTCTACATACATTTCTTCTTCAATAAAACCATTTTTAAAAAAACTTTTAACATCCATTTGATAAAACATAAAGTTTTTGAATGATGCAAGGACAAGTAGCATTCTAATGGACTCTAATTGAGCAACTGGAGCAAAAATCTCATCATAGTCAATGCCTTCTTCTTGGTTGAATCCCTGGGCAACTATTTTATTTCTAATCACTACACCATGCTTATCAAGTTTGTTTCTAAAAATCCACTTGGTACCAATTATGGGATGGTCAAGTAGTTTAGGGACAAGCTTCCAAATTTGATTCTTTTCAAATTTGTTTAGCTTATCTTGCATGGCCATAATCCAAAACTTCATCATGTAAGGCTGCATCAATACAATTAGGTTCAGTGCTAGAGAGTAAAGCAAAATTATCAATAAAATACCGTACAGTTGGGGTTGCCAATGATCAGTTCTTTTGAATGGATAGTTTTGTACTTCCAATCTTTTGACATATTCTGATCAGTGTGTTCGACACTTCTTTGCTCACTAACTTCAGCTTGTTGTTCCTTTAGTTCTTCTTCTTTGGTATGGTTGTCAAGTGATAGAGCTTTATGATATTCAATGCCATTTTTTGTTGAGCTACCTACTTCATTGTCATCTTTTCATACAAGAGATAAGGTCCAAGTAAATTTCAAAAAAAATCATCTACTAATACATAAATACACTTCTTACCACCTAGGCTAGTGGTCCTTATTAGTTCAAACAAATGCATATGTATTCGTCCAAGAGGTTTTGAGGTTGAAATTATTTTCTTGGATTTGAAATATGTCCAAGTTTGTTTTTCAAGTTGGCAAGCATCACACAATTGGTTTTTGTCAAATATCATTTTGGGCAATCCTTTCTCAAGCGACAACTATTTAATAAATCAATAGAGACATGGCCTAACCTTCTATACTAAAGGTAGCCATCAATATCATATATGAAAAAGCACTTTTCTTCATATGTAGTAGGATCATCAAGATATAATACATAGACATTACCAATGCAGTTTGCAACAAACATGATTTCATCACAAGAATTATCAATGATAGTGCATGAATTTTTTTTTTCAAAAATAACTTTACAGCTATTGTCACATAAATGATTAATGCTAAGCAAGTTGTACTGCAATTCATCAGTCAATAATACTTGCTTGATAATGATGGAGGATCCCTTACCAATATTACCTATACGGAGTATTTTCCCATTTTTCTTATCTCCAAATATGACACATTAATCATTTGCAGCTTGAATATTATCCATTAGTGCTGCATTTCCCATCATGTGTCTTGAGCATCCACTATCCAAGAATCACTTTATGGAGCTCAGTTCTTTGTAGCTAATGTACCTATTCATGAGATGGAAGAATGGCTTTTGGTACCCACATTTTCTTAGATCCATAGGGGTTAGTAATAGTTCCTCTAATTTTCTAAACTATTTTTGCACCGAATTCCATTTTCTTCTTGACATAACACCTAGATGCTTTGTGTCCAGATTTTTCATAATATGTGCAACAACTATGAGTCATATATGATGGAGCAGCTTTTACAATGTGACATATGTAATTTCTAGCTTTGATCTCATGCCTATAGCCTAGATCATTTTGGTTTTCAGCTATGTGTTGTGCACAAGCAATTTTTTAGATTGTTTTTGCCATTTGTAAACTTTTCAATGCATGTAGTGAGATCATCGACTCTATTTTTCATATCATCAAAATTGCTAACCATAATTTCAAGAGAATGAATTTTATCATATAAGAATTTATTTTCTAGAGACACATGACGTAAAGAAGTAATGATAACATCCTTTTCAATATTTATATATGACTCAAGTGAGACTTTGTTCTTATTTAACAACTTTGCATTCTCATCTAACAAACGGTCAATTTTTATCTTCATTTCTTTATTTCTTCTAGATAGCTTTTTCAGTTCATGAAACATGTCAATTAGCTATTCATTAGGATCATCATACTTTTCACAATCAAATTCATGCAAATCGGTTATCAAATCTAGAGAAGTAGAATTTACCTTATCCTCTATAGTCATGAAGCAAATGTTTGCTTTCTCATTTTCAAAATCATAGCTTTCTTCTGTCTTGAATTTAGCTTGATTGCAAGTTTCAATCAATCATTTTCTCTTCTTTTTGTTGTGCTAGGCTTCTCTTTCTTTTTTTTTTTTAGGCAATCAAAAATAAAATGCTCCGTACTCTTGCATTCATAGCATTGAGGTTTGAAGGACAAAGTTTGTCCTTTCTTTTTTACAAACTTCTTTTCTTTGCTGAAGTTACCTTTTCTGAACATCTTTTTGAATTTTTCAGCTACCATAGCCAATTCTTCATTATCTAGATTGATACTATAGTTACTTTCAGATTGTTCACCGATAGCTTCATTGTTTCCAGCTTTTAAGGTTGTTCCTCTTTTTCCTTTGCCATCATCATCAAGTCTTCTTAAATTTCATTTTGTGGGTTAAGAGAGAGCCAATTAGCTCTTCAATAGGTAAGCTATTCATATTTTTTTATTCTTCTATAGCTAAGGTTTTTGGCTGCCAACTCTTTGGCAGAGCATTAAGCAGTTTTCTGTTTTTTCTTCTAGGGAATAAGTTTTCTCATACGCTTTTAGACCATTCATAATATTTGTAAATATGGTGACCATATTGGTTATGTTCTCACATAGCTTCATAGCGAACAATTCATAATCTCGGACCAATATTTCCAACTTTGATTCTTTTACTTGATTTGTCCCCTCATAGGCGACCTCAAGTAGTCTCCATATTTCGTGAGCTAAATCAAAACCACTGACCCGGTTGTATTCATTAGCATCAAGAGCACAACACAATTTGTTCATTTCCTAAAAGTTCAAAGTCATTTTTGCAATGTCCTCATTATTATATTCATCACTCTGTTTAGGCACTTTTTTTCCATCAACAAATTTTGATAGGACAAATGGACCATTCTCAATCAGATTCCACAGCTCAAAGTTGATTGAGTAAACATAAATCTTCATTCTATTTTTCTAGAATGTATAATTGCTTCCATTGAACAAAGGAGTTGATTTGTTGAGGATTCTTCAATATAAGGAAGAGCAGATGAGTTTGCCATAAGAATCTTTTCTACAGGGTTGTTAGACCAAAAATAGAGTAGACCAATGCTCTGATACCAATTGATAAACCTTAGAGGGGGGAGAATAAGGTTTATAGCAAACAAATGTGATTTAAAAAAAAAAAATCTTTGATGTCTTTTTTATAAAGGCTGAACAAAGTGAGAGTTCAAAAATGTAGATTTGAATGTGTTTCTAAGAACTTTTGAAACTTCTCTAAATGATAAAAAGAAGATCTATTATTAAGATGAGTAGATAAAGCAACAATAACATATTCACCCAACTACATAAAAGTCTTTGATCAAATCAATGAATGCAAGGAGGAATATAAAGCTCTCAAGTCGAATGAACAATAAAAACACAAGTATAAATATCAAATTAGTTTTGTAGCTATAGGATTGCAGATATTAATCTTTTAAGGCACCACTAAATAGCAAGAAGATGGTTTGTTTTAAAGATGGGCAGTTGAGGCATTAAAGACAGACTTTCTCTAAAGCACAAAGGTCTTTAAAACTAATCAACAATTGCAAAGATTGAGATAAAGTTCTTGGATCTAATAACCAACAAAAATGCAATAATAAAGTATAGATGCAATGCAAAAGAAAAGACCCAAGTATTTGTAGTGGTTCGATCATCAACCGATCTACATCCACTACCTTATCTACATCCACTACCTTAAGTACCCACTTAAGGATTTCAACACAACCACTAAAACTTTTTCCCAAATCAATGGTGGTAGGCTACACCAATCTTATACAAGAGGATCACCACACTTAGTTTTACATCCAACCTCTTTAATCACAATAATCAAGGCTCACCCCCAACTCAATTTTACACCACAACCTTCATACACAAGCTGATAAAAGATAGAGCACAAAAATAACTCATAGATTTGAGCAAATGTGAACAGCTAAGCACATTTGGCTTTTTTCCTTTTGATGATTTGATTTGACAATAAAAAGAAAGATTTTTGTATTCTAAAGTGTAAGAGTGTTTCTGAGAAAGATAGCACAAAAATCTTGCAGAAAATCGTGTTTAAATGGATTTTATAGAAGCAAAAAGTAAGACAACAACCCTCAGTAACAGCTAGTTTTTCTCGTTGTCAGATCTTTCAGAGTTTTGGACTCAAGGATCGAATGAGGGTGCATCCAAAAAGTGAGTCTAAAATGGCACTTTTCTAGGTAGAAATATTTTGACACTGTTCACAGAGTTTTGGACGACGCTTTTGGATGCAAAGCCATTCAAACTATTCAATTCAAAATTCTGAAGACTTAATACTTTAAAATATTTTTGTTTGTGTGCTTCAAGATAGAAATAAATTGAATCATAAGGTAAAGAAGACATGGGAATTTACACAATATACCTTAACAAATGATTCCTAGTCTATGAATCTTCCACAAGGACTTTTCGATATATAATCTCTTAAGCTTGTCATCTACTTGATCACTCATTCTTAGATTCCATGACTCAAGAGTTGTTTAGCAATCTTATTTACATGCCTTAGAAGAATCAAGGTCAAACATGCCCTATCATATATAGATCACACAAGTTAGTCCTCATCAATGTTTGTCATAAGTCAAAATATAGGAGAATGCCCTTAGGACTAACACTAATTACTTCACATATCTAACTCCTTAGAAAGGTGACCCGAGTTACCTCTTTTTCAAATGACCCAAAGAAGAACAAAATAGGTGGCTCATTTGATCTTGTTTTGGATCCGATTGAAAGAGACAATAAAGCTCATTCTAGTAGTAAAGGCTTCATGCGTTTGCAAGGAAAAGAAGGGCCAAGAGCCTTGTTTCGATCTAAGAAGGGAAGAAAGGAAAAAAAAGAAGATGATGGATCACTCACCTAACGTGTTTGTTGCGAGAAATAGAAAGAAGGGAAAAAAAACCACTAATCTTTTATTGCTTCGGTTTTGAGAGAGAAAAGGAAGCAAGACTTGGGTTGTTTTTAGTGTAAAAAATGACCAACAATAACCAAAAATTGGTCTTTTAAGTTCGTGTTTTGTTTAAGCTAACAAAAGTAGAAGAAGAAGAGGTAAAATCGACCTCTTGTTCTAGTGAAAAGAGAGAGGGCCGAAAGAGAGATTTGAGAGGGTTCCTGTGTTTTAATTTTGTGTAAAATGAGAGTGTACTCTTGCTTGAGCAATTTCGTGTGTGTGTGTCTTCTTGTGATGGCTGAAAGTGTGAGTAGGAGGGGTTGGGACTTTGGTTAGCTAGACTATGATTAGGATAACTCAATTTTGAAAGATATGATAAAGGTTTGATTTATCTAAGATTATAGGATACAGGTGAGTGTTTGAAGGAGTGAAGAACTTCTCCCTAGTTTCGATCTTCTTGAATATAGAAGAAAGAAGGGAAAAAAACATAGCTTTTCTACTACTCTAGGATGGCCAAAAATTAGAGAGAATAGAGTGAAGAATGACCAAAATATTAAGAGAAATAAAGCTTAAGAATTTAGCTTTTGATTGCATAAAAATCTGGTTTTAAATGAAAGATAATATGCAAATGTTTTGGATAAGTTTATCTCCTATCTACAAGAGTTCTTGTTGAGCTAAATTAGCTCCAAAAATGGTAGCACTCAAGCTGCTATTTTCTAGAAAATTACCTCCAAAGAAAATTAAATAAATTTCAATAAAGATAAATAAGCAATTTCCAAAAGATAAAATCTGCATTTTTATTTTAATAACTTAGAATTCAAAAACCTTGAATTAGAAAAGCCCTATCCTTAAAAGGTGACGGCTGAAAATTTTCTTGTATAGATATTTTCAGATTAAATACTCTAGATATTTTCTTGTATAGATAATATTGATATTTAGAAAAGTCAAAGTAAAATTTCTGGTTTATCTCTTAATTTCTAAGATAAACACTCTGATGCGTAAATTTTAGGTATATAAAATCATCAATTTTAAATATATCCATTAATTAAGTTTTAATTAAAACATTAATCTCAAAATACACATATAAGCAAGTATACTCATCGCAAGCATAATATAGAAAATTAAAGAGTATCAATCCTTAAAGGAACAAGTACACATTAATCTCTTTTCTTTCATTGTTTAACCGATCCAAATAAAGTGAGAAAAGAATAGAAAGAAAATACAACTCAAGAATATAGGTTTATGCAATTTAAACCCTAGAAAATATGACAATGAACCAACTAGCAATTCTCTCCACTAATTATCATCTTAATATCATGAAGGAATATAAAGTAAAATCTAATCGTCTCTCAAGTCATGATTCTACTTAGATAAATCCCATTTTGTTTCTCAATCCATGGAATCCTATATTTTGATTACATTAACAGATTTTTCAATCAAGATTATCATAACCAAAACATGCATTAGGCTCAATTCCTTATAAACATGATATTAGCTAATAACCCTTTACTCGAGGCAAAATCAACTAATCTTTGATCACTTAGTCCTATAATCTTAACTTTGTCATTCAAGTCCATTAAGATTAGACAAATAAGAAATCAATGCAACGAAACTCCTAACATCACCGTCTCAAGTCAATTAGAAAAACTACCATCAATAACCAATTAAATCAAGTAAACAAATACCAAAAATGACTAAGAATTGATCAAATAACTAAATTAACACAAAATCATGAATCCTAAAATAATGTTAAATTATAATAAAAGTATTGAATATATCATTGCTAAAGAAAAAAGAAGACAAAGAGAAAAGAAAGTACTCATAGACAAGCTTCTTTCTTCTTTCTTGAAGACTCCCTTTGAACAATCCTCATTGATTTGGGTGAACACCTCCTTCAATGAGAGAATCAGAATTTTTGCCCTTTAATTCACCTCTCTATATTGTATAACAAACCCTTGTGTTCTCTTGTGCTTTTATAGACCTCTTGGATGCAAATTTCGTGGCTGAGGAAGATACCAAAATCATTGGATAAGTAGAAGTAGGAAAATACCAAAATCATTGGATAAGCCCTAATTACGCGTACAGAATTTTAGCCTCCAAAATGTACCTAGTGTTGGGTACCTTCGACCCACCTAGTGCTAGGTTCACTCTGTTCTTCCTCTATTTTTGCTATGTTTTTGGCCTCTCTCCTTGGCAAACAGAATGGACCCGGTGCTACGTGCACTTGCCAGACCTAGCCTAGGTCTGTTCTGGAAAACCCCTGAAGCTTGCTCAAATTCTTCTGCTGGAGCAGAATGGACCTAGCACCTGATCCACTGGCTTGGCCTAGCGCCAAGTCTATTCTGGTTGCGTGCACTTTCTACTCAATTTTATCTTAAATCTACACATATTTGCCAAAAACACATTTTACAAGCAAAATGTCAAATGGGAAGGAATATGTCGAGCTATTATAACAAATGTATCTTAAAACACCCTCAAATAACTAGGAAAAGATTAGTGATTTTAACCCCTATCACATACCCCACACTTGAACATTTGTTTGTCCTCAAGTAAAATACTTTAGTCCAAGAAAAATTATCAAGAAAACACAAGTTTTTTTCTCATTCAAAAGTTTCTTCATCATAGCAAAGATCATGTCTTCCTTTCAAATTTTAGATACAACATTTGTCATTCATACCCTTTGAAAACAATTTTAAACTTTGAAACATTGGATAAGATATCACAAAACTCTTGAAGGTAAATTAATCAAGTGTATACATTAATCTAATAAAATTATTTCACTATTTAAGTAAAAATATAGATAACATGAATCACATAAGTCAAGCCATCTACCAACTCAAACATTATAAATCCAAAAATTGCACGCTCAAGTTATGATGTGAGGTACTCTAATTTTTTTTCTCTCAAAGTTTTTCAATGACTTAGGGAATTGATACCTCAAGTGCATGGATTTCTCTTGACACACCGTATTGGCCCAATTTCAGTCATCACTCATCATTTTTTTTTCAAAAATTCTTTTTTTCTATACTCTTTCTTGCCTTTTTGCCTTCGAAATAGCCTCAAGAGAATGCACTAAATTCACGTGCTACTTCTCCCCATATTGATTCCCTTTTCAGCTAAATGTCTTCAACGATCATCAATAAGGGCATTGTTTTTTTCTCAATTCACACCAGCAATAGTGTTGTTTCCACTCTTTTTTTTTTTTTCAACTTAAATCAAAAAATTTTCAACATTCTCCACAATATTTCCTCTCAAAGATCTTTTTTAACTCACATTTTTTTTCATCATAACTCAAAGATAGCAAAATTTAAACTCATAATACAAGAGTTAGCCAATAAACTCTTCCCATATTGATCATATCTTCTATATTTCAACTAGATAAGTTAAATAACATTCAAACACCAATGTCTAAACAAGATTAATCAAAATTTTCAAGTCTTGACAAATATCTTTTCCAATAAAACCAACTCCATCAAACTCCACCTAATGAATGACAAAATTCATATCCAAGTAAGAAAATGAATTACAACCTTATTTAACAATGAAAACCACTGAAATTTTTGAAAAACTTTCACAAAAATGATATGGAAAATACTTCTTCAACCTCATTCTCCCCCCCACACTTAAATTGGACATTGTCCTCAATGGCCAAAGCTAAAACAATAAAAGTATAGCTAAGAAGACTAAAATAAATAACGAGGAAAAAGAAAAAGAAGAAAGTACTTCCATTGCGAATTAGCTCCAAAAATTCCAAACTTTTAAATCTTCAAATTTTCAAAACTTTCAAGGAACTTGCAACAAAGTTGTTTTTCAATCAAAATCTTTTAAACCAATTTTTTCTAAAGTAGCTCAATACCAAGAAAACACCAAGATATTTGATAAAAACTTAGACAAATATTACTAAACCACTCCCCCACACTTAAACTAGACAATGTCCTCATTGGCCAAAAATTAACACAATAAAGCATCTTCAAAGGGACCAAAAATAATAAAGGGGTAGAAACTTTAAGCAATACTCCCCAAGTGCAATAAAGGACCAATAGATAGCAAAACTGGAAATAGAGAGAATGGCTTGTTCAAGAGGACTTTATTCCTACCTATAAAACAAAACACAAATAAAAGCATAAGGAAAATAATAAAAAAATAAAAACACACCTAAATAAAAGAAAACAAACTAAAGAAAAATACTAAAAACCCTAAGATAGCAAATAAAGACATGACTCACTCTTCCACACTTAAGATGGAAAATATTTTCCTTATTTGGGAGAGGAAAAACAAACTACTTAACAAAAAAAAAACAAAACAAAAACTCTTTCCACTCATCATGCTTCCTCATCAAATCTTTTGAAAAGAAATTAAAGTTCAAAATAAAAGATAGGCATGATGAATATAGAAAGAATAGAGGTTTTTGAAAAATAAAATGTTCATGAAAACAAATTTTCTCACTAAAGCAAAACACATAAACCTCTTTCTCTAACATTCTTGTAGACACACAAATGTTTTTGTCAACATATAAGTGCACATGGTCTCTAAAGAATACATCAAACTTGAAATCACCTTTTAACCCTTTTCAAAATAGTTGAAACAATTGTAGATCCTAAAACACAATTAGAAAACTTCAGGAAAAATAAAATACAAAGTATTCCCCCTAGGTATATGTATTACTATAACAATAGTAAACCACAGAAGTTAGTCAATTTATATAGAGAAAATCTAGCTTCTAGTCCTAATGATGTTCACAATTAAAATTACCCTTTAAACTTAGTATTTGAGTTCTCAAAGATGAGATCAAGAAATCCTTACTTTTCAATATATCTACAAATACCAAGTTACCTCTTTTTGAATGGGTTGAAGGGAAGAAATTAACACCATCCTCCAAGGACTTCCTATGATGTAGCTTTGAAAGATCCCACTCCTCGAGACATGATAACATCAACACATCATCAATGGCATTAGTGGGCTCCATGAATCGAGAGGTACAGTGTTTGTCCCTTAATCAATGAATTTGTATTGGCCACAAAAGAATTCACTAATATTTCTAATGATGTCTCATTGAAAACATCAATGTGAGCTTGTAATCTTGCCAATCAATCATCATTATAACTCCTTTGATTTTGTGCCCAAAAATAATTGTCCATGATGATGTCAATCTCGTGCCCAAAGAAAAATAAAAATCAAAACACACAAAAATAATAGAAAAAGAAAGAAAAAGAAAAATACACAAATTAGAAGTATTCACAAACTACCTAAACACAAAAGTTAGTGATATTTACAAGTACAACATGAACTAAGCTAGTCAATTGAGTAACACAATGTTACAAACAACAAGATATGATACCTGTTTACATAAAAAAAAAAAAAAAACATGCATACATATTTATATATAGAAATATGGCCATATAAACATATAAACATGGTTAAATCAAAAAAATCCAAACTTTCATGATATTGTCCCCCGGCAATGGCACCAAAAATTTGATGCGTAAGTTTTGGATATATAAAATCATCAATTTTAAATACATCCCTTAATCAAGTTTTAATTAAATCATTAATCTAAAAATACATATGTGAGCAAGTAAACCCATCGCAAGCATAGTATAGGGAATTAACGAGTATCAATAATCAAAGGAATAAGTACACACTAATTGCTTTTCTTTCATTGTTTAATCGACCCAGATTAAATGAGAAAAGAATAAAAGGAAAAATAAAGAAACATATAAAACTCAAAGATGTAGGTTTATGCAATTTAAACCATTACCCTAGAAAACATGACAATAAACCAACTAGCAATTCTCTCCACTAATTATCATCTTGACATCATGAAGGAATATAAAATAAAATTCAATCATCTCCCAAGTCATGATTCTACTTAGATAAATCCCACTTCATTTTTCAATCCATGGAATCCTATATTTTGATTACATTAACAGATTTTCCAATCAAGCTAATCATAACCAAAACATGCATTAGGCTTAACTCCTTATAAATATAAAATTAGCTAATAACCCTTTACTCGAGGCGAAATCAACTAGTCTTTGATTACTTAATCCTATAATCTTAACTTCGTCACTCAAGTCCATTAAGATTAGACAAATACAAAATCAATGCAACAAAACTAATAACATCGTCGTCTCAAGTCAATTAGAAGAACTCGCATCAATAACCAATGAAATCAAGTAAAAAAAAAAAAATACCAAAGATGACTAAGAATTGATCAAATAACTAAATTAACACAAAATTATGAATCCTAAAATAATGTTAAATTACAATAAAAGTATTGCATACGTCATTGCTAAAGAAAAAAGAAGACAAAGAGAAAAGAAAACACTCACAGATAAGCCTTTTTCTTCTTCCTTAAAGACTCCCTTTGAACAATCCTCCTTGATTTGGGTGAACACTTCCTTCAATGAGAAAATCAGAATTTCTGCCTTTTAATTCACCTCTCTATGTTGTATATCAAACCCTTGTGTTCTCTTATACTTTTATAGGCCTCTTGGATGCGAATTTTGTGGCTGAAGAAGTCTTGGCCAAGTAGTAGTAGGAAAATACTAAAATCATTGGATAAGTCCCAATTTCGCGTACAAAATTTTCGCCTCCAAAGCGTACCTAGCGCCAAGTACCTTCAACCCACTTGGCCTCAGGTTCACTCTATTCTTCTTTTATTTTTGGCCTCTCTTCTTGGCAGATAGAATGGACCCAGTACCAGGTGCACTTGCTAGACCTAGCGCCAGGTCTGTTCTGGAAAACCCCTGAAGCTTGCTCAAATTTTGCTGCTGGAGCAAAATGGACCCAGTGCCTGGTCCACTGGCTAGGCCTGGCGCCAGATCTATTCTGGTTGCTTGCACTTTCTGCTCAATTTTACTCTAAATCTACACATATTTGACAAAAACACCTTTTACAAGCAAAATGTTAAATAGGAAGGAATATGCTTAGTTATTACAATAAATGTATCTTAAAACACCCTCAAATAACTAGAAAAAAAATAGTGATTTTAACCCCTATCACACTCTCCTATATCTTAGGAGATAACTCCAAGGTGGCGGCTAGCATAGAATTTTGGCCAAGGGAACAAAAGAGAAAATACGCAAGGAAAAGAGAAAAGCAAGAATTGTGCATAAGTTAGGATTCGAACTTGAGTCACCAAGAATTAAGCACAAAGCTCTAACTAGTATTTCATAACAACTCTTGTGAATATTTTTCCTCAATAAATTCCTTTCACCCTCAACTAACACATCACATTCCCTTTCATTAAATTCTATGTAATCAAAACAAAAGATAAACTATCTCAACCAATAACCACTATAGACCCAATAGATGAATACACACGAAAACAAACACAAAGATCACATATATATTCATATAAATGCATTAAATTAATATATGCACAAACATAATGCCATACAATGCACCTTTTCCCGTAGAGACTAAGGGTAGTTTTGGCCAGGGTATCATATTTATAGATACCTTTGAATTATGTTGTAGTTTTCATACTTCAAATTTATTTTATATATTTCGTTTCATTAAAAATCTTTGAAGTTGTTCTATAATTCCATTGAGTATCATATGCTTTTAGTTGTGAAACAGATACTACGCTAAAATTAGTAGGGAATTTTTTTTAAAAAAAAAAAACAGAGGAACTTACGACCGACAAAAATCGGTCATTGAAACACAAAATTTTGGTCGCTAAATACATAAATTAGCAACTGATAGATATAATCGGTCAGTAATTAGCAACCAACTCAATGACCACATATCAACAATCGAAACATTTATCAGTCACTAATTATCGATAGATCAATGACTGCATATCAGCGACTGAAACAATTATCAATTGCTAATTAGCAACCAACTTAGTCATGCATTTTTCAAATATAATTATTTTTTATTATTAACGACGGACATTGCAATAGAAAAGAAGTCGCTAAATAGTGACCGCAACTACTAGTTCATCACTAAAAATTTAGCGACCACTTGTTTTGCAGCCATGACATTTCAATCACTGAATTTTAATCAAGGACTGATTTGTTGATCGCAAAAAGGTCAGTCCTTATAGTGTTATCATTTTTCTATTTGATCATAATTCGGTAATAATATTAATCAAGCAAATGATAATATTTAAAACATAAAATTAAAAAATATGTCAGTAATAGGTTAAACTTACCATAATTGTTCTTATTGTTACCACTTAATTAATAAAGGACAAAATATGCTAACTGTATCTAAACTGTTAAATTTTTGTTAATTTTTTACCCCTAATTATTAAACTCACTAAATTTATCCTCAAAATATATCAACATAGTAAATTGTGCCTTTCTATAAATTTCTAAAGTTAGAAGGAGAGGTAATTTTTTAAGATATTTTAGTCCATTAAGTTATTTTTCTCTTTTTTATTATTTATAAAATGTGATATTTTTTTTTTTCTCTCTAGTTCTTTATTATGCTGAGATGAAGACTCACCAAATTGCCATGTTTGTTTAATAAAAAATGTTCAATTTCTTCTTATCAGCCTATGAAACTAACCCTAATTGTCATTGTGCCAGTTGACGATTAGCCATTTTGGCCAATCTCAACCTTAACCCCCAACTCCGGTTTTAGTAGTTGAACCAAACCGACAGTTGGCGTTTAAGGTTGAGGTTGGTAAATCGACCAACTACACGATTTTTGGGATTTTCTTTTTGAATTTTTTTAAATTTTTTAGGTTGTAAAAAGTGTAAAAATGATTAAAACTTGTTAAAAACATAAGATAGAAAAATAAATAGTTTGAACTTAATTTTAGTGCCTTAAAATTAAACTGTCTACGTATCCTCTTGGAGTATAGAAGAATCATAACTTTCGTAGTTTTCTTACTTTTTAATCCTTTCTTACCTTAAGCTTAATGGTCATCATTCTTAGTTGTACTTGTAGTTCTTTTAATGTCCACATCCAAAAATTCGTTAATATCTTACCACACTTTTTTTTTTTTTCACGATCTTTGACTTTAGTCTAATCATCTAAACATGATTGGACTTCAACAACCTTTGGTGCCATTGATGAGAGAATTTTGCTCAA
Source organism: Voacanga thouarsii (assembly GCA_026120185.1). Taxonomy (NCBI): domain Eukaryota; kingdom Viridiplantae; phylum Streptophyta; class Magnoliopsida; order Gentianales; family Apocynaceae; genus Voacanga; species Voacanga thouarsii. The sequence goes on along the minus strand of JANUWF010002053.1, from coordinate 173,773 downwards.
AATATTTCCACCAACACTAAAAGTCTATTCTATCACAACAGTTAAAACGAAAACAGCAAGAATCTTCTTAGCTATTAGTGCTTAATGAGGAATTTATTTCCATTTTTGGCCCACCACTTCAATATATCAAATGTTTTACCTGTATTCTTCCACTCCAAATCACAAGTTAGATGTAATTCAAGTTCCGTTGTAGAACTTGAAGATCTTCTCGATTGTTTTGATCTTTCTAACATCATAAGCTTTAGTTTCTTAATTTTTGGAGATTTGTATGTCGAAACTTGAATATTTTGAGTTGTTTAGACAATTAAACCATACCTTTTAGAATATTTATGATATTAGTCACAAAGAATATATCTTACATTTGCTATTATACAAGAATTATCAAGGAGGGGATGTAAAATCTTTAGTACTACTATCACCATCACCATCATCATTATTATCTTTAGAAAATAAAGAATCATAATAACAAGTAAGATAACATTGTAAATCATCAATTTTCATACGTGGATCAAGACTACAAATAATAAATTAACATCAGGTACTTTTAAATAATATTTATCCATTTACCTTTCGTAACATAAATACAAGGAGACAAAAGACTACTACTAGAATATTCATTAAAAACACTACTAACATTAACACATTCTTGAACAACTAAATGTGAAGTAGGATAATAAATACCAAATAAATTATAAGTAGTATTATTAAATATTTTTAAAATATTTAAAAATACCTTTACAAACATTCCATGTTAAGGAAATAAATATATTCCAACAGCTCTATTTGCAAAATAAGCACAAATGAATTCTTCCAAATGTTTATATTGAAAAGATTCATTTAACAATTCATACGTTAAATTCCATCTATTTGGGACATCGCTTGGAAATTGTTTTCGTTTCACACCATTATGTCTACAAAATTGGCTCCATTCTTTTTAGTTTGTAACCCTAGACCATAAATAAGAATATTTGATTTTTATTGGTTTAATATAAATATCAATATTTTTTAAAGCTATCTTGTACACATAAGTTTAAAATGTTGCATATACATCTAACATGAAAAAAAAATTTCTCCAAAAGTTGACTCAATTAAATTTTTAAGACTAGTAATTGAGGCAGTATTCGAACTAGCATTATTAAAAGAAATTGAAAAAACCTATTCACTAAACCATATTCTTCTAAAATAACAATTAACAGTTGACGAATATTATTAGCAAAATATGGATAATCAAATCCCCTATAAGCAAGTAATTGTTTTTGAATATTCTATTTGTTATCTATCCAATGACATGTAACACCTATATAAGAATGAGTTTACCAATGACCACTCTAAATATCACTACATAATGAAATTTTACCAGATAAATCTTTAAAAAATTTGAATTAATTATTTTTTACCTTTTTCTATATAATTTTTTAAGTGTACATATAAGAGTAGTACAGGAAACACATTTTGTAGTAGGATTTAAAGTAGTTTGACAATATTTACTAAAACATAATCTTTGTCCAAAACTAAATACAAGATGTTCTATAATTACCATTTTAACTAATTCTTCTCTTCACACTTTTTAAAAATATTTAAATAAACCAATAGAAGGAGAAGTAGAGGTAGGAGCTGTATACCCAATAATTTGTTGTTGTTTAGAATCCAAACTGAACTCTTGATGATGGGGCCTTCTTAGATGTTAAGAGAGCATACCATAATCCATTCTTGACTTGAATGAATACAATTTAGGAGTAACAGTGCAATAATTGCATTTAGTTTTCACTCCATCAGATGGCATTATTGTAATGGTGAAATGCTTAATGAACATATTAACTTTCCTTTTTCATACTTTCTTTGTTGGAGTCTTAGTTTTGATTTTGGTTGTACTTCATTTGGACATTAAACACTTTCTTGAGTATCAATACGAGGATGTTATTGTTGTGCTTCAACTTTTTCATTACTAACTTGCATTAATTATTTTACCAAATAAATCTAAAAAAAATTGAATTAATTATTTGTTGTTAGTCAGTTGTTAAAGGAAAAAATGTCACCAGAAAAAAATTTGGATCAAAATCAGAGGTGGGTTGATAGCCAGATGAAATAGAAAATGTCTTCAATTAAAAATTCGGATCATGACTGGCATTAATTTTTTCTTTATCCTTAGAGTTAATTGGAATTGGATGATTTTTTAAAAAAAAAAAGAAAAATCAATATAATAACAATATATTATAAATTGAAATCACAAATTGAGAGAAAGTTGAAAGGGGTGTAAAAAATAACGGATAGATCAGGGACATATTTATAGAGGGAGAAAGAATGGAAAAAAAACAAAACAAAAAGAACAGTGGCCAACAAAATTAGCCGTTGCAACAATTTTTGGCCATTCTAGAATTTGGCCATTGCAGCGGCCACAAATCTGGCCATTCCACATCATAGTGGGCCATTGTTGTAGGCCCTTTTATATTTTAAAAAAAATTATTTTTTTATAAGTTGCCATGTGCGAGAACATGCTAACACGTGGCTGGAAAGAAATAAAATGGATGACATAAAATGAGATAAAGAACAAATGAAATGCGATAGAAAGAGATTTTAATATTTGTTAAAGTGATAAGAAGAAGGAGCAAAGAGACACAGTAAGATAGAAGAACAATTAGTGTCCGTTAGAAAGGATAAGGAAGATTATCATTATTATTATACGGAAGAAGAGAGATGGCTGTCATGAGAGCCAAGAGAATAGAGGCTATATGAATTATGATACAACTTGCTCTTATTATATATATATATATATATATATATATATATATATATATATATATATAAGATCTTGAAGGTATATAAAGATACATAAAATCTCATTTTAGAGATCAATTAAATGATTAAAAAATATGTTATTAAATAAATTAAGCAGTGCTATTAAATACGTTTAATTAATTAATTAATTTTAAAATATTTAATTACGTTATTAATTATATTTAAATAAGAATTGAATTGAGATGAATTTTTTAAAATTTAATTAAATATTATTAAATGTGAAATTCAATCATTAATAATAGAAAAAAAATATGAAGTGTCCTAAATATAGGATTGTTTTCGAGAAATGAAAATTATTGAAATTAATATAATTTTAAATTATAATTTTATTCTCAATGGGGAAGAATATTTTTTTTTTTCTATTTTCTAAATACGCCTAGTTTTTTTAGTAAAATTTGATATTTCTTAAATAAATAAGATTAATTATAAAATTTTATAAAAATATATATAATTATATTGAAAAGGGTGTATATTAACTTTTAAATATGGTAGCATTGGGTGCGGAATTGAGAGTGAACAACTTCCCCGCCGCCCAACATATTGACAGACAAGTCACAAGTGTATGCTATCGTATATACGGTAGAATGGTGGGAAAATCATACTTGTTGGTCAACGAAGACAGCAGAAAAACATTACATCCACGCACCCCCAACCTCCCTTCCTTTTTTTTCCCACTCCATACCAAATTCTTTTTGAAAGTAAAATTTCTTTAATATAAAGTTAGATAATATTATTCCATCAAAAACTTGATCAACATACTCTCAGTATTAATATGATCCCCCTCCATAAATAATTTTTATTGTCAAATAAATATGCAAATTTATATATATAATTTTTAATCTCAAATTCACCCCAAATTATGTAGAATTGGTATTCAATCAGATTTTAACATTTTTTTTTTGTTGGGGAGAGAGTGTTGGAGAGTGGGGAATTGTGGTTGGCACCAACCAATTCCGCTGTGTAGTTGGCACATTTCTCAAATAAGACAAAGCTTCATTAAACATCAACAACCAGAAAGCATGGATGCTTAGTATTATGAGAAGAAATATGATTAAAAAATCCTTTGATTTCTCTCACTCCACTTAACGGCAGAAATATTGAATAGATATTTTCATAGCACAATCCATAAAATAATCTCCAAGCATAGCAATTAGCCATAGGGTAAAATGTGACTCCACATCTCTGCAGTAAAACAAACAATCAGAGCACAAATGCCCAAAATATTCTTCTACTTGGTATAACATTCCTGTGCGAAGGGAGCTGTTAACCGATCTCATGACTTTGACATAACAGGTAAATTTAGAATGTATTTCAAATGGTTAGTTTCAATTCATCTTTAACTGTGAAGATAGTCGAATAGAAAATTAATTTACAATACAAGTATTAAGAGAATCATAAGTAGTTAAACTGTATTTTAAAGGATACGATTTTTCTACTTTATGACACATAACACAAGTGTCGTACAAATATAATAAGTTGTTTACATTGATCAAAATTTTTTAATGAAATAATATTATTTAAAAAATGTGCATAATGATTATAAATATAATTATAATTTTTTATTAGTTAAGATTACAAGACAGACTTCACCTAATACGCACTTAAAAAGTAGGATCTGCGAACTTCTCATCAATCCACAAAACAGAATATAAAAGTAGGGTTACCTCTGAATGTTAGGTTGAAAGTTTAAATCCTATTCTAAATACAATTTTTTTACTTTGCCGGAGTGAGATCAGATTCGAATTTATATAGTTATGAGTATGGGAGGGTGGCCCATAATAGCTAAGAATAGTCAAGCGAAACTCGAACAATTAGATTATTAAAAAAAAAGATATAAAAGAATAAAGACTATTCAAGATGTTCTCCACCAATTTGAAGTCTAGCTTCAATATTAAGGATTTATTTGTTTTGTAATCTTTTTAAATGAATATTATTTTAGATTTTAAACGGAATGAATTTTATTTATAAAATATTGATAATTTTGTTATTTATTATAAATAGATCGCAATATTAATTTTTGAGTTTATAAATTTTATTTTTCTTAAAAAACTGTATATAATTCGAACCCAAATACACTGTAAATAATTAGGATAAACTCTTATCAAGAAGTATTTAGATTGTAACTTTTCTAAAAAGAATTATTTGAATTGAATAAAAAATTAAAAATATGCGAGTTTAATTTGGGGTAAAGAAGGAAAAATATGATATATTGTGAGTAGATTGGAATTTTGAAGAAATAAAATTTATTTAAATTAGATTTTTTAAAAAAATTAAATTGATATTTTGAATTATGGGAGGGTAATTGTCAGCATATAATGCATACAAGAACTGTCAACTATCTTCTAAAAATGCCGCATGAACTTTTGGAAAATTTGCATAGGATTGTTTGGTCTTGTTTATCAATCGCAGCGAAAAGAAAACCGAACATGTCATCCATCAATATCAAAATTCCAGCAACTAATGATTAATTAAGGACGGTCATACGGTGCGGGCTTAGAAGAACTAGTTATTTATAGTTATTACTTATGTCTATTTTTAATTTAAATAGAATCTTACTTATTATTTTCATTCGTTTCAAACCCTTATTTGTAATTGGATAAATATTGATTTGAGATGAATTTCATAAAAAATTATTAAATATGTGAAGTTATGTAGGGTTTAAAGAGAGATAATGTGATATATTGTGAATGGATAATTACATAAAATAATAATATATTTTAATTTAAAATAAAATTGAGAAATTTCTATCCAAATATGGCCTAATTTGATACTTTCTAAGATATGGAAAGTACACCATCCACTTTACACAAACATAAGAATAAAACCAATCAAATTACTTGTGGAGAAGTCTAAAGCACCATCAACACATTGTAATTTCTCTTTTAATTATGCAACTCATTTACTCTGACAAAATATTTACACAAGTTCGATCATTTTAAATTATTAGATTGAAAGTTTTTATCATATTTATTGAATATCATAAACTTTTATAAATTATAGAATTTAATAATATTTAATTTATATAAAAAATCTTATGTATATAAATAAAATTCTTCTCATGTATATTGCAACAAAAGGAGTTCAATTAACCAAACCTATGATTTGATGCCTCGGGATATTTTTCCTGTTATTTTGGTAGATATTGGCTAATAAATTTCAGCTTCTTTCTAATTTAAATATTAAAATTTAAAGATTGAAATCTGAATATTTAATTCTAAAAATTAAAATTTAAAGACTGAATTATGAAATTTAGAGTCTGAACTAGTTACCTCAAATAATCATTTAAAATTAATTAATTAAATATTTATTTCATTAAATATGTTTGATAACATATAACATTAAATACTTAATTAATTAAGTGTATTTAATAACAAATTATTATTAATTAATTAATTAAACTGTACTGAAATTTTATTATAAATTTTAAGTGATTTGAAAATTATTTAAGTCTAAAGTTTGAATGTGTTAAATTCTCATCCAATTATTAATATTTTTATATTTAATTTAAATTATAATAAAATATAGTATAAAAATAAATTATAATTAATTCAAACTTTAGATTTAGATTACAAATTTTCAAATCCAGTCTTCACATGTCAATTTTTAGAATTTAATAATTAAATATTTAAATTTCAATCTTCAAATTTTAATTTTATTAAACGATTCATAAATTGAAACTTTTTTATAAAAAAAAAAAGAATTTAAACTTATCTACATATCTTAACTTCTTTATTTTATAATTTATTTCATAAATTTAAAATTAAATATAATTTCAATTGAAATACATCTACACATAGGAACTTCTTTCTTTCACTTTTGCATAATATTTTAATAAACACTACATATTAGATAATTATGCTGTCCTATTTGGAGTGAAAGTGGATAACAAATGAATTGAGTAGAGTTTATGAAAAATATAATAAAAATTATTAAATATGTGAAGTTGAATATATGTCCAAAATAAAGAATATAATGTGTTGTGAGTTGATAATTATAAAATAATAATTTTAGTGATAAATTAAAAAAGAACTCTTGTACTCTTATACAGATATTCCATTTTTAAAATAAAAAGTGTCTAATTATCAAAATTAAAAATTAATATATTTGATTATTAAATGTATAAAAATACAAAAAAAATTTAAAATTTAATCTTAATTTTGAATTGGATGAGAATCTCAATTCAAAAACATCTTTAAAAAAATAATAATAAGGATAATAATAACCATGTGGTCCCACAACCACGAAATTATTGCTTCAAAGGGGGTAGGTGGGTACTGTAAACTTTATAGCTACCCCCAATGGCGTTAACTAAAGCTCACCCGAGTACAAAGTCAATAACAATGCAAATATAGATAGATATCGTACTTCACTACTTTCACCCACTCACAAATACTTCATCTTCAGCAGCAGACCATGTCCCTCCAACCAGGATCAAAGCTCTGCTTCATCCCTTACTCTGGGGCTGCAAGTCACACCTTTCCCCTCCTCGACATAGCTAGATACTTCTCCTTTCACGGCCAGCAGGTCACCATCATCACCACCCCTTCTAATGCCACCGGCCGCATCCAAAAAGTCCTCAACAATGACACCACACCGTCCGACCGTCGGATTACTGTCCACACCATTCCTCTTCCACTCATCCAAGTAGGCCTTCCCCAAGATTTTGACGATTTGGAGCATTCACATGATCCCCAGGTAGGCCTCAAGCTCTTCCAAGCTATACATTTGCTCCGGGATCCGATACATGAATTCCTCAAAGCTAATCCCACTGATTGCATCGTCGCTGACAGTCTCTTCCCCTGGTATGCTGATCTAGCGGCGGACCTGAAAGTACCATGTGTGTCTTACAGTTCCCTCAGTGCTTTTACTTCCTGTGTCATCGATGCCTTGAAGAATCCCGACTGCCCTCACCATAAAATGGAATCCGGCGACGAGCCGTTTACTGTCCCTGGCCTACCTATCCCGGTTACTTTGACGAAAGCCGAGCTTCCAGGCCGTTACACCTCGTTGTTAGAAAGTGTAAGGGCATCTCAATTAAGGAGCCACGGAGTGCTCTTCAACAGTTACGAGGAGTTGGACGGGGATTACACCAAACATTTTTCAAAAGTCACAGGTGTAAGAGCCATAACAATCGGCCCCGCAACAGAGATTCATCGGAAAATCACTGGAAGCATTGACAGAAGCTATGATCGGGAAAAGGCCGAAGAGCACCAGTGCCTTACCTGGCTGAACTCCAAGAAACCCAATTCCGTCCTTTATGTAAGCTTCGGCAATGAGTCTACCTACGTGAAATTCCCGGACGAACAACTCATGGAAATAGCATATGCACTGGAATCCTCCGGCCATGACTTCATATGGGTGGTTGGTGAAAAGGAAAAGGAGAAAGCTGAAGATGAACAAAAATGGCTGCCTGTTGGATTCCATCAAAAGATCAAAGACAGAGGTATGATAATCAAGGGCTGGGCTCCGCACTTGTCCATCTTGAACCATTCATCAGTGGGCGGATTCATGACTCGCACCACTTGGAACTCAATCCTTGAAGGTATCTCTGCCGGTGTACCGCTGATAACATGGCCCTCGTCTTTCGAGCAGTATTACAACGAGAAGTTTGTGGTGGCCGCGAGCATTGGTTTGGGGATGGGCGGTAATAAGAATGTTGGCAGAGAAAGTGTTGGGGATGCCATAGCTGAGTTGATGGACGACAAGAGACAGAAGAGTAAGGAGATGAGAAGAAAAGCTGAAGAATACGCAAAAAAGGCCAAAAAAGCAGTGGAGGAAGGTGGTTCTTCTTACAATAATTTGATGAATTTGATTCAACAGCTCAAAACGATCGGAGATGATAAGAATAATTGAAGTGGTGTAATTGATGACCACTTTTGTTCTTATATAAAGGTTTGTTGTTTCTTCCATGGGACATTTGCCATCTCCCAAAAATAAAGACATAAGGTGTTGTCGCCTTATATATTTATTAAAAAAAATTTATCTTCTTCCTTGGAAATTTGACATGTCCTAAAAATAAATACATTCTATTTTAGAATTTTTAGTAATTTTGCCTTAGTGACTTTTACAATCATACCCCTTCTCTTTACAACTTACGCTTGTAAAGTTTCAATACTACCCTTCTCTGCATACGTTAAAATAAACAACTCCTTGACTGTCAAAATGAGACCAAATCACGTGAAAGTAGGTTTTGTTTTTTGGGTTTTTATCCTTCTCCCTCCTCCTGGCGATAAGCAGTAAATTTATCACTGCAATTTCCCGCAATGAGCGACGGCTCCGACAACTCACAACTATTTCATTAAAATGAAGTTATTGTCGCCTTGTTGCCATGAGTATCATCAACAATAGCTCAAAAATAATTTTAAAAAAAAACCACAAGAAAAGGATTTCAGCACCAACACCAAAACCCTCCAGTCTCAGTTGCAATCTCCTTCATCCCATCCGTTGCCAATGCCGCTTGATTCTCTTCCCCCCCCCCCCCCCCCGGCACCAAACACCACCCAAAAAATTTAAAAAAAATGAAGAAGAAGGAGCAATGATACATATCAAATCTGGGACTCCATCAAGAATTCCTTAAGGCTGCAAGGAACCAAGGACTTCCCAGGCCTTGGAGGATCGAAAATAACACTTGGATGATCTAAGGAAGTTGGCAGGCATGCATCTTTGGTTTCAGTAAAATGGATGGATATGTTGTTGATCTGTGGTTTTAAGGCGGAAAAGAAGAGAAGATGTGGGTGAGGCAATGGAAAGACAGGGAGAGGGGAAGGTCAGCCATGACGGCTTCTTGGTCGAAGATGAGGAGGGGGAAAAAAAATAGAAAAGGAAAAACTATTTATTCAAAGGTCCTTTAGTTGTAAATATAGAAAATGTTTCATGGTCACTAGCATTAGGTGGTCAAAAGAGTGACATTGAAATTTAAGTACTCTTTGCCGGCCAAGATCGACAGTTTATAGGGCAAACGAATTTAATTTTTTTTTAATGTTTGTCCTTATGCTATCAAATGCCTTTTATTTGTCTTCAGATATAAAATTATGTCAACACAATCTTTTTGTCATTTGACCAATAGTCAAGCCTTATTTTATTAATTTTTAAAAATATTTTAATTATTTTATATTAATTTTTAAAATATATTATTATTTTATTTATTTTTTCTATCTGTATTCATTTTAGACTTTATTTAGAAATCAATTCTCCAATCTCATTTCAAATTAAACATTATTTTTGAATTCAAAAATATTATTATTTTATGTGATTTTTATTTTCCAATGATTGTCATCTACTCATCTCACATTATGTTCTATCTTTAGACCTACTTAATTTCATATATTTAATAATTTTTTATAAAATTTATTTCAAACAAATTCTTATTTACATACACTCTTAAATTTTAACGGTAAAAATTACTACTTTCGTTTCACAATATAAATCGTTTTAGACTTATATACAGAATTAAGGGTCTTAAATTCTAAATCTTTTTAAAATTAACCTTTCAAAAAATACTCATAATTAAGTCTTTATCTACTTTGATAATTGAGGAGAGTTGAGTCATTATTAGAGAATAGAGAGAGATTGAAGGAAGAGGTAGAATTGGAAATTTTTTTTTATAAAACGATATATATTATAAAAAATATTTTCATGTCCAAACTAACTTATATTGTGAAACGAATATAATATAATTTAAAATTCTAAACGATACAAGCAAATTTGAATTTGAATCCCAAGATTCCCTTCAAGAGGGAAAAAAAAGAAGGAAACCTTGATTAAAATTTCAAACCAAATATATGAGCTCAGACTTAAAGCAAGGTAATTGTAACAAACTTTACTCCCCCCCCCCGCCCCGCCCTTTCACTAGCAGCACCCCGAAGCCACTAGCCTCATTATTGCCCAAAGAAGGCATCATTCCTTGTTAAAACCCATAATCAAAACTCCCCTAAAAATTTTGAAAGATCATAACCCAAAATCAAATATGGATTTCTTTATTGGTCGTCATAGTTAGCTGCCCCTCGTCACACGATGGATCGCAAATCTCATAGAGCTTCACATTTTTTTACTTTCTCACCACGGCTTCTCCGACCACATCCCTCCTCAACTCGAAACTCAAAAATCTTAATTCATGAATCTCAAGTCTTAATCTGGTGAGAAGTGAATGTCAATTCAATTCAAAATAAATGAGCTGAGTTAGTATTTACTTTTTAAATATTTTATTTTTATCAAGTAAAGAATAATTTATGTTAGGTACCTTCTCATTTTAGATAACTAGAAGGTCAAAAATGAATTTGAAAATAACTCAACAGTACCAAAATTTTTTACCTAAACTTATAATAAGAGGGATATAATTACAAAGTTACTCTTTTTGGAGAATAAAATTGCTATAAACCCAATTATTTATTTACGTTAAATGTTCTCTTGTCTCCTCTTTCCACACTCTCACCATACATTTTAGCTTTAGATGTTTTAGTCAACTACTGAGTAATATTCAAGTAAAAAAAAAAAATGATGGTCAAGAGAGTGACAGAAAGATAACATTAAAATTTAAGCATTCTTTATTTGGATAAAATTAAAAGTTTATTGTTATTGCCTTACGAAAAGGGAGCCGATGGAAATGTCGATCGGCTACTCTTTCGATAAATATAAATAGTCTGATAAAAAGATGAATGGATGAGCTGAACCTTTTAAAATACGTGAGTTCTTTAAACTTATTATAGAAATGGTCCAAGCAAGCAGAAATATTGCATGCGAAAGCAAAACGAAACTGAACACGATATATTTTGATTAAAATGATGAATGAATACGGAGCACTGGAACTAATAATCAAAGCAACATCAAACGAAAAATTTGTAATCAAAGGAGTAAAGAAAAATGTAAAGCAAACGTGAACAAAGCTATAAACAAAGCTGTAAATAAAGCTATAAGAAAAGTTATAAATAAAAGCAATGAAGAAAACTATAAAAAATGCAGAAAAAAAGAGGAATTGAAAATTGAAAAAATTTGGTAATTTGGTTTGAGATGAGGTGTTGGTGTTCTTCAATTTGGGATTCTTGCTGTGGCGTAGCAGCCGACTTTCGAATGTGGAGAAGATCCCGCTTTGTGGTCCGTCCTTGGTGGTTGAGAATGGTAATGTCTTGTCGATCGTACCGAGGTGTGCGGGTGATGGTTCATTAACTCTTGGTTCCGATGTTGACTGGGTACAACCACTAATGATTTTTCTTGACGTTGTCATTCGTTTGGTAGAATTCATATCGGCTTTGGCTAAAAGTTACCGTTACAACAGATCGGTTAAAAATGACGTCAATACATGCCCCCTTGAACCCTGTTGCTTGATGGCACGTACAGGTGAAGCGACGGGAATCGTACTCTTTTTAATTTGTAACCGTTCTTTTTCTAACAGAGTCAGAACATCCCAATCATTGTAGAAAGGTGCCGACTCCTCGGCTTCGAAGCCCACGAAAGGCTAGTCTTTTGAAACTCCTCTTTAAATAGTCGTGGTCCCTATTGCTCCTCTTCCACCGATTCGAAATTCTTCTTTTGCAACAACTCTATCTTGCTTAAACTTCTATCTTCTTTGTGAAATTCTCCCCCGTTTCTTGCATGTTTCTTGAATTAGCGAACATCTAATTCTCCATGGCCACTCCTGTTGATCATTCTCCCTTAGCTCTAATCCAAGCCGAGGCCAATCTTTACACCTTGGGCCCCCGACTACTGCCGACGGAAGTCACTGCAGAACATTTGTAGTTCGCCTATCTGGAGGGCTTCACCCTTCCCTTGAATCGGGACAACTTTTTCACGGCTGGCCTGCCCTTCTCTTTTCACGAATGGTATTAACAAGTATTTACAAGGTTTTGATATTTCCTTTAGGGTATGGTAATATATAGTCATGTTCTACTGATATATGCCATATTTTTTTATAGATTATTTTTATTGCTGAATTATGCTTTCTGAGGCACTTAATAATCCCGCCAAAAGAAATATCATGTGTACGAGTAAGATTTAAGTCATTCAGCACGATGTCACATGTTAATTTCAGCAATATTGTCTATGGATTTCTAGAAGTTTTTTCATTTAAAAGTATATCTACATTCACTTTTTATTAATTTCAAGAAGCCTGTGTCTATATGGTGGCTTTATGCTTCTGAGGATTTAGTAGTGTAGTACTTTGCTTGGTTAAATGTCAATTACATGGTTGACATGGTTATAGCTTTCTGAAAGCACACTCTTGACTTGCTGACAAAATGGTATAACTTACACATATAAGCATAAAACTGATTAAAGCAGGTTAAATTAACTCATAGCTTCCACTTTATACAAGAAGTGCACAAATACTTTTAGTACACGAACTATCTCTGTTGCAACATTTTTCTTTTTGAATAAAATATCATATTTTTATAGCTCTTAAGGTGTTAATCCCTGTATTGTAGAGATAATGTGCAAGGAAAGCTGATCCTCTTGTAATAACTACCAAATTTGAGCTAAAACCTCCGCCATACCCCCTGGTAATATTGAGATTTTGAAGATGGTGCCTCTGATTCTGTCCAGATTTTGATATAAATTTCCTGAGCTTTTGCTTGACCTTAGGTTGAGTTACAACTTCATTTTAGGTAACTCAACTGTATCTGATGAAAAAGCAAAATTGGTGGGAGCAACGTCATCAAAGCTAATGTTTCTGCTGTCCACCTTTAACTCTTGGAAAACAATTGATTGCTCTAACTAGGATTCTTCATGAAGTTATCACATCATTGTTTGTTGCCTTTTGGCAGATTAATTAAACCAAACTTAACTGATCGCTTGTGGGTTTCTCTATTAGGAGCTTTCACCAAAATATATCCTAACTTCCCTAATAGTAGTTTTCCAATGTTATTCTAGAAGTGCAATCATTTTTATTCTTTTTTTTTTAACAACTACCCTCCACACTCAAGTAGTTTGCATAATACATTTATAAAATTGTAATAGCAAACTGTATTGCCTATTTATCAGATGTGGATTTTCTCTCTCTCTCTCTCTCTCACACACACACACACACACACACTCAGCCTCACACTCATACTCACATAAACCATCGGAAGGAGATTATTTTGCTCATTGGTGTGATCTTTGCTTTTCCTTCATTTGATACATGAGGTAGGCTGCATTGGAGCCCCATATGAGTCGTGAAACTCTGGAATACCACGGGGGGAAGCATCACAGGACTTATGTGGAAAACCTGAATAAGCAAATAGTTGGCACAGAAGTCGATGGAATGACACTAGAAGACATAGTACTAGCTACATATAACAATGGTGATTTTCTTCCACCATTCAATAATGCAGGTGCAGAATATGCTACATGATGCCTTCACCTTAAATTCATATATTGTGTAGCTCACTTTTCCTTTTGGTTACTTGGTTAGGAGAAGCAATACATTATCTAATTCGATAAATACTACTTATGGTATACATCTATATATTTCTTCACCACCTATTTTTTCATAATATATTTATAATAAAAATAAAATAAATATATTACTCTCGTGCATCACACGGACAACAACCTTGTTTATAATAAGAAAGGGTGTAAGTAGATTGCATATCAATTCAATTCAAAAAATTTTACTTTAATTTAAAATTACTATAATTTAAATAATTTCTATTTTTTGAGAGCAATTGCATATTTATAATACATAATATTCTCTCTTTTTAGTTCTACTCAAACTGCACGTAAACTTTATATATTTAATAGTTTTTTATTATATTTAAAGAAACTCATATCAAAACAATTCCTATTTAAGTGCATCCATAATTACAAAAGTTAATATCTTTGGAGAGTAAAATTACTAAAGACCCAATTATGCATTTGCGTTTTGTGTTCTTTTCTCTCCACTATCTTGATGAATAAACCAACACATATATTAATTTTAACGTGGCCCGTCTCCTACCTCAGAGTCTCTCATGTTCCGTTTTCCTTCTAAATCTTCTGTTTCAATGATCACAAGCACCTCTCATCCACCACAATGGCGAGCACAACCTCTTCCTTGTCGAAGCTGGATTTCCCAGTTTCATGTTTTGGTAGGTTAAGTATATACATGTCATCTTCATTCCCTCTTAATTGCAGAACCCACCAATTCTGTCACAAAATATTGGTTTCTCAGAGACGTTTCAAACTTAATCTCCCAAAGTCTCGTAGGACCGTTTCAAGTTCACTTGTTGATGTTGGCTCTTCAGTCGATGATACAGCTAAAGATGATGCACCCCAAATTGAAGTTAAAACGGGGTAAAAGTGTTATTCACTTAGGACACTTCCTCTTTTTGCCTCATTGTCTTTTTAGTTTGTTTCTGTACCCCTTTTGATTTACAGGTTTTTTCTGCCAATATGTCCATTGTTAAGTACGAATTATACTGATTTTACCAGTATCTATATGCATTTATCAGAGTGGAAATGCTACTCCATTTCATTAGTGTCATGAAAATTTTCCCAAGAAAAGATGGAAAAGATAATGATTTATATTTCTGTTGTGTTTCCTGTGACTGCTGATTTCAAATTGAAGAAGTGAAATGTTGGTTCTTTACATTCTATGATGAGATTGCTCCACCTATTGTTTGCAATTTGTTTGCAATGGAAAATATATAGCAAGATATTTGATGTAATGCTGATGAAAAGCTTCTGATCTAGTGACAGAGAGCACTGCATTCAGCAATTCAGCATTATAGAGTGAACTGGGAGTATGATTTAAGTATGAGTCAATGTATGCTACATAGAATAAGGATGAAACAGGAAGAATAAAGAAGAGAAGCAGCAAATGCAATATCATGCTTTTCACCACAAAGCAGATGATTGCCTGATTGGCAGGCCCTTCTGAGGAGCAAAATGTTGTTAGTGGTGAACAATCTTAAAAAATCAACAGGACGTCTCAAACTGTTTGCTAGGAATTATGCATCTCTACTTAGTTGTTTTTGCTATGTTCTGCAATAAAATTAACATTTCATAGGTTCAGTTGATTTAATGCATTTTATTTTATTTTATTTGTAGCACTTGGAACTGGAGAGGTTATTCTATTCGGTACCAATATGCTGGGAGCAGGGGACCTGCACTAGTTTTAGTACATGGTTTTGGAGCAAACAGGTCTACCTATCATGTTTTACTTCTCGTGAACTCTTTGATATAGGTATCAATTCCTGGAGTGCATAAAATAAAGAAAATTCTTCCTTCCCCCTATTTATACTGTTTAATGCTTGAATTCGAATGTTTTCTTCCTATTATAGCATTAATACGAACAGTCTTACATCATTGGAAAGCTAAATTGTAAATGTAATCTGCAGCTCGCATTCAGCTACACAGATAATTATAGAGTTTTTTTACTCTGTTTTTCATTGAACTTTAACAATAAGATGAGAAAACATTAAACACTTCCAAAACTTTCTTTTTTATCATGTCAAATGAAGTTCAGGATTTGCAGTCCACAGATTACCCTGCCCTGAACATTCAATGATATTCAATGCAAGAATTTTAATCTCTTTTAATAGTAATTTTATAGGAGCCAAAGCTAACTTTGACAAAGTCCTTTTTGTGATTTCCAGTATCTGCAAATCTTTACTGCATGGTTAAAAACATACTGGAAGGAACTTGCCCAATTCCATGGTTTCTGCTAATGCAACAAGTTATCGAAGGGTCTAATCCTTGCTTGCTGGGAGGTTGTATTGAATATTGGAACTTTAGTCTTAAAAGTCAAAACAAAGCAACTAAGTGGTGCCAAGCCTTGTCCTGACATGATTGAAGATACTTGTTTTACTAATTTACATGATGTTTGTATGAGTACATCATTTTTTCACGTTGTCTTACTGGTAAATTTAAACTTGAACACCCATATCCTCCCCCCCCCCCCTTTTTGTAGGTCATGAAGATAGTTACTTTTGCATTGTTCACTATGATTCTACTATAACTGAAGCCTGTAGTTGAAACATCTTCTCTCTTATTTTTCTCCCCCAAATCAGTGACCACTGGAGGAAAAATATACTGGTTCTTTCACAGTCCCATAGGGTCTTTGCAGTTGATCTCATTGGTTATGGCTATTCTGACAAACCTAGCCCTCGTGAGCTTCAAGTAAACCCTTTTTATACCTTTGAGACATGGGGATGCCAGCTAAATGACTTTTGCACTAGTGTTGTCAAGGATGAAGCGTTCTTTATTTGCAATTCTATTGGAGGTAATTGCTCTCCTCTAGCTGCTGCAGTTTATGCATTTCAAGGTACTTGCTTTAATTACTTAATGATGGAATTTGCTTTGCCGTTTTATTGCATAAATTATTTCTTCTTGGAGGCTTGCACATGGATTTCTTCTCCTTGTGTTTCTGTATGCCTTACCTCTGCCCTAGTATTTGGACTTTTGTCATGCTTGTAGGCTTAATGCTCAAGTACTTGCACAACATCCATCTGGTTTTGTTTTTCCCAACAAAATTACTGAATAATAAGTGATAGGATTGCTGTTCTATGTGACAGGATTTGATCATTCTGAACCTTCAGTAGTTATCAAATACAATGTGTTGGGAAAAAAGATTGTGCTAGTAGTATAAGGAATTAATTATTATCAGTTTTATTTTCCTGTTTTAAAATCTCTAATTTTACTATGGTCATTCTTAAAAGATACTTTTGATGCACAAGAGGGCAAATATTTGAATCAGTATCCAAACAACTCGAAAAGGAAAACTGTCAGCAAGATGGTCTGTAATTGGGCAAGGGAAAGTATTGCTGATGTCCAATCTTTGTACCCACCCTTGCCTCAAGATATCACAAAGGGAACATCCATTTGTAGTTCACAATAAACTTACCACTGTATAACAAGCCAGTATACTTCCCTTGAACAGCCAAAAAATCTGAAGCACTCCCTCTAATTAGAGATTTATTTTGTAAATTAGGTTGCTTGAATTGTGATTAATAATGAGAAATTAAAGAAGAGATCCGGTAATGTTTACTACGGACAGAAGATTTAAGCAAACCTCCTTAACCTTTTTAATAGGAAAATGAGTTTGGGAATGAAGTGCAATAGAAGCATGTGTGTATATCTGTATAATAGTTTTCTATTAGAGCATGGTGGATGCAAAAAAGTGTTTTGAGAGGTCCGATATGTAGATATATTGAATTATCATCTGATAATATTGAGAATAATTGCCGTGAAAAGGTGTTCATTTAATGAGGATATTTTGAAATGGGATGAGTTAAACATATTACTGGTGAAGTTGTGCTGCACTTTATCTTCCGTCTTGAAGAGCATTACTGGCAAGTTTTTAACCCATGTTTCCGCTTCCCACCTCCCTATTCAAGAAAAAGAAGAATAGAAATAAAAAAGAAAGGGAGTGAGTCTGCCTTATTTGTGATCCAGTCTTCTTGTGAACTTGCCTTGGAAAGAAAGTCCAAAATTCAATTGTATGCAAAATATTTGTTTGATGTTTTCTGGAATGTCTCTCTGCAAGTAGAAATATTTCAAATTTTTTCCTTCTCATATGTCACTTTCTAGAATTAGTTCTTTTCTTTTTCGTAGGATTGGTTGGCCTTCAGGCTGCAGTAACAGTGCCCCAAATCTGCAAAGGCCTTGTGCTTTTAAATATATCTCTAAGAATGCTGCATATAAAGAAGCAGCCTTGGTATGCAAGGCCTCTTATAAGATCATTTCAGAACCTGTTAAGGTGAATCAAGATAAATAACCATGAACGTTTCACTTGCAGGTGGTTTCCTATACTCTTATCTCCTCATTTAACTTTTTCATCTTTATACAATGTTCTCAGGAATACTCCTCTTGGAAAATTCTTTTTTAAATCTGTTGCCACTCCAGAGTCAGTGAAGAACATTCTTTGTCAGGTAAAAGATTAATAGGATGCATACATCTTATATGTCAGAATCTTTTCTTGTTTGGTACTTTAGAGGGTCGTGGGCTGGAATAAGAAAACCTAGCCAAGGCATGAGTTTCTTCTTTTCAAATTGTGCTAAGTTTCTGTGTGGATTGATGAATTTGGACTTCAGGAATAATTCTAAAGAATTGATTGAAAACATAGGATGTCAAGTCCATGAGACTTAAATTACATTGCTTGAATAGTTGAAGTATTTTGAGGAAGGATGGAAATCCTTTATCTGTTAATTAATAATAATGATAATAGATTCCTTTGTGCTGGATTTAATATCAGTTAAATATAAATCTTAATTTATTAATGGAGTTCAAATCCATCATAACTTAAGTATGATGGATTTGATCTAATGCATTTCAAACCTGTTGTACTCGGTAGCATTCAAACTATAAAAATTCATCTTTGAGAGGTATTGATGTTGTGTCTCAGGCTTCTTAGTGATATTTGTGCTCATGTCCTTGAGCATGCATGAGTTGCTTTGAATGAGGAAGTTGTTGTTTCCTACATTAAGTATTTTGGGCGCTAATTAGTCAGCCAACAGTTGACTTAGGATTATTCTTCATTTTGCTGCACGATCTCCCGTTTTTACCCAAAGATGGAAAAATAAATTTAGATATTAATGTATTTTATCATTTAATATTTAGGCTCTTCACCTGAACATTTTCTCTTCTCCTAAATCCGAAAGACTGTTGTGTTATTAGAACAGAAGCCAGTACTGTACTAATTTTGCCGCATTAACATGCATAAAAATGAGTGTTCATAGAAGAACAATGAAAAGGTTCATACACCTAAAATTTTATGCCGTGTGAAGGATGAAGACCAAGTATACAAGAAACTAAAATTTATTTTTCTCACTTTTTATCCCTTTCTGATTTTCTGTTTTCTTTTGCTCCCCTCAAACCATGTTATTCTCTATGTATTCACATAGAGAATAACATGGTTTGAGGGGAGCAAAAGAAAAAAGAAAAAGAAAAAGTAATGGTGTGATTTTTTCACTTTCTTAATCATGTTCAGGGTACGAGGCTCCAAGAAAAGTATGTCTGAAAATAAATTTGTCAGAATTACTTGTGCTTTCCAGAATTAGTAATAATTGATTTTTTATTAATTATTTACCTAATAATTAGATTACACTTATAGTTTAATATTTCTCAAAGTAATTATTTATTTTGGAAAGCTAGATTGAATTGGCATATAATGTAGTTTAATGTTTCTTCTTGTAGAAGATTCTGGGATTACCATTTAATAGATCACAAGCGCATAATGAAATCTTGATGTAATTGCTTTTGCTTAAGCTGGAAATGATTTGAGAATTTGATTTTTCAAGGAATTCTACTTAGCTCTTACAAGGATTAGGCTCCTCTCTGTGCATGTGTGTGCCCATCTGCTGCTCCCATTTTTGTTATGCCACTGCTCTACTCGTTTGTCTTTGATCTGGAGATTTTTCTTCATTCAATCAACTAGTAATACCTTTTTACCTTTCCACCTGTTGTTTATTGTGCCAGAAGTCCACAACATTCCTTTTACACCTCTATATCATTCTAGGTCTACTGCAACTGTTGTGCTCAATCTCTTTCAATTTCTGAACCTAGTATTTTTCAATGAAGTAAAGGGAAATTTATGAAAACATGTGAATCTTTGATCCTTGAGAATACTGTGGAAGGAAGGTTTCACAGGAAATGATATGTTGATTTCAACAAAGGCTCTGATAAGGAGAAAGGTTGGGTTGAATTTTTTACAAGAAGTTGCCAGGAGTTTTAGAGTTGAATGTTTATATAAATTACGAGAAGATGAAATTGCCGAAATCATGGAAGAGTAACACAAAATATTAATTAACTTAATAGATGTTCCTTTCCTTGGTGTGCAAAAAATACATGCCTGATTTATCTATCACTCTTTTACTCTAAAATTTACCCCTTTTTTTTTTTCCTTGATTTCTAGCACTTGATTTTCTTAAATGGTTATTAACCAAGTAACATCTGCCAAGCATCAAGAATAACCATTATGATTACACTCATTATAGGCTAGCTGATAATTGCAACTTTTGCAATTACCATCGTGAGGCGTTCATAGAAACTATTATTGCCTTGTATACTGCACACATGTAACTACTTTTACAATAAATTTTTGCTTCTAAAAAAAATTCAATGATGCATGTCCTTTGGACTGTTCCTAATGGCTTGTATTTCAGTGTTATTATGACACATCCCAGGTGACAGATGAATTGGTAGAAGCAATTCTTCGCCCTGGGCTACAACCTGGTGCTGCAGATGTCTTTCTTGAGTTCATATGTTATTCTGGAGGGCCACTACCAGAGGAACTAATACCCCAAGTGAAGGTCATAATTTAGATAGTTCTATCACTTAAATGCTTTCTCTGTTACATACTTATAAATAACTAAAAATTCTTGGGTTGACTTTGTTTTTTTGGAGTATGGGCATTAAAAGTTGAACATTTCTAAACAATACGACTTACAACATTGTTTAATACATGTGATTTATAGAGTTACCAATGTCTGTGATTGCATTTCCTTCTTACAGTGTCCTCTTTTGGTGGTATGGGGTGACAAGGATCCATGGGAACCAATTGAGCTTGGTCGCACCTACGAAAAATTTGACACTGTTAAAGATTTTGTTGTTCTCCCTGATGTTGGCCACTGTCCCCAGGATGAAGCTCCTCATCTCGTGAATCCAATTGTTGAATCTTTCGTTGCTCGTCATGCATTGCCGAGATCTGATCTTTCGGCAGGCCTCCCCTGATTTAAATACAGGCCAGCCCCTACTTCACTTCTACTGTTTGTAGACATTTGCTTGTAGCTGGTAGTTTCTTCCTACATTTCGTTTCCCACCAAGTGTTCTCTGTACTTTCCTTTATGATAGCTTCACACTAACAGACCTTTCAATGGAAAAAGATTGATCTGTCTATACATACGGTGAATATAATAAATTCATGAAACACAGTTCCTTTCCATTTTATATTAACTATGAAAACCAGGAAAAATCCCTCATCATTCAGTTGAATTGGGCCGATTCACATAAGTGCATAGTTGTGTTTGTCCACGCTTCCGAGCATTTGATTTATTTCCCTCTTCCTTTTAAGCTCCATACAAATAAGTGAACAAAAATTGTGCCACATATACAAACTGTGACAATCACCGACTTTGCTGATGCTTATTTGTTCAGCTCTTGATTCCAACCAATTCCTTCTATACAACACATGTTTTCTATTTCCTATCCTATTTATAGACAAAAAATTGAAACTAAGATTCAAGAATAGTAACACCTGTTTCTTATGTACAAAATAAATCTATGATTCTGGCAAATAATCTAATAGTGCAAACTTCACATGTAAACCGATTTTACCACTCTCTGTAACCAGTTTAGCAGCAGTCACCAACCAATGTCCAGGAGTGTCATATGGACCGCGAGCAACTTCTGTTGTATCAACATACTTCAGCAGCTTTCTTGAGTGTACAGGAACAGGAGGACCATCAGGGTACACACCAGAATTCAGGGTGGTTGGAGGTGGTTTTGGTGCATCATTCACTGTCCGCTGGGTGAATGTAAAAGTAGTACTTAGATTTGTAAGGAAACTTGATTTCCGAGAAGCTTCTGGTGCAGCTGCCCACTCGGTCTTTCGGATTGTACAGTTCGATAGATGGGTGTAAAGAAGACGTAGGTGAAGAACGGTCCTCGGCCACTTTCCTTTACTGACGAGCTGTGCACCAGTCACTACAAAAACCCCACTAGATTCTCCCTGAATCCAGCTCGGATCATGCCTTACTACAGAGGAGCACACATTGGAAAATCTTTTCCATCGGACTGGTTCTAAGAATTGGTCACGAGCATCATAGTCATCAGAACCTCGCCACTGACATGGCTTGTGCATGTTTAAGCCAGCAGAAGTAAAGGTCATAATGTTTGGGAGACTTGAAAGGTGCTGCACATGAATTGCCAACCGGTTGCACTTTTTCCCTTCCAAATACAGACGCAATCCAACGACTGGTTTTTTATTGCTTGAAACCTACAAATGAAATCCAATTACAGTCATCAGTTTATAATATACACGTTCAAAGAACCAACTGTAGGTCGACCAAACATGTCCATTGACACAGCCTCTTTTCCTAAATAGAAATTTTTAGTCGTTCTCCCAAGTTGACTTGCAGGCATATGCAGGACGGATAATGAAAGTTCAAAGGCCAAAGTTAACTTGTTCTTGTGAGAATTCAAACACAGCATTTAGCAAATTGTCAACTTCTTGCCACCTATTAGCTACATCTGGCTCTCAGAAGTAAAATAATCCAATCAAAAGTGATACAATTATTAAACTCTCAAACAAACAAACCAAACACTGCAGTTTTAATTGTCAACACTTGCCACCAATTGACTAAACCTGGGCCCTTAGAAGTAAAATAATCTAGTAAAAAATTATACAAATAAAGTACTATCAAATGACTAGCAAACAGACAAATAAAACACTACAGCTTTAGCCTTTTTTCTCCCCCTTGTTTTCTACTGCAATGCATCATTCCATTTTCTCTCTCTTTATCGGATAAGTGTTTCTCACACTCATAACCACCAATAAGACCATTTAGTTAACATCTATACTACTCCAAGACAGTTGATAGTGCCCACTGTACTATTTATTCTTTTGAAATACAAACCAACTTCCAGCAGTAGGCATTCTTAAGAAACTATCTCCAGCAATTGCTATTGTTGTGGATCGTCGTCGTAAGAACAGATCTTTGCAAAGTTTCCAAGCCAATGTCCAGGGGCTTAAGAGTTACAAAGCTAAACTTTTTATCTTCCCAAGGCATGCCAAGAAGACCAAGACTGGTGATTCAAGTCCTAAGGAGCTTGCCGCAGCCACTCAAGTCCAAGGTCCATACATGCCAATTGTAAGAAAGAGGCCAGCTGTTGAGCTTGTGAAGGCAACAGAAGAGATGAAATCATTCAAAGCCTACGACAAGCTGTGTTTGGAGCATATGAATGCCTGTCATGTCATTGCTCGTGCAAAGAAGGCTGCCAAGGTAGAAAAGGAGGACAAGAAATAAAAGAAACACCCCAACATTCTGCATTTGCTTCTTAAGAACTATTAACCCCTTCTTGGCTAAATTCAAAATTTTAATGGCTGTGTGCAGCATTTTTACTACGTAAAATTACCAAAAACAATGTAAAAGAGAAATAGGCAAAGGAAAACCCCAGAAATCAGTCCTAGAGAACTTTGGTATCACACTAAGGTTTGATTACATTATAAATCTCATGAAGGCTTGAAATGCTCAAATATTTCATGAATACTGGACCCATTCCCAAAACAAACAGATGAATAATTAACTCCATACTCAGGTCTAACAAGGAATTTGACTACCAGGACGTGGACCTCAATACGATAAAGCAGAGGATCGCAACTACCCAAAGCTAAATAATAAAATGACTTTTGTGTCCCAGCAAATTCAAGCCAAATTGAGAAGATTCCAGAGTACACTTCACTGTTGAAACAGAAATCATAGTGAAAATTCAGCGATAAACAGTCAAACAACCAACAGTTGAAATAGGCTGCATTTGACACACAATGAACAAAACCACTGCTTGAGCTGAAATTTGGAAAATGTTTATGCTTTCTCTATGCATCGTCAATTATGTATACAACACTCAGTTCCCATGTGTCAGGCACACAAAACTCTCTTTCCACAGACAAGAACAGTGACACATTGATAAGACAATACACCAACAATAAAAAATAAGTCACCAGATCATATTAAATTAAAATAGGACCCGAAGATAAATTGGTTTTCCAGTATTATTGATTCAAGTTAGATCAGGGATTCACCCTTCTAATCAAAGGACGGATAAGACAATTTTAGTGGAAAAGATAAAAGAAGAGAAGAGTTGCAAGGGTAAACCATAAATGTGGCGTGCTGGTTAAGTCCAAGAAAGAAAAGGAGGGGGAAAAAATGAAAAAACAAGGTCAGGGAAGTTTGAACAAACTCCAAAGGGCCCTTTGGATCCTGTCACTGATCTTAGGTCATTTTTACTACCTTTATCAAGAGCTTTACTTTTTGTCAATATGATTCCGTTTTACAAATTATATAGTTAAATTTAATCTATGTCACGTTGAGGATACTTATGGCTGTTTACAGTACCCAAAATAAATTCATCAAGTTATGAAACACAACTCCTGAATTTATGTTACACGCTATTTATCATCAGCACTAATTTTTTGGAATTACTCTCCATTAGCAAACACAAGTAGCTAGGATTATTCTGACCGGCTTTCAAGGCACATCTCCATACAAAAGTTTAAAAAATTTTAAAGAAAATATAAAGCAAGAATTCGCTCAGTAGTGAACATTAAGCATAAGCAACTAGGATGAGTAACTGACTATACAAAAGCTTGATGTTAATATGTGTCACAACTGGATAAGAAAACCATAACCATTAATATTCTACTTATCTGATGAATACAGGCATTTGAGAATTTTCATGAAGTTCTGGAAGCTTTTCTATAGTGGTTTGATGTAATGTAACCCTGCAGATGATGCCTAGAATTTCTTCCTTGCTGCACAAAACTTCTTTATTATCAATCAACAACGTCCTGTGTATGAAGGCTAGTCATCCTTCTTCTTAAACATTAAGGCGCCAATGCTCTATAACTAATTACAGTTCTAACTTTGAATGATTAATGAGCATGGGTACTGTTACCACTCATCGCACGACAACACACACAAACGCACGAATGCTCCCTAGTTTAGACTATTCTGTAAGAATATCCTTGAGTACAAAAGGCAATGGGGAACAAAGCTAAATATGGAACAGAACTGGAGATGGCACCAGCAACACAGGAAAAGTATTGAAGCCTCCTAGGTTTTTTTTAGAAAGAGTTTCTGAAAAGTGTTTTTTCTTCCCCCCCCCCAAAAAAAACCTAGGAGGCTGGGGGGAGTGTGGTATATCTATGTTAAGATCCCATATTTATAAGTTATTTTTTTGTTGCTGATCACTTTTATCCTAGTTCTTTTACTTTTTCAGGGAGACGACAGTACAATGAAGTGAAACTTCTTGTGGCTCTTTATAGCATGAAGTTCATGTCCTGATTGATCACCACCAATTTATTAGAAAGAAATTAAGACCAAGGATGGTAACATGTGATTCTTTTTTAAAGACCTTATATAGCAATACAAGTGCCTGGCATGAACCCATAATTTCAACAAATCAACCAATCTTTAAGTGCTTATAAATCAAGATGACCACTCCTTATAAGGTTCATTGGTGAATGATCAGTGCTTCAATGAATGCTATTACACCCGTTCATCTCTAGTCTGGGTTGTTCTTTCCCAGGGCAAAGATTCTTTCACTAGAAGCTTGTTTTTAACACAGGATAAAATAAACAATCCACACACACACACACACACACGAGAGAGATAGATAGAGAAGCTTCTTTTTAACACAGGACACAAAAACAATTCACACACACAAAAAGAGAGGAAGAGAGCAGATACCTGGCTGGCGCTCACATGGATCTTTGGACCTAAGAAACTAAATTGCAACTGAGGGCAAGAGGCTTTTCTTATCTGATGTCGCAAAGGCAACTCACAGTAAAGAGGTGCCCACTGCCTTGGAACTTGGAATTCCAAGAAACACTGTAAATCTTCTAAGGCAGGCTTGTCTGAAAAAAGAAACATCTAGTTAAAAAAAGGAAATACAAAGTCTAACTGCTGTATCAAAAAGAGGAAAACAGAATCTGAAGCACTTACAACGAAGATACAAGTTTATTGCATGACTAAGATAGCCACTCCCTGGAATTCCAGCAAGTAAAGAAGTAATAGGTATGAGTTTGAAGAGTATGGCCTCCGGATTCATAGCAACAGTCTGAAGCCACTTGGCATGGCTTTGTGCAAACACATCACCTCCTCTTTTTGACCATATAAGTGTGAGCCCCTGTTCCACATTATTGTATAAATTTACTGCCATAAATGCTTTTCAGTATAGATTTGCTCAGGTGACTTACATCCTTGCCTGATGTCTCTGTAATGCTAGTAAATTGCATAGTATGTGACTGCAACATACGATTAAATACCTCAGGAACCTGCAAAAAAGAGCGGAGGAGAATGTCAAACTGTACAGCTGTCTTGCAATCAAAGAAGAAACCAAGTGATGCACATAATGAGCAACCTTCTTTTCACTGTCTCTAGTCTTCCTATCCTGTAGAGGGCTCATTCCATCAGAGAACAGAATATCTCCAAGATCTTCCAAATACCCTTTTAGTTCAGATGGAGGAATTGGTGAAGATGGCTTTTGCTTGACGCAAATTAAATCCTGGCCTCCAACAGCCATCCCCACAACAATGTGTGTTCCATAAGCCTGGATAAATCTGTGTAAGAAAATTTTATTAGAATCAGTATTCTGTAGTTACTGCAACCAACTACATATTATTCAAAATTAGTTTCTGGAAAATAACTTCAAATTTGAAACAAACAGCCATATGTATATTATCACTCCAACAAAATATCGATGTAAGTTTACATAGCCAAGATGTACCAGGGTCTCTCTCTCTCTCTCTCTCTCTCTCTCTCACACACACACACACACACAAAGTGCAATTAAACAGAAGAAACAAATGTCGAACAACCAATATACATTAGGTAAAGGAGATTAAAACCCAACAAACTTCACAAATATATTACCTTCCCACACTAGCTCTCACTTTTAGATTTCTAAAGGTAAGTTGTACGGCATTGGTGTTAAAGATTTTCAGAAATTATTATGTGATAAACCAAGCAATATATCCTTTCCTTTTTCACCTTCCATTGCTTTATCTCATCAATAAACTTCTACGACAAAAATTATCAATAACTCATTAATTCAATCATTGCATCTGTCATATGTATACTTGCAAAATTTAAACCTTTGGGTTATAGGCATCTACGATTTTCTAGGCAGAAATAAAAGGAAGCCCAGTAAAAGCTTAAATGACAGAATAGAAGATTGAAAAGAAAAAGAAAAATATGCTACCTAGATAGCAAAGCTGGATCCCAGTGGGATGGCACAGACTTCTTTACATGATCTTGGAGTACCAAAGGAGACGCTGTGAGATGAAGATAATACAATGAAATGAAATAACCATCAAATGCAAGATATTTGGAATCCGCTGCATCATTCATCCATGTCCCAGTTAAATCAAATACGGCATTAAGATAGCCTGAAGGAACTTTTCCCTGTACTGAAGATTTCTGATTTAACAACTCAGACATCTGCAAGGCAAAAACAGTTAACGAGCTGAGCTCGTTAAATCAGATTTTCAGGAAGTTTAATCATTTCAGCTGACAAAATTTCATCGTCTAAGATACAAATATTACTTTGTTAATAGTTAAAACCTTCTCATATTACCACCAGTCCATCGTTCTAGTATTGTTGCCAGCAAGAAAATCACTAGTAACTCGATCAAATCTCAGTCAAAGTAATTTTCATTAAACAGGTTTTAACAAAATCATTTAACCTTCAAATTTTCGAATTCAAAGGTTTGATGTAACTTAAGTTTGAATCAAGAGACTTAAAGCATAAAGTTATCAGCTTGTAGTAAATTTAATAAATCAAACTTTCAAATCCTAATTTCAGTACTGCATTCAAAGATAGACGACAAATTGCGCCCCTCGATCCAAATTCAGGAAAGCAAAGTCCAAAATTAGCATTTAAAACACAAATTATTACCCGATTAAATTCCAAAACATCCGACTTGAACCGAATATGGTCACCTTTATCGCACTTGATATTTTCGGAAACATTCGGAATAACAACCCCAGCGCCACTGCTGCCGCCGGCGCCGGCGCCAGCTGCCGGAATCACAATATCCCGTTTATTCTTCTCATCCAAAACAACCAATCTACCCCCACCAGGACATCTTTTCACAAACCTCAACCTGAAATCACTGGCAAAATCGAACCCAGATCCTAAAGCTTCTACAGCTCTGATCTCAATCGGCTTCTTCTCATAATCTTCACCGTCGCTTAACTTGAACATACTGACACCGACTAATGTCGTCTGTACTCCGGCGAAAGAAATGACGTCGCAGGAAGGGTGCTGCGCTGTCAATGTGGAGGTGACCAAATGAGCTTTGTAGGGGGTTTTAGGCTATTTTATGGTGTTTCGACGGTGTATTAGGGACGGTGTCGTGTGCGGAGGAGGTGACGTCCGATGACGGACATGAAACAGAAGTAAAAACAGTTGACTTTTTGACCAGAAAAGGACGGTTTGGTATTATAATATGCCGCTGCTGATGCGAGGAGAAAGAAGATTTGGTTTTGAACTTTTGAATTGCTGGCCATATTGCCAGAGCTCCTTCTCCTCCTGTCAGAGCTAATTCCTCTTAAATGACAGATCTGCCCTTGTGGCTAATAAAAGAAATTTAACAGTAATAATTTTCATCCTCTCGAATTCATCTCTCTTTCTTGCCCAAGTCTCCCTTCCCCCTCCTCCCTATATTATGATCATTTGTTAAGTGGCACGGCATTGCAAGAACAAACAACTTGGATCTCAAATCTAAATTCTATTTCTTTCATTTTTCTTTTGTCTTGTTCTTTTATTCTGTATTAGATATATTACTTTGAAATACTTTCTTTTTATATATTTATAAATAATCTGAATTCTCTTAATCCTTTTTTATAAAAACATTACTTTAAGATTATTTTGTATTATTATTCAATATAAAATATATAAAGAATCAAAATATGCCAAAAAAAAAGAAATATACATGAATAATTCTCCCAATTTACTTCTTGTACCGGTTTGAAGATATGCTATAATAAAAAAGTAGAAAAATAGTAAACAAAAAAAAAGAAAGAATGATTTTTTTAAAAGAGTAGACGAAGAGGGATAAACAATGATGACAGTAACAGAATTTTTAAAAATAGAAAATAGAAAAATGTATTGAATAAGTGATGGCAGTCCACACATAAATAGAGTAATAGATATAGGATTGGGATCCATATAAAAACTAAGAGTATATTTAAATTTGACATTGTAGTTATTTTTAAAAAATATAAGTATGATTTTAAATTTTATAAAAAATTATGTATTCAAATATCAATATTTTAATCTACTTAAAATAAATAACAAAATTATTACTTAATATCTTATAATTAAAATTTATTTGTATTATTAGATCTATTTTTTGGTCAAAATAAGGGAAAAAACTTCGTTGTTTTGGAAAGAATATTAATCTAAATACATCCTAAACTGAATATTTTTTCTTTTAATCACAAGGATAAAAATGTCATTTAAGAAAAGTTTGCTCTGGCAAGAGGTGACAGCGTTTCATCCGCTTTGAAAGGAAATGTTGGTACCTAATTTCCGCGTTGAGGATTAAGAGAGTGGACCCCATTTCCTTGTATGCTGACCACATGCATCTAAGTTTTTTGGAGTCAAGCGTCAAAAACGGCATGCCACCTTCCTTTTCTCTTTTTGTTTTTGTTTTTTTTTTTCTTTAATTTTTTCCTTTATTTTTATTTTGTAATTGAATTGGAATTTATTTGAATGTAATAAAAATTATTAAATAAATAAGATTTATATAGGTTAAAGAGAGAATATAATATATTATGATTACATAATAATTATTGAAAACTAAAAATTATTTAAATTAATATTATTTTAAATTAAAGTAAAATTTTAGATTGGGAAAAGTTTCTTCCCAAATATAACTTTACAAGAACCTTTAATTGGAAATCTGAAAATGAGAAAAAGAAATTTGTCTTACTAAAATTAGCATACCTATTATTTTAAAACATTTCTAATTATTTTATATTTTCTTAAAACAAAATTTTAATATATTATTATATATTAGTATAAAATTTAATATATTAGTTTTATATATTTATATTTGACATAAAATTTACCATTCACGTATTTTATACATTTATTATGCAATATTATAAGTTTAACTTTTTTTTTTCAATAAAGTTCCATATCAAGTCAAAATTATGATTAATTTTAGTAGGGCGAAAAATGAATCCATTTTATCTGCCATTAGTGATAGAACTAGGGCGAGAGTGGTGTTAGCCAACCCTCAAAAGTTTTAGAAATTACTTATTCTTTTTATAAAAATTGAGATCTTTTCATATAAATTTATCTTTGGCTACTCCCTAATTTTTTAAAATTATAATATTTTTCTCTATCATTTTCTTTTTCTTGTGACTTTACCCACCAAATTCACAGTTTTGATTCCATCCTTGTGTCTCATGGAAGCCAATCATTTTGAGGCACAATTTACGAATGATGTATTTGTTCATGTATTTCCCTAAAAAAGAGTTATTCATGTATATAAAATATTCAAACAAGTTTTAGATATAAATAGTTGGTGACTCCGCACTACGTGCAGAGATTTTACTCGTGTATAAATTATAAATTTTATAAAATTTTTATATTGATAAGATTACATATTTGATAAAATAAAATAAAATAAAATTTCACATTACATCTTGTTTACATTGTTTCTCATCACATACACAATAATTTTTTGAATAGTGAGTATGAGAACCAAAAAGTGATAGTTTTAACATATTATTCAAAGTTACACTTTCACAAAATAAAATGTGTCTAAATTTTATTATATAATAAATCATATTTCTTCCTAGAGAATCAATATGCTTAAGGAAGAGATTAAATCTACACTCCTCCGGCTTAAATCCACACCCTTATTCATTTATATCTATTAGTTAGACAAAAATGTCATTTTCTATTCTTATTCCTAATCAACTATATCATTAATTTTTATTTATAAATTAATTACTTTAATAACAAATAATTACTAATTATGGATTTTTTTTCTTTTGATGTATATCACAACAGCTGCCACAAAATGAATGAGATGAAGAAGCCTTCTGAATATTGGGTAAAGATGGTGGCCCATAACCATAAAGTGCATGCCTGTTGAAAACACAACTTGTTCCCACATAAACAGGTCCTTGAATGCCATCCAACCCTTTCATGTTAATCTGAGTTCATGAAATAAGTTACTGCAAGGCAATCATACATACTATATGTAGTCATTATGTGTGAAGTATTGTTGTAAAGCAAAGGTCAAAACTAAATCAGAACTGAAGGGATAAGTGTAGCATTCACAGGAAAAAAGAGACCATTTGATGGCTTGCATTTAATCCATAGATTTTTCATTTACGACACTGAATTTAATAGAACAAGAAATCTTACATAAAAGAAAACAATGTTGCGATTAGCATAACTGTCACTTTTATCAATACCATCAAATCTCTGAGGGAACTACACATAGCACACATCCCTGCCAACTTCTGGATCCATGAAGAAACACATTAATTCACGAATTTCCTTGCTATTATTGACGTAGTGATCACAATCAAGATTGAGAATGTATGGTGCATTTGTGAGAACTATAGAAACCCATACCTGTAAGAAATGAAAATTTTGGCACAAGTGTATTAGTATAGTAAGACTTGTGCAATTAGCTAGCTCTTTCACAAGAAGTAATACATACCAGAGCATTTTCAGCGCCTACTTTTTTGTGGTGTTGATAGCCAGGTCTCTTCTCTCTTGAGACATAAACCAGTCGAGGAAGTTCATTTCCATCTATATTATGAGCACCGGTATGCCCTAGGAAAACCTAAAAAGGGGACATATAAGACTTTAGCAGATTAAGCCTATTATATTGGTAGTGTATGACAGATGAAATTTATAGATTCACCAGGGACAAATAAAGGAAGTAAAAGCATGGTAGAATTGCAACTGATCATTTGGTTGGAATATACATATTCTGGATGTGAAAACAATTGAAATAAGGATTACATTTTTCGTGGCACATTCACAAGCTAACTGAGATGTACTATGTATTCCATTTCTAAGAACTCCTCCAATTAATTTTGTGTTGCCACTCTAAGTAATTGGATCTAGATGCAGTAGCTTCTTAACAAATGAAATGATTATGATTGCAAAGGGCACAAGATAAAGTTGATCACCTAGATCAATTGGAATGAAACATCTTGTGTCATAAGAAATGAGAGAGAGTACGGTTTAGTAATTTGACCTGAATCATGCCAGGGTGGTCGCGTGGGTTATTTCCAAGCCAAGGTGTCCCATCTTGCATAGTCCAACCCTCCTCTGGACTTTTTTGGGCCTTGGCTACCAAGGCATGTATCATTACTTTGTACTCTTCATATTCTCTCTGAAATTGAGGGAACAAAAATAACAATCACTGGATTGTAGTGCTAAAACTACTACTATGTTATCATTAAGGTATCATATAACTGTCTAGGAGTACTAAGCAGGATGTGGCTGCAAATTCTTACCTTCATTGCTATGCGCTCCTTGACAAATAAAGGTTGTACTTTGTCTTTCAAGTAATCAAACTTTTGCGAGAAATAAAACTCAGGTGCTCGTGGTTCAATTGAAAACTTCTAGCAGAATGGAACCCACTTCCTTGCAAAATCAGCAGTTTCTGCTAGAGATTTGAATGTTAGCATTGCAGCACCATCTTCAGATACATAGCAGGAGACTTTATCAATTGGATAGTCCACAGCAAGAATTGAAAGAACATTATTTGCAGTAAACAGAGGAGATTCTTTCATTGGATCAACTATACTCACAAAGAAGTCCACTGCAGTATGCTCAGAGGGTTCACCCTCTCTTTCATACCTGGCCAATCAGGGGAAAATTATCACGTTTCATGCCAAATTATTTTTTAAGCCAACAAAAGTTTTTAGCTTGAATTGAGTGAATAAACTTGAGAGATAATACAACATGCTTCATAAACCAATAGATTCTTTGAATCTGTAGTATAGTCACATTCTATTATTGCTCAATAAAGTACTATAGTTATGCTTAAATTCTATGAAATCAAGAACAACCAAAATGTACACTATCTTCATGTAAAAGTATATACCTTGCAGATAGTCTATCAATAAATGTCTCTCTGTTTATAGGGGTCCACTTAGGGAACTGATCCAACACCCAAGAGAAAGCAAACCAGATCTTGCAAATAACAGAAGTAAGCTAAAGAGGATAGGCACTATCCACAAGATGAGTTACTCTATAGTGGAAAAAAAAGGTCCAGAATGATCAACCGCACTATAATTATAGTTCTGTAAGGAATAAGTTGTGTTATTGGTAATGGAACAACTCTTGAAAGTGGTTGTAATAGTTTTTGGTAATAGGCACTATCCACAGTTGACCTGTATATGCATCCCATCTCAGATCAACAGAACATGTGTACATCCAAGCCATCAAATTTAAATTAGTCGACATATGAAAACTTTGGATGCACGGAGAATAATAAATTTATGTCATCCCAAATATAGGCAAGGTTATCATTAGTAAAACATTTTAGTGGTTTTGAATTTATTGCAGCTTTTGGAAAACTTACAGCTGCTTTTCTTCGATCTGTTGGTCTCGTGGAACTGGAGCTTGTTTTACAGGCTTATTTGCACCCTTTTTCTTCTTGTTCTTCTTATCCTTCCAACTCTTCACTTTATTTTTCCATATTGGATTCCCAGATTCATCATTATATTCTTCAATAGAGAAAAAGGAAAAAAGGAAAAGCATAAGTTAGCAATCTAAAAAAAAGTAATGGAAGGATGAGATGTACATAATGATATATATTTCAATTTACTGACCACTGTCCACTGTGGAAATGCTACTTATATTTCTAGCATGAAGTCCGACATCCTACAGCATGCAAAGATTCCTCATAACAATCACTTAAAGTTGAACAAATCATTCTCATTTTTATTTTTTGAATTATGAAAAGAGAAAGCATCAAAGACTACTGTGACATAAAGTGCACAAGATTTTATTGATCCAAACCTATTCAATATGCAGGTGAGAAGCTATCGTAGTATGAGTTCCAAGTTCTTCTGGTTTTATATCAGATGTTGAGCTATCTACACCGTATATCATTTCCTGGTTTTATGTCAGTATCCAATCTGTCACCTACCATGCAAATCTAGGACTTCTGGATTCCAAACCTGATAAGGTTTTATTCGAGTTAAATCTCATTCATTAAATCTTAGATTGACTACATCACAAGGGTATTATATATTTGTGCGATAGAAAATGCACAGTGTAGCCAGTATTGCCTATAGCAGATGGCAGCAAACATCTAGACCAATAGTTAGATTGCACAATTACAGCATGAGAGCTTTTGTCAAGCACACATATTCTTGTCTTATAGACGTAAATCTACAATTCAAGAACATGCAGCTAATCTCCTTCTATTCCCTCCCTTCCAGGAACCCATAAGTTGAAAAGTGAAAGATACGGTAAAGCATGCATAAGAGGCCTATGCACTGATGATTCCTTGAAGGCTCATGCTAGAGAATCCACAGATGCCCTTTAAGAGCCATTATGACACTTTCTTAGTGCTAGATATTTAACATGAGAAGAAATGAGTAGCTTTTATGAAGGAAAGTTTTAACATACTTCTGTCTACCAATTCAAATGGTCTAATATCATAATCAACCATCTAAGCAAATAGTGAAAACCAAGGTGGAGGCATATACTTGTTTGCTAAATAATCCATCATAAATGTGGAGGGCTTTCCCATAACATGCGGTTCACGCTGAGTAGATCCTCTAATGGCTCCAACCATTGAACTGCCACCTATACGCAAGATGTAATATAATAGCAGTAAAAATCAAGATTCGGGCATATTTAATGTTACTTCCAATTAACTGCACAGTGTGAAACTTCCTGGGCTTAAAGCTTGGAAAATTCAAGTTTTTATCTCTTAGGTCTTAAACAAATTATTAGCTTCAAGATCCTAGTCACCTTGTCACAGAAAAGACACATCTTGACCACATAAAATTGTGTAAATTAGGAGACAAACTTCTAAGTGAAAAAATGTCATTAGCAGAAGGATCAATATATGCCAGCTTACTCTTTTTTACCGAGTAACTTCAATTTTTTTTGAACTTTGAAGTAGTAAAAATGATTTGATAAATTAAATAAATCATAAAGATGAACAGTGGATAGGTAAACCTGCCCATTCATGTGCATCGTAAGATGAGTGACAGCATCACGGTTGGTTGCAATGAAGAGACATCTTGGGTTTTCACGTATGCACAGGGTTGCATACCTTTATTTCCAATGAAAATACAGAGATGCAGAAATGAGTGTCTAATAGGGATCAATAGACAAATGATGGCCTATGACACAATTTCTTCCTTTGTTAAGTTAGGAGTGGTATTCTTCTTCTTCTTCTTCTTTTTTTTCTCTCTTTTTTTTGTGGGGGGTTGGGGGTTGGAGCATCTCTGCGTTCTGTGTGTGAGCTACTATCAAATACATGTATGATGGAAGCTGAAATGCTTAGTTATGAAGAACACAGCAGGACATTAGTAAATAAATGATCTTTGACCATGATCATCTCCATAGCGCTTGAATATTGGATTGTAATACGAGAATAGCGCAATATGAGAAGATAACTGAGGCATAACCTGTAAAGACCATAAAATGTGAAATTAGTTAGACAAAGGAATTCGACACAAAAGCCAAACAATTTATAGTACACCGAAACATTTCCGTGCAGAAAAGTATTTATAAAAAAAAAAATAGTGAAAAGCAAAGAAAGAGAAAGGAAAAACAAATGGCAAAATTTGGTAACAGTGATTTAGATATCCACCAAGGGAACAATGGAAATTGAGATAACAAACTCAACAATAGTAGTAATACTGAAATATGCGATATAACACAAGCACAAGCTAACCTTAGTTTCAGTTATCAAATGTTACTTCAACTTGTGATTTATAATAATAAAAGACATAAAAAATTACACTTCTACAACATCTTTTATATAAAATAACAATTCATCCCTAATATTAACAAAATAATTTGTTAGCGTTCACATTCATTGACAATTTACTGACAAAGGATCTAAAAGTAGGCTGATGGTGAATGCTTATAAGACTTACATCCTTCAGCATTGAGATCATTTTATCAAAAGTTGTCCCCCTTGCTAGAGAACGTGTGGAAGCAGCTTGAGAAAATACAACAAGATAAGCAAAATAAACAAGTGCCCAAGGAGAGAATGAAATACAACAAAATAAGTTATCTAAATTGTGAACCTGGATAACTGGACTATCGGCCAATGGATTAGAATAAGGTACGCCAAGTTCTATTATATCGGAACCACACCTATCAAGCAACTTAAAAGCTTCAACGGTAGTTGAAAGGTCCGGATCCCCAGCTGTAATGTATGGAATCAATTCCACCTTTAAAAACAATAATGCCAAGTGAGACAAATATTTATGATATTCAACAGCCCCAGTGAGTCCAATCAACTTCTGTTCATTTTCTTTTAGTTCTAGTTGGCAATAAACAAAAATATCCACTTATATGCATCAAATGAATGAAATCATACAAGCACCACAACTTACAATCTGAAGAAATATGTGAAGCATTACTGCTTCACTGATAGATTGCTCTAAGATGGCACAAAACCATTTAATTTCCCAAGATGGGATAAAGGCAAACAGCCTTGACAAAATCCAACCTAAAAGTCCACTAAACAATATTCCAAGTCCATGATGGATCAAACAAAACCAACAATAGGGTCATTTCCCTCCCTAAACTGGTTGTGAAAATGTAACTAATGCCAAAGAACAAAAAAAAAAAAAAAAAAAAGGAAAATCCACAACAAGAATTAGGAAAATCAAGTAACCATAAAGTAAATTTCTATCAAGAAATAAATCCTGTAGACTCCAAAATAAATAAATCACTCAATCAAGCTCTAAAGAAAGTCAAATAGTGCTTATAGTGAACCAACCTAGCTACGGGACAAAAAGAAAAATGTTGAACCCAGAAAGAGAAAAGCCATATAAGAATTGCAAAAAACAAGGGCAAAGATCTCTAGAATTACATGTAGATCACCTATCAGGGAAAAAAAAAAGAAAAATTCACCAAAATTTTCTCCATGATGAGCAACATAAGTCTTCTAAATCAGACATTTAATCTGCAAAATGCCTCATTGAGAGGGTGATAACTAAATTCCTGAAAACACTTCTTGCTAGGTTATAAATCGTAGGTAGCTTTACTAATTGTTGATCTAATGAAAAAAGGGAAAAAAAAAATGTTCAACACTGGAGAATAGAAGAACCTAAGATAACATATGGAGTGAACCAAGGCACTTCTGAATAGTACTACAAGAAAAAAGCAGAAGAAAAGCAATGACATCACAAGAAGGCAAGGACACCTTCCGAACTAATTCACAGGGCTGGAAAATGCAACCACAAAATCCAGGCATATCAAATTGAAAAAGAAAACAGGACACTACCTGTATCAATTACTTGCATAAAAAAATGACCGATCTCACATATACCTAAACAAGTTTAATCTCTATTGGTAGCGTAAAAGAGATCTTTATGCAGACTCATTTAGATGCCTGACACATGCACCACATACAATATTTTGAAAGACAGAGCATCCAGCAAATTATGCTTGTTTACAAATTCTTGTGCCCTAACACACAGAATATGTTGCATACCATTTGCTAAGTATATTCTGGATGCACGAGACAAACAACAACTTGAAATAGTGTTGGTCTCATATCCTGAATCTATAATCATTTCTAGTTCTTTTTCCTTTCTGGTACAATCGAAAATGATATTTTTCATCTATGACATCACAAAATTGCTAACAGTAACTCTTATTGCACACAACAGAAGAGTTCTGAAGCTTGAAACTAATTAGCAGAATGATTATAAACCATGGTGGCAAAGCAACGAAGCATGCTTTGCCCACTCAATATTATTTGAAAAGCAGTCTTTGCCACTTCTTGTAGTAGATTTTGTGACCTCTAATTGATTTTTCATAAGCATCTCCCACAAGATATGTATGTCTTCATATTCACACACCCTCACATCATGGTGCAGCTTAAGAAGACCTAAAGAGGATATCAAAATGATTTTAGCTTTTCATTCCCATGTGCTCTATTTGGCTTGCTTAATTATATAAAATGTCGTAAAAGATAGGCAATACAATTTCAGGAAGCTTGCATGCATCATCAGTCAGTAACTAATGGGCTTCTAATCAGTTCATACTCATCATCATATACAAAAACGAAATCAAACACCCTGCAATCTTGTTAAGGGCCTAGAATGAGGGGCATTTTAAATATGGAATTAAATTGTGAGGACATATTAAAATTAAGCAATTCTCAAGAAGAAATGTAACAATGCCATGTACATATATCCATCAGACATCAATGTTTTATAGGCAATACAATAAAATTTATCTACCTATAGGTTTATATGCCACTCTTTACCTATTAACCAATTGGCAAGTACCACCAAAGGCCATCACTTCAAGCTAAATCCCACTACATATTGCAATTTAGAAGTATCTTGCCAAAGTAATTATTTTTTTACCTTTTTATTTATTCTTTTCTGCTCTTTTTTTTTTTTTTTGAATTTGTAAATCCTACATGAAGGTTGGAAAGGGGATTGACAATCTCCACAAACATCTTATAATAATTCTGGAACTAAATCTTAAATTCTTAATTAAAAAAATGTGAAAGATTTATATTAAAAATCCACATAGTGCTAATAATGTAGCCCTGAGCTTGAATTCAGTTGCCTTCTCTGCACTAAGATTTAAGTTTTTCTCAAGCTTTTCTTTCCAAAAATCCTTGAGCAAGTGATCAACACAATAACAGGTGCCAGTCTTTTCATCTTTAACCATAGGGTTAGTAAACTTATCAACATGACCAGAGGCCTTCAACACTATCTCAGGCATTACACAAAGGCAATCAACTTCCAGCATATTCTCTTCAAGAATAAAATGTTGAATCATAAAAAAAAAAAAAACGTAAAAATAAGTTAGCCAAATATACCTAAACCAAAAATCATACGAAATATTGACTTCCTACTTGGTATCCGAGTTGAGTTCCAAGCTACACCAAAAAGTACAACAGTATATCACCCAAAAAGCAACCTTTAAAACAAAGTTCAAAGTAAGAGAAGCACAGAAGCCCAACAAATGTCCCAATTTGTATCTGAGCAGAGTTTCGTTATTCTCATTTGACTCTGAGGCTTAAACCCTCCTTAAGCCCCTCTACCCCCATCAAACCAACAAGTAAATGAGATCTAAATTAGAAGGCATAGCTGATCCAAAGGCACCATTTTTCATAAATAATTGAGTTCAAAAGTGCCAATATCAACAGAATTCCAAATAATCAGCATGAAGTAATAGCAAGAATTGAGCTAACCTGACGCCAAAAGGTGAGAACATTAGAATTAACAACGCAACCAGGAGAGCCATAATCGTAAAGGCTAGCAACCCCTCCATAGATACTGAAAGAGGGGATGTAAAAAAGCCAGCACTGGAGCGTGTTAACAACGGCCGGCTTCTTTATTGAGATGGGGTTCTTGGGATACCTCCATTTTCGTCTCTTCTTTGCAGAGAACAACATGATCAGCTTTGACCACTGCTGGATACTCTGAAGATTTTTATAGATCGATCCTTATGGATGAAGAAGACTTTAGCTTTATATGTATGAGTGGGTATGCTACTCCAAAAGAAGAGAACGTTGAGAGTGGAGCAAAGTAAAATGGCAGAAGAGCGTTGGAATAAGAAGAGCTCAAAACAGGGGGAGACATACAAAGAGGCACAAAAGAAAATAAATAATATCTATATAAAACTACCAAATTGTCCATTACCACCAAATGAATCTGACCCTTACAAGAGAGTAACATAGTCTTATTAACAAAATCTTATCCATCCATCATTAATTTTTAAAATCTTAATTAAATCTGGACAATTAGATTAAAAAATTTTGAGAAGAAAAAGAAATAAAAAATTACTTTAAAAATATATTAGGACTCTTCTATCCTCTCTTCACTTTTAGTATATACATTTAGAAGGAAAATACTTGAGTGGACCTGGTCCACCGTGGACCATCGCATCAAGTGTTGTACAATATACATTGAAAGTTGTACACTTCTAGAAATGTACCATACATTAATGCATTGGTCCACGGTGGATCGGGTCCACCTAAGAATTTCCCCATTTAGAAAAGGTATAATTTGTGTGATATACTTAACATACACTATGCTTGGTTCATAAGAGGAGAGGGGGAGAGGAAATAGAATAAATACTTTATTTAGGGGAAGTATTTTTATTTATTTTCTTTTTATTTGGTACAAGAAGAAGAAAGATAATTATTAAATTATATTATTTTTATTATCTCTTATTATATTTTATTTAATTTTTAAAATAAAAAGTAAGGCTTAATGTATCATTTAATATTTTAATTACTCTCTCTCAATCATTCTAATTTGAGAGGAAGAAAGCTGATGTTTTTTTTTTTTTGGACCGATGTTGATATCCGTTCTTATTTATTGTCTTCTACGTTATACCATTCCACATTTCCTTTCATATTTTACTCTAATAAAATGTTGTGGGAGTTAGAAGCACTTTTTATGGGGCGATAAATCAAGTGTTTCCTTTACATTTTTCTTCACCCTCATATATTAAAAAATAAAAATATATACATTAATACACTTAAGAAAGTTTCCAAATTAGATAGGTTGTTTATGTAAGGGAAAGTTGTAACACTCTACGACCCGAATAATTACGGATATCGCATAGTCTAAGTGATAAGGGGTCTTTATAAGGACAAAATAAAGATATAATTCAAAACTTAAAAGAAAATTTGAATTAAATATTACAAGATTTCGAATAATACATTAAATAAAAAATATAAGAAAATATCTCAAAATACTCTAACAACATCGTACTCATAACATCTATAAAAAAAAAAGATAAATTATACTATAACAACATGAGTACGATAACCAACATTGTACTCATAACAATATCATACTTATATCGCGATTCGGTGCTCCTACCCCAGGTGGCCTAGGCAGCCTTGGCAAGGCCTGGGCCACCTGTTCACTAGAATTCCATCTTTGTTCCTTTTTTTTTTTTCTCTTCTTCCTCGGAGTTTCAATATTGTCCAAACACTAATATTATTACAAAAATTTTAATAGATGAATTTAAATATAATATCAATCGCATATGTCTTTCAAGACAAGACATACACGAATTATATGAAAAAAGAATAACAATAAATACAAGTATTTATGTCTCCACACGCAAGACATACACAATATCTATCCATATAAAAAACCACGAGGAATTCATACAATTATATAAGTTGAATATTTAATTAGTAAAAAAAACCACTTTTTTCTAGCTATTAATCCTAAACATGCTCCTAGATTATAACCAAGCTCTGATACCAATTGAAAGATCAAGAAAAAAAATAAAAAAGTAACTAAAAATAGCAATTTAAAATTTTTTTCGAATCAAAATTTGGGAATACTTACTTTTATATCGCTTAGATTGAATAAACGGAAGAAATAGATTTG
Organism: Voacanga thouarsii; assembly: GCA_026120185.1. Lineage (NCBI taxonomy): Eukaryota > Viridiplantae > Streptophyta > Magnoliopsida > Gentianales > Apocynaceae > Voacanga > Voacanga thouarsii. Next base: position 131,738 of record JANUWF010002053.1, on the reverse strand, counting down.
ACGGAACGTTTTAATTTATCACGACTATTTATTCCGCAGGAATTCTAGCCAAACATCGACTCACTCACTTCAAACACGTACACCAAAATTACTAACTTTCAATCTTCCAAAGTATTAAATATTTTTGAACCTCCTATAGACTATTTACTAGTGAAAGTATAATAAAGAGTGAAAGAATATTAATTTTTGAAAGAATATTAAAAAAGCTTTTAATCTCAGGAAAAAAGAAAAATGAAAAAGGAAAAAGAGAATCGTAGTAGCGCCGACCTACAAGTAGGAAAACCAAAAACCTTTCTTTTTATTTCTTGATTTTGTTTTCGAAACGTGAATTTGCAATTCACGTAGTAGCAGGCACAAAAAACCAAACTTGATAGCATTCCTAATTTTTTAATTTTCCACCCCCACCCCCACCCCCACAATTCACTTTTTCCTTTTAATTTGTTACCTTTTTTTTTTCTTTTCTATTCTTCGTTTCCTTTTCCTTTTCTTTGTGCGGAGTCTAATCCTTTGTTTCCAAAGAAACAATAGCCATCACTCACAATTTTAATGGGTTAGGGTTTTTCCTAATTAATTCAAAATTAATTAAATAATTTTCATATTAATTAATTAATCTATTTGGGTCAATATAAAATTATTCAAGATAATTAATTAATAAATTAATTAAATTAAATTAACCAAATAAATTATTTTAACCCAAATAAATAATTATTTGAACTCCAAGAATAATTCTCCCAATATTAATTTCACTCAATAAGTTTATATAGTAAATAAATTTACTAAAGTTGCTCGAGTTACTTTGGGACCAAAAGATATATTATTGTTGACTACTAAAATGATCAAAATACCCTTATTATATTTTATCATTTTAAATATTTCATTTATTACCATATGACCATAAAAATAATATTGCAAGTACGATATTCTCGACCTACATGTGTAATGATAAAAATATCCCTCTACGTAACATGTGTCACTGAGATAGGAAAAATGCACTAACTTAATGACATCTACCATCATTTGATAACTAATCTGATAATTCATGACTTCCAATATTTATCTACATATTTCAAGGAGCTATCCAATAGCATACATACTTAGTCACGTTTCTTGAGGCCCTAAATTATTTAGATTATCTTGGACAATCAAAATGGGGTGATTTCTTCATGTAATCTTAATTAACTAGAGTTATACACTCAACGTACAAGGTTATTAGCCTTACTATAAGACGTCACCCATCATACATCAAAGAACACAAGTCCAACTTCACCAGACTACTAACTTATATTCAAGTTTTAGGGTATTCGTCCATGCATAGTAGTGATAAATCAATATTTATTTATTTTAATACTTTTATAGATATTATTATCACATGGTCCAATTCTATATTTTCTAAATACGCTTACACTATTGGCGTGAGTGGACTACTTATTAGTTAAAGATAAACTATTCCATATTTAGAAATCATAGTATAATGATCTAAATCTTGATAAAGTGCCTAATTTCATCAATCAATTAAAAATATTTTTTGATTATGTGTTAGTAGCTCATAATCTATACCTTACTGCGAAAGCACAATCTAATCACGTAGATTACTTACTAACACACTTAGACTTTAATGTGCACATATATGTAAACAAACAAATATTAACAATGAAATATTTTATTTATTTATAAAAATACAGAAATACATTATCTATTTTTGGCATACATTCTAATGATTTCTCACTTGCATTAAATGGATTATGATAGTCCATATGTGCCTACCCCTATAACTTCTAAGTGTCTTTGAAACACCTTCTCTATCAAAAGTTTGGTAAATAGGTCTACTAGATTATTTGTAGAGGAAATCTTATCAACAAATAGCTCTCGTTTCTGGGTGAATTCCTATATTAAGTAATACTTCCTCTCAATGTACTTGCCCTTCCTGTGGCTTATTAGCTCCTTGCATTGTAACACAACTCCAAAATTGTCAATAATATATAATAATAGGCATGTCCATTTGTGGAACAACTCCAAATTCTGTGAGGAACTTCTAGAGCCAAATCTCTTCTTTTAAAACTTTTGAAGCTGCCACATACTCAACTTCTATGGTGGAATCAACAATATAAGATTGCTTAACACTCCTCCATAAAATAGCCCTTCCAGACAAAGTAAAAACACATTCACTAGTGAATTTTCTTTCATCTTTATCTGCCTGAAAGCCTGAGTCAATGTAATTGGTAAGAATTAAATCATCAGCTCTATAAACAAGCATATAATCTCTCGTTCCCTTCATATACTTAAGTACATTCTTTATAGTTTGCTAATATTTTTCTCCTGGGTTTGACTGATATCAACTAACATGCCTACTACAAAATAGATAACTAGCCTTGTACAAAGTATGACATGCATAAGACTTCTCACTGCTAAAATATAGGGAATCTTACTTATCATTTCCTTCTTTTCCTAGTCTTAGGAAACTGTTTGGAAGATAAGATTAATTTGTGACTAAAAGGTATAATTACCCTTTTACACTGATCCATGCTAAACATAGCCAATATCTTATCAATGTAAGCAGATCAAAATAACCTTAACATTCTTTACTTCCTATCTCTAAGAAATTTTATACCAAGAATGTAGCTAGATTCTCTCTACATCTTTTATGCTAAATTGACTTGATAGCCAAACCTTTATAGATAACAGCGTCGTAACATCCCTACATCATTTCCAATAAGTAAAATGTCATCTATATGAAATACCATAAAAGACATGTTGTTTCCATCTGCCTTTCTATATACATATAGTTCATCTACATTTTGTATGAAATTATAAGGCTTTACAGTCTCATTAAAATATATGTTCCATGCACGTAATACTTGTTTATGTCCATAAATAAACTTTTTAAACTTGCAAACCATATGTTCTTAGCATTTCTTTAGGTTGGGTCATATAGATGTCTTCGCTAAGATAGTAATTGAAAAAGGCTGTCTTAACATTCATTTACCATATCTCGTGTCATAATGACATACGACGGCCAAAAGAATGCGAATGGACTAAATATGACAACAGGTGAAAATGTCTCTTCATAATCAATCATTTCTTTCTGAATATAACTTTTACAACAAACCTTACTTTATAAGTTTTCACCTTTCCACCTGCACCTCTTTTTCTCTTGTATACCCACTTACATCATATGGGTTTAATCCTTTTAGATGCAGTGACAAGATCCCAGACTTGATTGAGATACATAAACTCAATCTTAGTATCCATTTCTACTTACCATTTGTCTTCATCAACATCAATAATGGCCTCATCGTATCTAGTAAAATCTTATTCCTGATAGTCGGAAACTACCTCAAAGGCTTTTCAAGTTCTTTTATCCAGAACTCTAGATATCCTCCCACTACGACGTGGTTCATTTTATATAGGAATATTTGACTGTGCCTATTTAGGCTCCTTAACTGGGGTGATACAAGTTGAAGTATTAATCAACGTCTCTTTCAATTCCACATTTCTCGAGACCTTAACAGATATACTTTGTTCATCCTCCAAGTATCTAGTTTGAGTACTCACAAGTACCTTTTACTCTTGGAGATGATAAAAATATCTACCATTTGTTCTTTTTGGATACCTTACAAAGTAACATAATTCTGATCTTGGGCCTAATTTACTTCTTTTAGTCAATACATAAGTTGGACAACCTCATATCTTGAGATAATTTATACTAGGCTTTCGTCCAATCTACATCTCATAGGGTATCTTAAGTACTGATTTGAAAGGCATTAAGTTCAAAATATAGATTACTATTGTTGGAGTGTATGCCCTTTAGACTAGGTTTTTGATATAATTATCGAATTTATTAATAAAAGAACTTATTCCTAAAATTTGTTTGTGAATTTACATTTTATTTGTGCACGATTTACATTTGGAAAAGACTTATTGTGTTTAAGTAAGTGATCAATGTGAATGGTGGTCTTTCACAATAAAGTATGGATCACGGGTTACTTAACACATAAATATTTGTTTTTAACTGATTGATGAAAATGGAAATTTCATCATATTTAGGTTATTGTGTTATGAATTCTAAATGGGGAATGGCTTACCTTTAGCTAGTGAGTAGTCCACTCACTTCATAGTATAAGCATATTTCGAATACATAGAACATGACCTGTAATAATGGTTTCTAAAAGTACTATTTAAAAGAAACCCAGACTACTATTGCTACAGCGTGGACTAATACTCTACCGCTTGAGTATGAGTTGGTGGTCTGATGAAGTTGGAAGCATGTACTTTGATATATTGTAGTTGAAGTTCTATCGTAGAGTTAATATACTTGTGTGTTAGGCATATGTGACTAGTTAGTTAAGACAAACTTGTACAAGATAGCTTCTGTGCTATATCGCCCCTTATAACTGTTCAAATGATCTAAATATCCAGGGTCTTGGGGAATATGACTTGGATGTTTGCTTTAGGATAGCTCCCTTGAAAAGTGAAAATATTTCAGGAGTCGTGGATCATTGAACTAGAGGTCTAAGGATGGTAGATATCTTTTAGAGAAGTGTTAGTACACTGTTCCTCTCTAAACGTACGAGATGCGTAGAGGGTTATTTTAGTTATTACACCTGTAGGTCGGAGACTTTGCTAACACAGCATTATCCTTGGGGTCATAGTGATATTAAGAAATATTTAAAATACAAAATACAACTATTTCTATAGCAGAGGGTATTTTTGACATTTTAGTAGCCAAGGCGATGTGTCTTTTGGTCCTCGAAATAGCCCATAAGTCTTGATAGTTTTGGGTTGAGAGATTGGTCTTGTGTAAAATGAATTTTATTTTATTCGAGTAGTCTGATTTATTTATTGGGTTAGAATAAAATAAAAAGGTCCAAAATGGGAGAATCATATATTAGCCCATTTGGATTATTTAATTAATTTAATTATTAGACTTGTATTAGTCTAGAAATAATTAAATTGAATTAAAGACTTAACCCAATGAACTGGGCTAAGGCTTGAAGTTTATATTGGTCAATTTGTGTTATTTAATTAATTTAATTATTAGGCTTGTATTAGTTCAAGAATAATTAAATTGAATTAAATGCTTAATTCAATGAACTGGGCCATAGGCCCAGAGGCTTGGTTGATGGCTTAACATGACATGGACATTAGGACTTCTCTAATTCTACCACCTCTGTTTGATTTTGAATGCCCGGGTAATAGCCTATTATCAAGGAGTTGGGATTTAAGAGAACAGAGGTAGATTACACGGAACTACGTTTCCTCTAGCCGATTTTCTTCTTCTCTTTGTAGACTGTGATCTCTATGCTATTCAATAGCAAGAACAGAAACACAATACCTTTCTAATTAATGTTTGATAGCATTCAGTTAGAAAAGGAAGATCATCCTCTTCGTCCTTAGCCTTCACCGAGCTTTCAGACACGAGTTATATTTCGAAAGACCTGAAACATTGCGTTGATGCCCAGAAGAAGCTGACAGCTTGTGGGACAACAGCCTGAAGAAAGGATCACAAAACCAGAAGTGGTTCAGACAGGATCGCCGGCACCTCGTAGACAAACGATAAAGCGCAGAGGTAAAATAGCTCTTCTGTTGCTCTGTTTTTCGACATGCTCTTTTCTGTGTTTCGTTTCTTGCCGTATTTACTTACAAGTAGTATTAGAGCAAGGTTTATATGGCAATATAGGATGTATGTTAGTAAATAAAAACGGTCAGATGATTGTTTGATCATAATCTGTGAACCTTCGTATTTTCTGGTATAGGTAATTAACGCCCTGTACATCTCGCGGTTGAGATATAGGAATGTCTGTAATTATTTTTGTGACTTCCATAGTATTTGTGTAAGCCTATAATTAAAGGTATAGGCATTTGTGAGTTTTGAATGAATTCTGGTGAAATCTGTGTAAAAAACGGAGCAAAGAAGCATCTGAAATACAGGAGAAAAATGAAAAAGATGAAGTACTGTAGTAGTCGAGCTGCCAGAGCTGAGTCGTTCAGTCGAGTTGGCATTGATGATGTGAGGGGAACCGAAGCCACCCAAGCTAGCCGCGGCTTGGAGCAGCAGCTGGGCCCAAGATTGCCTCGGCTCAGGACTGTGCGCGAGGAAGCTTCCTCGCCGAAGCCTGATTTTCTCGCGAAAACTGAGCAGTAGCTTCCTCACAGAAGCTGCTATGTAGGCACCCGCTCGGGATTGTGGTCCATGAGTTTTCCCATGGGCCATAATCTAGTGTGGCGGGTGCATTAGACTAGAGGGAAAAAAAATTATTTTTGGTCCCATATTAGGCGAAGTTATTTTTATTGTAATAGTTAATATTCTTTAAATATTTTGCATGAAAAATAATAGTAAAAGAAATTTAGGATTAAACAAGATAATTAATTAATTAATTAATGTGTTTAATTCTATTATTTGGACACTTAAGTTAAAAGAATAGAAAAGTATGAAAATATTTACAGTTTTCTAGCATGCTTAATTCTTTTTTGTACCCATATCCAGCATATCATGAATATGCAAATTTTAAAAATAAGGCATAATTAAATATTGTGTAAATAATAATTCACCATTTGTTTCACAATAGAGCAACATGATCTCAATATAGCAATTTCTCAAAATAAGGATCATATCCCAAAATTTGACAAAATATCACTTGTATAACACAAATCATTTCATAAATCAATATTTCTCAAATAAATAAACATTTTGCTTCATAAATAATCAACTTTCAAATAAATATTTATGTAATTAAAGAATTTATCAATATTGAAATATTTCACATGCATTCCTATATTTGAAAAATCATGAAATGTGAGGACTTACCTTGAATCCAAGCAAATTCTAGCAAAAGTCTAACGTTGGATTGAAGATTATACCCTTGATCACCCATAAGCTCTACTATATAAATAAATAAATATCAATTTCTTATATTACATTTTATTCTTAATGAAGTTCCCCCAATAAATCATGATCTTAAGCATTTCTAATCTTACAAACTAACTCTCAACAATCCCCCAATCAATCAACATATAATCTTCACAAATCAAGTTCAAATGATAAGTAATTAAAGCACCATTATATATACTGAACAAATCATAATTGGTACATATAACATCCAATTATATAAGACTTGATCACATAATAATAGCATAACATATAGCGTAGTTAACATATAGTAACTTAATACAATCATATAATCACATAAGTATTAAAGTACTGAATTAATCACTTCATAACATTCTTATATAAATCTAATAACTATTCTAATTGATATAAATACAATTGCATAGCTAAAACATGTTTTTTTTCTTTCAATTTACCAAATTAGTGGTTTAATAAAAATAGGGCAGAATATGGAGTAATTTGGTATAATCAGATCACTAAGCAAATCAACTCAAAATGCCCTGAAACTTTACAGGATATAACTTCAATGTGTGGAGGAGTTATTGTAAAAATTTTAGCAAAATCCAATGTGTCTAACTATATTAATTAAATGTTCAAAATTTTGGCAATGCTATAGTAACAGTGATACTCTATTTTGGTAATGATTTTATAAAAATTATTGAGAGTAAACTACTTGACCAAATTAGGAGATTCCAATGATTGATTACTCTCAAAATAATTTAGTTTTATGTCTAAAAATTTAAATTTAAAATTCAAAGGAAAAATGGTTAAATCAAGGAAACAAATATACATAAAATTAGCCTTTGTCACTATACAGTATAATTTTGAAAAATTATATAAAACCATCCAAATAAAAATACTCTTGAGACATTGAATCAAATAAAAATAGAGTATGACTTCTTCTTTAACAATAATTTTTGGTACTGTAAGTAAAATTTCACAGATTGTGTAATTCTAGCATATAAACTCAACTTATAGACACTAATCCAACATCAATCCTCTAATAATTCAACCCTAATCACTTCAGATTCATACACACAATATCAATACAGCACATTAAAATCAAATTCACTCCATCTCCTTTACATCAAAATCACCACAAAATCAATTCTCCTCAAGAATACCAAATCTGCCTAACAATAGCTTTTTATATAAAACATGAATTAACAAGAGAAATGAATTCAAATCACGTACCCAAGTGAAGAACACTTATAAACACTTCAATTAGTAACTTCAAAACACTTTGATCTTCTATAATTTAGTAAGAAATCAAAGAGTTTAAGTGAAGAAAATAAAATAACTAAGATAGAGAGGGGCTGGCGGTTGAATGAGGAGAGAAGGGAGAGTAAGAACAATTCTAGCGCGCGCGCGTGTGTGTGTGAAGTGGCTGAAAATTATGAGAGGTTAGGTCTAAGATTTTTGGTTTTGTTTGATAAATAAAGGATTTAGATTGAATAGCTTGTTTTAGAAGTAATTCTTAATGATTAGGATTTAATAAAAATCAAGGGTTGAGATTAAAACACATGAATGGATAGGATGGGGCTACTATGATGGATATGATAGTTATTTTACACTTTTTAGGGGACCCTAGGATTTATTAGAAGAAAATAAATAAAAAAGAAATTAGTCTTGTATAAAAATAATAGGTTAAGGTTTAAAAGGTTCATTTTTAAGTAAAAAGGTTCAAAGAATAGTTAAAATGTTCAAAGAGTTTAAAGTCTTGGTCAATTAATAGTTAAAATTAATTAAAATAAAAAATAAAAACAGTCAAAATATTGAAATGAGTTTTTTATTTAATAAAAATCAACATTGGGTCCTTTATAAAATCGATTTCTCACATTTGCCCCCAAAACAATATTTTCACTAAATAAATGTATAAAACACTTATTAATAATTAATTCTCCATCCAATACATAAAGTTAAACATAATAAAGTATCAAAATATATTCACGCAAGTATATACAAAATTCCTACACAAATAATGCATTTAAAAATAAAGAATATAAAAAGTAGCCAAGAATTTATATATAAACAAATTCCTTATAAAATGTAAAAATATTCACTCATAATAGATATTCAAATAAGTTTTTCAATAATAATAATATACTCATGAAATGCCATTTTATATGTGTATGCATGATAATGAGAGTATTATAAAAGTAGTTTGTCATTTAGCAAGAGCCTATCTAGTAATTTAATTAAGCACTTAAAATTAATTAATTAAGTATTTATTTTATTAAGTACGTTTAATAGCGTATAATATATTTAATTGAAAGTTACTTAAGTTTAAAGTCTTAATCTGCTAAAATACTAATCTAATTATTAATTTTATTTTATATTTAATCTAAATTGTAATAAAATATAGTATTTAAATGAATTATAATTAATTAAGATTTTATTTCATTAAGTACGTTTAATAACGTATAATATATTTAATTAATTAAGTGTATTTGATAAACTTCTTAATTGATTAAGACGTATTAAAATCTTACTATAAATTTTAAATAAATTAAAAGTTACTTAAGTTTAAAGTCTTAATATGCTAAAATACTAATATAATTATTAATTTTATTTTATATTTAATCTAAATTGTAATAAAATATAGTATTTAAATGAAATATAATTAATTAAGATTATAAATTTCAAGATTCAATCTTCAAACTTCAGAATTCAAATTTTAATACTTAAATATTCAAATGTTAATTTTATCAAACGAGCCCTAATTTGTTCTCTATTATGTGCTAATAATATCCAAACCACATTTGAAAAAAAAAAAATCTATACACTTAAGGTGTGGTTAGATTTTTTCTAAAAAAAGGGTATGGTTAGATTTTACTCATTTATCTCCTTTAAGTGAAGTAGACTGATCAATTCTAAATTTATTTAATCAAAACATTTGCTTAGTTATAATTGCACTTTTACCAAATAAAAAATTTGAGATTTAATACTTATCGTGCACATATTAATTTCGTTCTATTTTATAATAGTATAGAATTCTAAAGAACCGATACTAAATTTTATTTTAGAGTTCTTTGAAGATATTTTATGAAAATGAACATGTATTGTGGTTCAGTTGTATAATTTCCTCTTTTACGTGAGTTGAAATACTAATTAAAGGGATGAGGAAAATGAGCTTCTATTTTAATGGCATCAAAATATGACATTTAAGATGAGCTACGGCTCCGTTTAATTATTAAGGAAAGTAAAGTAGAATATAATTATATTCCTCATATTTAAAATTCAACATTTAGTTTATTATTTATATTTTAGAAAAAGTAGTTAATTTCTAAGGTTTGAAAAAATAAATATAGAATACTGAGAAAAAAAAAAATTCGTGTGAGGTGATATTGTGATTTCTTTCCTCAAATTCTAACAATAAAAGATATAAAAACTAAAATAATTAAAGTTAAATAGAAGATTTATTTATATCTATATAATCCTCATCATCCTCGTGGCTTATCTTTATCCTTATACAACTCCCTTAACATAGTAATGTATTAAAATTTTCATATTTCTAACTATAATTTTTTTTCAAAAACTTAAAGGGACCAACAATTTAATTAAAATAATTACAAAATTTTAATTTAAAAGTAATATCATGATTATATAACTTACATGAAAAGAAATTTATTAAATTATTTTTAAATACTTCAATTCGAAAATAATCAAATGTTATTTTTTATTAATATTTACATTTGAACCCAACATAAAAATAATTATAATATTGAATAAAATAAAAATAAAAATTGTATTTAAAGATGTAAGAGCACTATTTATATGATTTTTATTTATTATAATTATTGGAAAACAAAATATAATTATATTGTACAATGATACAAGAGATATTAGCGTAGCATATTGTATTAATTTAAAAGGTAAACAATTGTGTTAAATTGCCAATCTATGCAATTATAGTAAAGGCTACTTGAAAATATAATAAGTCATCTAAGTAATCAACAACCAAGGAAAAAAACAAGTACGATAATCAACTACTTGGTGACATTTTACATCATGACATTCGTTTGCAATTCTAATAAGCGAGTTTGAAGATTCCTTTTGGAGATGATTTTGGTCATATTGTTGGTTAATTTAAGGGAACACTCAAACATTTAAGGACGTAATCCATGATTGATTGAGCAAAAGTTGCAAAAAGAAATTGATTGACTTTTTTTTAAAAAAATAAAAAAAAAATCTTTTGACATTGAAGCGAATGGAATTATAGCTATAGTTAAAGCTTAGTCAACTGATTGGTGGAGGGGCCATGCTGTTACATTATGGTATATTTTATAAATTTGAAAAGCATTGCTTGTTCTATAAGTCAGGTTTTAGGAGTTAGGATTTGATTTAAAGCAATGTAATCCGTGGTTTTATTTAGAGTTGAACTAATGGGTTTTTTTTTTTTTTTTTTTGGTTTATATCAACATTTTTTTTTTTTTTTGGGGACGAGACTATGAATCTGGATTTTCAGAGTAAGACATAGGAACATAAAAAGTAGAAGAAAATGTTATAAATTTTGAAAAATTTTGTAAGAGTGGAAATAAAATTTATATAGACTTTTTTATTAAAAATTAATTTTTTAAAAAATAAAATAGCTGGTTTCTAAAAATTTTTTGGATGACTTTTTTTGCATATTTTTTTCCCCTTTATTTCCTTGGTATGCACAAATTGGGTTGATTCAAAAAGGCATTTCACCCATTCACTAGCAAAGAGAAGCAATTTTGTTATATAATACATCCTGTTTTCTGGTCGAAAATGAATCTTCATTAACATTTATAATAAGAGATTTACAAGTTTAGGGTCAATGTTATGTCCTATTTTTGCAAGTACTCAGAATATCTTGAATAAAACCTCTTTGATTGAATTACAAGAGGAATCAAACAAAGAAGAAGGCAAAAAATAGGTGAAATTTTCTAAACTTATCCTACTAACAATGAAATTCTCAAATTCCATGGCTAAAGAACATGGTTGCATCTGTTCTTGCACATGGCTGAAGCAGAAACCATTATGAGGAAGAGGGCCAATTCTTTTGAATTTCAAAGTAGTACTTGATATCCAAATAGCATTTTCCCTTATTGTCTACGACCTGTATTAAAGAGCAAATACGAAAATACGAGCATGTTACATATAATTATGTTCATTTAAATTTAAATATTTTATTTTATAATTCAAAATAAGACATTCAAATTCGAATGAAGGAAGTCTATTTCATCTTCGATAATTTGATTTTACCCTTTTTTAGAATTCTCTTAATTAAATAATTACCTTGATCTTTGCACAGTACAAGCCCCTCACAAAAATACCAGATGGTGTTGTATCTTCATTCAGCTCGTATGCATAGGGCTCTTCCTTTGGTTTGAAAGATCCTAATATTGCTTCAGTCTTGTCAACTGTCACAGTTATTCATAAAGATCACTATCATAATACAGTTGTGTAAAGTATAAAAATATGATTCGAAAAGAATTACTAATGATTTATTTATATTAATCATGATTCTATACACCGTCTTCACAATATTATGTACAATATTTTTCCCTTCAAAATTACGTTATTTTCTTGAGAATTTAATGATCATGCATTACTTATTTTGAACAATCCAATCTTTTCCAAATTTGATTTCTGCCATTAAATAGTTGCGTAATTCTGTTTGTCCACACAATTGCACGACCCCAAATTCCTTTACGAATGTACCAATAATGTCGTGCTATCATTTTATCTTATTAGGATTCATGCATGTTAGCATGTACTATAAATGTATTCTTTTTGGCAAAGATCAAGAAACCCATTTACCATATAGGCAACAACTATTGCATCTGATGTGAAAAAAAGAGTGAAAATACTTAGAAATATTCTATTTTTATAAATTATTGTATTAAAAGTTGTATCACATGTATTGTTTATTGTATCTTTTAAACGAGTATAAGTTTTTAATAATTTTGATTTATGAAAATCAGAGTTATATGTAAATATTTCTAAAAAAAATGACAATCTAAAAAATAATAGTGTAATTCATAAACAGAAGATTAATAATACCTCTCACACCAGCTTTCCAAAGTGTATTTATGTATTTAAGACCAACAACATCCTTGTTAGAAACAATGAAGCAGAATTTGAGGCGGTATTTGCATCCTTCCTTGAGAGAAAAGAGGCAAGCCTTAGGGCTTGAAACAAATGGTTCAGACAAGACAATATCAGGACGACCGGGGCACTTAATTGAAATGCTTAGTACTTGCACCTCAGGGTCTTTAATATCTGCCAAAAAAATTCAAGGGAAAAAAAAAAAATCATTTCTCAAAAAATACTTACTTATGATTATATATGCTTTATCTCAAATCACTTTCTTATTATTTAAGTTATACTGATAAAAATAATTAAAAATACAAAAAATATTATTAATTTTTGTTATTGTTATTTTTAATATATCATCATTACATACATTTTCTGATGAAAAGCTAAACATGCACATTTATATATTCATATGTATAAAGAGAGAGGGGGAGGGGGGGGGGGGGCGGTAGACCTCCACCTTTGGATACAAGATGCATCTTGGTGAGATCGTTTGTGCTCCATTTTCTCGAAAGTTTGGTATCATCCTTAAAAGATAAACATATAGAAAATTATCATAATACATCTCTCACAAATAATGTATATAGATAAAAAAGATAGAAGAATTGAAAGAACAAACCGTATTATTTCCTAGTTGCAATCTAAGAGAAAATTGACGACCTAAGTCTAATGTTGTAGTAGATTTTCTTGTCTCTATATGAGCATTGTTTTTGCTTCCTTCCTCCAATACTTTTTCATCGTCCTTGCCACGATCATTCGTCCTCTTCATCTCTTCTTGTCCTTCATTCTCCTTCAAGGGACTCACTCTGACATCTTGCGATGCCGATAACGTAGTCAAGGAGATAGACATGGTTCCTGATCACTAAGAAACGAAAGGAGAAACAGGAGAAGAAGGAAAAATAAGAAGAGGAGAGGGAAAAGGCGGAGGCTTAGGTACTTGAAAGATGGAAAATAAAATGATAGAATAATGTATTTTATGAACCTTTTTTGCTCAAGTGAATTTTGATATTCTCTTGGCATATGCTAAATTTGACTAGAGAAATGTACTCCACATGTTTCGGATGGAAACAGAATAAAATGTAAGAATGTGGACAGATTTTGTGGCCTTCAAAATGATTTGTTTTGTTTTTGATATTACAACTTGGAAATTATCTTTATCTGTTTAAATTAAAAAATGTATTCACTAATATTATTTGTATAAAGAATATTAAACAGAACATCAAAAGATTTTTTAAAATTTACTTTTTCCTAGTCATTCGGACATTCCCAACCTTATGCACAAAAGAAGGAGGAAAAAAGATAGTGCTTGAAGAAAATAATTGTCTTCTTTCTTACTAATCGTTTGTTACTCATTTTAAAAAATTTTTTATAATACATTGGCTGGATAGAAAAGTAGGTTGTTACCCAGTACCTATTATTTAAGAAGAGCTTTTGATCAATTGAGAACATCTAGTCAAATCTATAGTTATTGATTATATTTATACATTTTCCTCCAGAGTAGAGCTACTTAAGGAAAGATGAATTTTATCTCGTTTGTTAAAAGGGGAAAAGAAATGAAAAGAAAGGAAGAAAGGTTAATCTTATCTGTGTAAAAAAAAAAATTTCTTTTTTATTATTACACATTTCATCAGAATTAAATGCCTATGTTTCTATTATAATTTAAGTTAAGACGAGACATTGAAGTCCAAACGAAAGAAAGTATTTTTGACAATATTATTGTTGGAAATAGTTTTAGTGGACAAGCTTATTATCATTAACAAAAAGGCATCCAAAATCCTGGGCAATGATAAATTTCCATTTCGGCTAGAGAATTCATACTATTTCTTTATTGAATAAGAAATGAAATACTTTAATGATCCCAATTAAGTCTTTAGATAGTTGGACTTCTACACATTTTTTTTAGCCAAGAAAATTAATTATTTGCCAGGATAGGTGAGAAATCAATCAAAAGTAACTTCGTTTGAAAAAATAATTGAGTTACCATTACATGATGCCTATTTTTAACGACCCATAAGGTATCTTGTTAATCGGACTAAGGAAAATTAGGGGAATTAAACTAATGATAACGTGCCATGAAAACAATTGCTGACTTAGATCAACAAAGCCTGGAGTGGGGGTCTGTATTGAATCTCCATGTAATTTGACCACGACAAGGTTTGAACCCTGGATCTGACATTCAAAAGCCACTTACTTTACCCGATAAACTACCCCATTGAGGCTAATCGAATCTCCATGTAGTATGCGAGAAAAAGTAGTGTAAGTAGGAATTGATTTGGTCAAATCCTATTTATTCTTTTTACCATACTAGGAAACATAATACTAGGTCAGTGCAAAACTTCTGTTGCAGAGCATTTTGGGGAACTTCAAAACAAAGTTCTGTCTTGTACAAGGAAAGACACAACTGTGCCCGTGTTCTTCTGTATATATGTATTGATTTTCTCCACTTGTGCGTCAATATTTCATCCCACACAAGAAGCTTTATTACCAGCAAACTCCTCAGAAAGCCTGATAGTGTATATGAAGCTTATTGGCTCATATGGCTCAGTGGTGGAGAATGCTTTTTCATGAAGAATTGCATGAAACAGTAATACATGTAGCTCTTACAGAGGTTGAGGACGCGCCTGCACGATGAAGATGTCCTTACCAACCAAACAACCTTCAATGTCCTGAGGACAACCAAACTTGCGCTCCAAGAAAAAACCAACAGCTCCAAGGCGCTGACCAAGTTTCTGACGGTAAACTGCATCAACTGTTAAGGGCTTTTGGCTATAATCTACAGTCAGATGGATAACTTCTCCATCAGCTGGCCTGGCACCACGAACTACCAATTCCTCACTAAAGTTGGCAAATGCTAATGTCCGAACTGATGCATCAAACTTTCCAGTAGATAAACGCCAAGGAGTGCCCCGTGTGCCAGATGCTAGTGTTTCACCAAGGCCAGGTGCAATCTCAGCAGCAACAGTGTTTCGATCATTGTCTGTAGGGCTGAGTGTGTGAAGCACAAAGGATAAATCTGGAGAAAGCATTTCCTGTACCAACACAGCCATTGTAGCTTGCTTCTGAGGCACACATGCAGCTCTTCGACTCAAAACTGCTCTACGGGTGTACAGAGAAGCCCAAACCTGTCCCACAGCACGTCCAAACATTATTGAATTTGAAAGGCTGACATTAGGGATGGATTCATAAAGCCCAGCTGCAGACATTCCGGCCAAGTCCTCAACATTGGCACTTGACCGCACATATAATCGTGCATTAGCTGGAAATATCTTCAACAATCTTTCAACGGTGTCCTCTGAGGGCTGCAGTGAAGATATCAGCTCCTGCAGTTCATTACATACTTTATCAAGTGCACCACCATCAATTTCAGCAGTTTCTGTCTGCTCCAGGAGAGACCTGAACATTTCCATTGATTTGCTTCTTTCCAATGCCAATTCCATTGAGCCAAAAGGAATAACTGCACCAGCCGGGACAGCAAATGAAGCCGGCACCCCTTCATCACTATAAACTGCCACTGAAGGAGTCAACAACAGGGGATCAGAAAGGAAAAATTTAGCTGCAAGTGGGATCACAAATTATCCATTCATTTGTGAACAACTCATGTAGGCTCAGTAATTAACTTGTTCATTAAGTGAATGGCCTTAGCTTGAACAAATATTGAGTCATCTGTCAAAGAACCAAACAAGAAAAGAACTTTTGAACTTGAACAGTCCGCAAAACTTTTTAGATGATAACATGTTCCAGATGCAAACCACATCAGCAGTATATCTGAAATATTCTTGTGTACATCTATTTCATTTTAGATACAAATATTTTACACATTTATAAAGCAATATTAAACAATTGTACGAAAAAAGAAGGTAAAACTGTTCTTTAAACATGTGGATATTACAGGGGATATTTCTAAATTCAGAGAGGGTTTTCCATCCATGCCTTAGATAAAAGAAAACTGACATGAAAAAAGAAAAGAACACCGGCCCATACTCTCAAAGAAATAGCACTCTTGCACAGAAATAATGCTACCTTTTGTAGAGGAAGCTGATAGGGAAGCTAGGTGAGCACAAGCTGCAGCTTTTGCACCGGAAGTTTGTAAATCTGCTTCAGGAAGTGACAAAATGCCTCCTCTTGATACAGCCTGAAGAAGATCACCACTTGAAATTGCTTTATAGCCAACTAAAGATAGTGAAATAGCACAGAATGATAAATTGCTGCCGAAAGCATAAATTAACAAGAAAAGATTTGCATACCTTAGTTGTTTTGACAGCAACCCATGATGTATTCTCTTCAATGGAACTTTCAGCTGTAGATGAAACAATCGAAGCAGATTCTGTGACCAAGTTACTGGAATTAAGCTCTGAAGATGGAGATAATTTGACACCTTCCGATGAGGCCTCTAACCTGTAAAAAGTTCAACAAGGTAAAGATAAGAAAAAATGAGCAGAGAAAAGAAGCAACAGAGCAAGTTAGGAAAACACTGAAGGAGTGATTTGATGAGACAAACAAAATTCAACAGCATTTAAGTTTGGAGACAGAATAACACAAAAGTCAAAAGAAATTTCTAGTAGTGAACTGTCAATAAAGTTACCTGACATATTTCCCATTGAGTTCTTTTAGGTCAGCAAGTTTATCAGCATCATCACAAGTCACGAAAACAACTTTCTCCTGCATTTTACTTCCTGAGTTAAGATTCCAGAACCTAATTATTAAAATAAATAAATAAATAAAACGTGACTTTGAAAAAAAGAATCAAACTACTTACTTGACGGGCTCTCACACCAAGATGAGACAAATGAGGCAGCTCTCGCAAAAGTACAATCCCAGCTATATTACTTCCAGCAGCAGTTACCTGCCAGATGTTCAGTAGTAAAATTAAACACACGTGCTGTTCTTTGCTTCAGATACTGGGATATGTATTTGAATGCTAACAATTAAATTCTTGAATAAAGATATCCCCATACACCAAAAAGTTGGAAAAGCCACCTCTTCATCTCCATCAGCTTTGTTCACCACAAGGATAACTGGACCTCCCATTGATGATGGCAGTGCCCCAGGAACAATGCTATCCACCTATATATAAAACATCAGAAACTTATTTTGGAGTATATAAAAATCAGTCTAAAAGACAGAAAATTAAACTCATTAATTGGCAAAGAGACACAGACACAAAGAATGCACCTTATTCATATTCACTTTTGAACAAGCTATTGGATAATTGCATGTCAATAATCAATATTCAGCCTAACAAGTATTGAGGTTCAACTTCACAAATTTTAACTGTTGCTTTCTCAAGGTGTTTAGGTGTAAATAAACAGAACACATGCTAGGAGGCATTGTAGCAAAAATAAACAATCTGTCCAGGGGGGAAAAAAATAATTCCTCCTATTCTCAAATAAGGGTTTGTTTAGTAACTCAATTAAACACTTAAAATTAATTAATTAAATAGTTATTTCATTAAGCACGTTTAATAATGGATGATATTAAGTACTTAATTAATTAAGTGCATTTAATAACAGATTTTTACTATCACTTAATTGATTAATACTGAAATCTTGTTATAAATTTTAAGTGAATTAAAAGTTACTTAAGTCTGAATATGTTAAATATTCATCTAATTATTAAACTTTTTTTATATCTAATCTAAATTGATATAAAATAGAGTGTTAAAATGAATTATAATAAATTCAAATTTCAGATTTCAGTACTTAAATATTCAAGTTTCAGTCTTTAGATTTTAATTTTATCAAACGAGCCCTAAGTGTCACTTTTTGGAATCTCTAACATCCATAGAGTTTTATAAGAAAAGACTCAATGACCCTTATGGAAACTGTTGAGGTGGTTTGAAAATTAAAAATCAATTAATGTTCTGGTTTAGTAGAGTAACAAATGATAAGAATACAATTGAAAAAAGTAAAAAATACATTCTTGATTCCACAAAATGACAGATAATTGTAAACGAAAAAAGTCTCCAAAACTAACACTTATTTGAGAATGGAGGGAGTAATTGGTTAATATTTGGTTCAGCTTCATCAATATATTTTAGAGTTTTAACTGAGATAATACCTGTATTAGCATTCCAGAAGCATTTCCCGGGACAAGAACATCCCAACCCTGGGAACCAAGAACATTTCTTACAGCCTTTGAAAGAAGAGTGCAGAGCTTTGAAACCTGAAAAATTACACTAAAGATGACATACAAATAACATGTTAGATGCCACCACAGACTATATTTATCAATCGGTAAGCAAAAAACATGCATGGGACTAGCTGTATATATTGATAAAAAGAAACAAATAATGCTGCCATACCCTGCCCGTATCTCAGCTTCAGTGTATGTTCTAACACTATTCTCTGGGATCCCAAAAGCCTTTCCTAATATCTGCAAGACCGGCTAAAACTTTCAGTTTTTAAATTAGTTAAAAAAAAAAGGAAAAAGAAATCATGTGCAAAATAATAGATAACCAGGTCTGTCATGCCTAGAAAATGCTTTGGTTTGGATTCTAATCCAAACCAAAGGGATTGTCAGACAGTGGGCAAAAAAATATAGTATCATATGATTCTTTCAATCATTACAAAACACAATATGTGTATGAGGTAACACAATTTCAATCGTGGCTAAGTACTATGCATTCATTCATTTAGATGAAATAATAATTCAATGCGATGGCTAGTTATGGATATGACAAATTTTAATCAGGTGGAGAAAATCTTAAAGTTATACCTGGACTTTTTCCGGAAATATCTGAAGAAGTGCCTCAGAATATTCTTCAGTCAATCTTCTAGATCTATCAAGAGTTGCTTTAAGCCTTAGTGCCCACATTGTCTTCCCATCCTCATTACCTTAATAGCATAGAACAGAGTAGTTTAAAAAAAAAAAAAAAAAAATCAGAGGATTCAAAAGTCATTAAACAAGAAAGACCTTCTCTTTTTAGTAGGCCTCTCTCTCTCCATGCCAGAAGTTCATTACAGAGAGCGCTACATTCTTCTGGCTTCCAACCTGATAAACCAAGTTGAGAAATGCCAGCAATAAGCACTCCAAGAGGATTATTCCAAGAGTTCACATTGTGGTCCACATCCTGTGCAAGCTGATGAGCTCCTCCGACATTTTCAAGGGCATTAAGAAACCTATAATACTCCGCTAGATATTAGGTCTCCCAGAAATAAGACAACCTATCAAAATAAAGTAACCAAACACAACATCCTCCGCAGATCTTCAAATCCTTGTTTATTATGCTGTTGTTTTCAACTGTGAAGTAAATTTATTCTATTTTTATATATACAAGTCATCCATCAAACTGCTCAATATACACCACTAATACAACCAAATCTTTATCTCACATGTCCCCGATTAGGCACATGAATCTATCTTCTTTTATGAGCCAAGAGAAATGTATCCTTACAATCTACTAGCATGCTGAGTCACTGCTTGTTTACTTGTACTTTCATTCACCATCCATGTTGTCTTGTTAACCTTTCTACTTGATGCATCTAATGGTCATCTTCCAGATTGTAAGTACCATTGGCTTTCTCTAAGGTTTTCCTCTATTGAAATTAATTAGCCAACTTTATACGTACTCAGTTCATTGTATTCCTTGACTGTACCATGAATACATCTTTAATGTCCTTATCAGTTATCAATTCAGTTTTTTTCTCTTTGTTGCCCAACAATTTGTACTTTCTAACATAGAAAACCATAGTCATATAGCTTTCTTGTGAAGTTGTAATTTAAATTTCTGAAAGGAGATGATAGTCAGGTAAAATTCTGCTACACTTCTCTATTTCATTGATCAGCTTTAATTACAAATAGAGCAACCTCTGGAATCTAGTCTGATGAATTACTGAAACCTTATGCTCCAGCTATTCTTGGCCCTTTATGTCATTATTTTCCCACTTCTGGTGATGCTAAGGCTCATTATGTTCTTTTCATTACATCTTATTCATTACATAAAACCTTTTGATGCGAACAGTTTTTTCTCCAAACCTCAAATTTAAGACTTTTTCTTGCTTCAGATTGATCAACTAAATAGTTTTCAATAAAACAAAATATTAAAAAAAAGCATGCTGAGTAAATAAAAGCTAATTTTACATTATCATCTTCACATCCGTTGTTTCCACAAATTCAGAAATTGTCTAAATCAGTATTAACTCAACTTACCTGCTTAAAAGAACAAATGCATAGTCTTCAAGCCCAATTTCACACAGACGCCACTAGAAACATTTTCACTTGCATGAGAATACTTTCTGAGAATTCTGTTGATTTGTAACAACTGAGTAACTTAAATAAAGCATGTTACCTTTTGGCGCATTGCAATTGCAGCATCAGAAGCATCATTCCGAAGACCGCTTTCAAGACCCTTTATTATCACTTCGCGAATAGCAGTCAGAGATTGCATTGTTTTGAACAACAGTTCCATCACTTGAGTGTCTGCAACATTACTTGTTTCATTTGCATTATCCAAGCCCTAAAAGCAAAGAAATTAATGCAAACTCTAGATTCATTGCAGAAGTCAGACCTGCAGTGTTTTTATGGTAGGAAAGCACAAGAAGTAGGTTATGCTTCCAAAAATATAGTTCTATTTCTAATACATCCTCTATTTTTAGTTGTCTTTTTTTTTTTTTTTTTTGGGTAACAATTAAACTTCCTACAATCCTAGGTCCGTGGGATTTTGACTCAACATAAAGATGAAATATAAAAGAATGATGCTCAAAATGAAAATCACATTAAACAAACAAACACATCAATACTCTAGGAGTTGATTTATCCAAACCACAATCATATTCCATGGACTAGTTAGATGATGATTGAACCACTTGTGCCACCTGAAAGAGTGAAACATGCATGATAATCGAGAATATACATTCAAGACGTGACATAACTAATGTCTTCCAAACCACCATGTAATTAATGTCTATGAGATTAGGAATGGTCCAAAATTTTTACATTTTTGGGAGCTTTTCATTTGTTGTTCACATTTATAAAGCAGTTAAAGGCCAGATCTCATTTCCATTTTCCCATATAACTAGGGGATCTCAATGTAGAGAAACAAACACGTGAACAAGACTACAAATAAAAACAACTGATTTTGTTTATAGTTTTTCCTTCTGGTTCAGAGTTGACAATAGCTTCTCTATCTTCTTGACCTTCAACCAATTATTATCCCAAATTTCCCAAATTTCCAGTCCCTTCTACTGCCAACTTAAAATTGAACAAAGTCATGGATGCATTCCAACCCTTTGTAATGGCTTTCCAAATGGTCAGCCAGAAGCATATATTTTTCTGCTTTCAGCATCCAGTTTGAACAAAGTCATTGTTATCAGTTTTTGCCTCTTCAAATATTAAATGTTTATCTTCTGAATATCAAAACTCTATCATCTCGTGGCTAAACAGACACATTTAAGGTTCAAACAGCAAAACCAAATTATAGGTCCTAAACCAGTCTCAGATCAGTCCAGTGTCAACTTAAAGAAGAAAGAACAGCATCAATCAAAAGCAAAAGAACCTAAGAAGGAAGAGGGAAGGCCCAAATACATTAAAACTATGTTCAGATTGAAAAAGAATTGGAAGAAAATAAAAGGAAAGGAGATAGAGAATTGGTTTTCTGTGTATTTGAATTGATTTTGTGAAGGGAAAGGAAAGTATTTGGATTCATATGAAAGGTTTATTTCAAAAAGTGAACAAAACATAGGGGAAGGAGACCAAAACTATTGTTTAGCGTCTAGAATGGCCTTGTATAAATATCACCTACTAATCGTAATGCTCACTTAATAAGCATGGGAAAAAAAAACGTAAACATCATTCCTATCACTCCCTTTTCGTTCTTTACCTTCTATAGCTATCCAAAAAATATAAATTTACGTACTCTGGCTCACACCTCTCATTTCTTTTCCTTGTCTCTCCCTCCAACTATACTCCTTTTTCTTCGTTCCAAAGAGAGTCCAATCATTATGCATATTCTTTGGTAAAAGACGAGATCCCGTAGGGAGATCTAAACCACCAGTATGCATCTTTGGTAGTACTTGTGGTCAATTACAGGATTAACTGGGCATGGGATAAAGGTTAAAAGTGTCTGCCAACAGGTCTTGAATTGTCAAGCACTAAAAAGGCCTGGGTTATACAGGTAATTTTGTGGTTGAGATCATAAGTCTTTTAGTTATCCTCAATGTTAAGGGGCTCAGTCGTTGTTCTTGAATTATAAGTTCAAGACATTAGCTAAAGAGGAACTAGTAACAATGTAGTGATCTCACTCACCCTCTCCCCAACACCCCTCATGAATTCTTCTCTTTTCCTGCATAGAAAACTAAAAGGAAAAAGAAAATCTGATATGTGAATGCTTTTCCGATACAGAGAAAATATGTTATTTCCTTAGTCCTTTCTTGTGTTATATGTTTTCCATGTCATTCTTCACCTTCAACCCATTAGAATGAATTGTCCTGTTTTCAAGAAGAGGATCTTCAAAAAACTGATTGCATATAGAAACCTGCTATCTTATCCTTGGAAAAACATCACACCATGCAAAAGCCATGCATCATTACTTTACAAGAAAAGGACAAAAGATTGGATGAAAATTTAGACCACAGAAAAGTACCTTCTTTGACTCCAGAAACTCCGAAAGAATAGGCAAACATTTTTCATCCAGTGATTCTTTGATTGAATCCAGCTGTTCTTCAAGACTGAAACATTGACATACAATTCACTGCTAGATCCATAAACATTGGCTTAAGTGCAAACATGAGTCAACATAGTAATGGATTCATTCCACCTGAAGAATACTTCAAATACCCTACTGAACAAAAATTTTGCAACTTTTTCCCTTCCAACAAGGTTGACAACAGCTAATTAGAACTTAGCCTAAGGAAATATTATTTGTTGTTTGTTCTTCATCTTCTATTACCTTTTACAAGTGCGCCAACTGGTACTGGAACGGCACTAATTTCTAAAATTCCTTTTTCAGCAGCATTTGGCTTCTTTCCAGTGATTTTCAATTTCTTTTTGCATTTGAGCAACACATCGACTTGTTTGGCATGCCACTCACATATAATTAGAATTACATGCTATGACAGGATTTCAATGCCACGATTTATTTCTTTCAGGTTGTTTGTTCTTTATTAATATATTATAATGCTGTTTTTCTTTTCTACTTTGGCTTTTTGTTTTCTTTCCTTTTCCAGATCCTTTTCCCAGATACTAGGCCAAGTCCCGTCACCTTTGGCATCTAATTTTCTATAGAGTGAAGGACTCAATTGCTGTTTGCTTGATCGATAATATGATTGTTCAATCAGAGATTGATCATAGAACTTAATTAATAGGATTTAGTAACTAGAAAGATTCCCATATAATTAATAAAATTCATTGTAAATAAGGAATACTGGGTACTATAATTAGATATACAAGGGTTGAGAGAAATTGCTCTCCAGCATTCCGAAACATTCTTCTTCTCCCACAGTTTATTTTCTTCAGCTCTTTTTTACAGTTTTATGAGCAAATTTTGTATAAGAAAAAGATCTTCAATGTATTGTAGAAAAGGAAGTACTTGTTACCAAAGCCAACTGAATATCCCCTTAGGAGAATTAAAATGTAACTACATATGCTCAAGAGTTGTTAAGACTGCCGTACTCCAAGAAAAAGAGACAGACTCAGATAATCATAGTAAAGTACTTGCAGATCTTGAAAAGCACTTAAAACTTATGCTAGTTCAACAGTGCCTAAAAAAGGTGCAAAAATGGAAATAAATATTGCTCTAGAATTGAAAATAGTTATCTATTGAGTTACAAGGATTGTGCATTCTACATTCTAAGAATGGCTAGGTATATATGCATATCATAGACTCTGTTGCCCATATTGCCTCTAGATATCCCACATTCCAGTGAAGCATGGGAAGAGGAAAGAAAACATAGATCATTTCCTTTTGAAACTAAAACCCACCAAATCGCTGTACAATCTTCTGAGTACCAACCACATAAGCAAATAAAAAATGCAGCATGGATTCTGCATTAAGTTGCATTCTTTGCATTAATATTTAGCTTGTAGCTGACCAACCTTGCCAAAGCAGTGAAAAGATTTTGCACAACAGTGGAAAAGGACTGAAAAGGTAATACTGATTGAGACACCTTACTAAAAGTTTTTTAACAATTATAGCAGATACCTTTATCATGCTATCTTGCAAAACACAGGAACAAGCCACAGCAGGTTGTGCCATGGATTTATTTACTCAACAAGATTTGAGAGAGGAAATCAGAAAAAGAAATAATTAAACACCAAGAAGCCATGAAAAGTAATAAATATTTGGAGCCACAGGAAATTTTGCTCACTATACCTTCCAGCATTGAAGAAATCTTTGAGCTCACCATAAAATATCTTGAATTGGTCAATAAATGCTTCACTATATTCTCCAGGATTCATTGTAATCTTTTCAAGCATTGCTTTTGTGGCAATTAGATCTTCAGGGCCAGCATTTCGGTGAAGCTTGTTTTGTATGGTATGCTTGATTTGTTGCTGGTTATAGGTTTAAAAGAAGTTTAACTTATGACAGGGCAAAATATGTAAGAAGCATAGTTTCAGCCGTACCTTGAGGTCATGAGGAATATCATTTCTATGAGCAATATCCCTAATTCGTGTCAAAGGAACAGATGCGGTGAATTCTGCCTTGAAAGATGGCAAGCATGGATGAATCTTGCGTATAACAAGAACTTCCTGCACAAGATAAAAAGCAGAAATTTGTGAGATTAAAAATAAAATAGAAAAGCAGATCGCCAGTAAACAGGGAATGACTCTCTAAAAAGTAAAGAGAAAAAGACAAAAGCGAAGGGCACTCGCTATTCAATCAATTCTTTTCAAATGCCCAACATAGAGAGGCAATTTCCCTTCCTACCTAGAAATAAACACGACTCATGTCACGTCAGACTCTATGTATATCTTTTAGCAGCTCAACATAACTGGTGAGAAGAAATACCGTAAACATGGGTATTGACCTCGTATAATTGAGGGGTATATAAAAGTAATAGTTTCTCCTATTTGGGATGCCAGCCCTGAGAAATACCTATAGCAAGTCCAGTCATTCTCCCAGAAAAGGTTCAACCAGTTCCTTTAAAACTTTTCTAAGCAAATTGTTAATTTGGAAAGACTGACTTTTTGCATACCATTTCAAAAGTACACAGCACTTCTGAAGTAAACAAGTGTTCTCAATAGCAGTTGCTTCAACTGATTGCAAATAAAGGGTATATAATACATGGATCATATATCTGAGATTGCAATGAACATAAACAGCAGTAGAAAAGGGAAAAGTGAAGATTCGGTGAAGATGGTATAAAAAGCTAAACTCTACCTCATTAAACGTCCAATGCACTTGTCAGCAAAAGAACAATCAGAATTTGCCAGAATGCACCCAAAATAAATAAAGAAATATATTTTGAGCCGCTAGGAAGGTGGAGACTGAAAATCTTAGTATCTGAACATTTCTTAAATCCGTCTACAACAAGTTATAACAAAGAGCATTGGGTAGTGTAGACTAAAAACTACCATTACTTGAGAGAAACCTCAAATAAAAAGTAAAAAAGCCATTAGTTACCTGAGAGGATGTGTCTTTCCTGTAGGAAATCCTTTCTAGGTCACGAAATATAAGCCTGGAAATCTCAGCATGCCTGTTTGGCCTATGATGACCCCCATCTTCAAAGCAGGCGATTTGCCCTATGTTTATCCACTGTATGCAAGGGCAAGAAATGTGAAGCTAGAAAGTTGAACCAATTAATTAGCGGAAAGCAGAAAGAGGAGAATACCTTCAGATAAATAGCTGAATATGCAAGAGCCTCCAAGCGGTGTCCACTCTCCACATTTCCAACTACTAGTTCCCGGACAATTTCAAGCTATGAATATCAAGAAATGTAATTGATGACTTTTAGCCCAAAGCAACTTCCCGCCCCCCCCCCCCCGAACCCAAAGCATAGTAAATGGCATCTTACAATCTCAAATATGAGAAGACTAGAAAGCAAGGTTCAAAAGCCTGTAGAAAATTATAGAACTTGGCTGTAACCTAAACATACTAAGAAATGGGAAGGCTGTCCTTTAAAATGACAAAGGTAAACCATAGAAGCCAACAAAAACATCCAAAGCACAAAAAAATGTCTAACCAGTTTCACAACAATAAACTAGCATAGAGCAAAAGTAAACAACAATTAGAACTTCTGTATAAACAAGCAACAGAAACTCAACCAAGATCCAAACATCTACCTTGCACACAGAACAACCTTTATTTCCAAATCAAGTCATCCTGTATTTCATGCCAAATAAGTATGTAATCCACACAACTCTCCCAACAGCATGCTCCAGAAAGTCAACAACAAAGATAACCTTGAAAGCTTTCAAAGAGAACAGTTGGCCAGATATGCAAGAACAAGAAATTGGAAACAGCTGTATCACAGCCTTGAAGATCCGACCTATTCTAGCACCAATAATCCAAATAACAAACACAAGTATGGAATGCAGTAAACTACTAGACAAAGCATAATCCAGGGCTCCAACTTCATTAAGAATGGGATAATAGCAATGGGAAAAACTTTAACCAAAAAGAGTTTCAAGAGTTTGTTAGAAGTAAAAACATTAGGTTGACTCATTCTAATGACACGAATATTGCTAAGTTTCTGCTACGTAATTATCTGAAGAAAACCCAAAAGGAGGAAAATTTTTCGTATAGGTTAGTAGTCACTGAGAATAAATCAGTAAATTCCACTCCATGCTTACAAATCCTGCTCACTCCTCATGTAAATATACCAAGGAAAACAATCAAAAGATTTTCCTTTGCGCGACAAATGTCCTAAGAGGTAAACAAAAGAATGGAAAGCAAAAATAAAACAGCATAACAACCTCCACTCTCTTGTCCAAGTCTATCAAAGTACCTTAACCTATTCCAAGAAGTACTCGGGAAGCATCACACAGTCACCGTTTTCCTATGTTTTTAAAAGTATTTTCTTTAGAGAAAGAATTTAAATAAAAATTTCTTGCTCATTTTGACCAACAAAGCGTGTAAAAGATCCTCTTTGCTCAACTCCAGAAAAAAAGATTTACCTAATTTATCAGGTGTGCAATAATTTTTCTTTTTGAAAGCAAAGAGTGAAAGTCTTTCATTGAAAAATGCAAGTCTGTACCACTGCTATCAAGAGACTAAAAAGGTTTAACATGATCATCGAGAGTTGGCATCTCATCCAAGTAATATACCTACCAGTAAATGAAAGAAAGAAGCGATGAGTAGTTGGACATAATTCTATAAGGGAAATAGCTTAAACAAGATGAGAACATTACATGTTTAGAGACCAGTTAGTTGATTGGCTTGCTTTAAGGATTGATAACTGCCTGAGTGAAACATAATTATATCAACCTAGGAGTTTATAATCCATAGTGTTCTCCAACTAAAGGAGACGACTAAGAAGAGAATACAGATATCTGCCTAAATTAGTTAGTAAATAAAATTGCAATTAGTAGATAGGTCAAGCCACTTCAACCTAATCCACATTCTCCCTAATTGTCCTAAAATACATTCTCAGGCATTTCATTCATCTCAGGTGCCTTCAAACAGCAAAACCAACCCCCCTGGACACCTAAGTAACCCATCATTTGGTTCACAAAGAGGAAGAGGGAGGAGAAGTGGCACATTCACTACCATGAGAGGAAGTAAATTGCATTTACTTTCATCTTGTTTGTGGGATGGAAGGGAAGTAAGTGAAAGATTCCTCATTGTATTAAATTTACTATGACATCTATTATAGCATTTATTATTTTAACCATTGAAAAGTGGAGATGAAAGGGCAAATTTGTTTTTTAACTTTCATTTACATCTCAACACCTCCAAAATTGGAAGGGATGATTTGCTGATGTGGACTGGGAGCTGCTTCCCCTCCCAATATACTTCTACTCCTTACTTACCTACAACGAAACATAAGTTTTTCCTTAGTTACCTCCAGATTTACTTCCCGTCACCAAATACTTCCTTTTTTTACTTCAACCAAACATAGCGTGAGTGTTCTAATGGTCATAGAAGTATACAGGACGTCATTTAGAACTTGCTTTAAAGTTAGAGAACAATCTAACTACATTCAGAGACAAACTAACATCGACAGACTATAGGAAGAAAAGTAGAGCTTTAGAACCACCCACCATAATGATACAAATGAGCTTTCAAATTTTACAAGAAAATCAAATTTTATTTGGCTATAAACACCATCACTTCGAAGAAGTAACTTTAATTGATTCACAAATAATACAATTGAAAATATTTAATCATCTAGCTGACTACTTGGAAATTATAATATAAAATTGAAGCCACTCTTATCTTTTCCCTGGCTTAGCACACAAATAAACCCATTGTTTCTAAATTGGACATTTTGTTATTTACAATTAATACTTATAGGAAATTATATATATATATATATATATATGTATATATACCTATATATATATTGGTTCATTCTCCACTTTATAGACTCTAGGCATCCTCAGTGCTTTTGATTTTTGTTACTTATAATTTGATACCTATTGGAAATTATAGTTTTTTTTTTTTTTCCCCCTGTACTCCACTTCATAGACTCTAGACATCTTTAATGCTTCTGATGTAAACAAAAGTTACCATTCACATGAATACATAAAGAGAGAGCAAACTATAGCTAGTTTCAGATTTTGCCCAATGCAAATCTTGCTACTTGTACCATATTAGAAGTATATTTTCCCCGAATTTTTCCCTGAATAAGCACAAGTTCTTTCAACTTCTTTCTATTGTTTTGTTCACTTTCTAACAATAGTATTCAGGTCTGAAAACAATTGTCCTTTATATGTTATGGCATATATCTATATTCTTTAAGGTATATCGGCCACATTTGCCAGGATTACGTTCATATTAGTGACAGCCAGTGGCGTCACATTCATCATCCCAATATAATTTCATGTGGTTCAGTGGATTTCATCTAGGTAGGGGATCAAGGATTAAGAAATTAGAAAGTTTAAAGTTTTATAACTAGTCGAAGCTTTCAGTCCACAAATAATTACAAAGTCACCCAATATCACTGATTTGCAACAGTAGAACTTGAGATTGTGAAAGCATTATCTACACCTTTTGGTGAAAAACCAAATGTAGGCACCATATAAGTTGCCAACTTTTCTATAGAAACTCACGCTTCAGTGACCAAATAAAGAGATTGTCAACTTTTATTACTGTTGATTCAAATATTAGGATTAATAAACTGAATCAATCTGAAAATTGAAATGGTAGGCATCTGTATAGAGCATATGATTGGCAACATTTATAAAGCAGAAAGCACAAGCAACACTAGCATCCAAGAGAAAAAAAAAAAATCACATTGTATAGCTGTTAAATTTATCCACTTCAAAATAGACATAAGTGTTGTTCTCCTTTTTTTCTCATCTTTAAATTTCAGATCTAGTGAGTTTCACATCAGGTGAGATCCAAGAAATGAAAATACAGAACCTTAAGAACTGTAGAAGTATTTTAAGAAATGCTTTAAATGTAACAAGGGAACATGTATAAAAGGAGCAGAAATTTTACAACTTTGAATGCAAGATTTTAATAAATTAGACTAACCATACAGATAAAACTATGAGGAAAAAAATGCTAATCACCAAATTACCTTCCTCCACCAGTTCCTAGCATTCATATCACCTTCAACTAACTTTAGAGCAAGCCCTTGAAGACCCGATGTGTCCCACTTCCTTTCCTTGTCCACGTCTAGCTGCTCCTTTGAGCGAACAAAAGATATAGCCTTCCCTTGCCATTGTTCCACAAAAGGACTTGCCCCCACCTCTGGTGCAGTAATGTCTTCAACAGCTGCAGAACCATTACCACCTACTTCCTCCATCTCCTCTGATTCCAGAGGTAGCAAGTTTATAGGCTCACCTGTCATGTTCCAGTGGCAAACAATTTCGAAACTTCCTTTTCCTGGCAGTGCCAAGACCCGATTATCTCCACTCTCCCACAAAAGATTCTTATCTTTTCCAACAATCACAAATTTACACTCAACAGATTCATCCCCTCTCAATTCCAATTCACAAAGCCATCCATTTTCAGTCCAATTCATCATTACATTCTTCTTCCATGATCCTAGTTCTTCTGCTGATCCCAAAATTGTGACATGCTCCCCAAATTCAACTTGGTGATCAAGGCGAATAGTTAACCACACTTTATTACGGTCTCGACTAGATTTTGTTTCTTTCTTCTCTTCTTCACTGTCCCAAAAGCCAATTGCAAGTCATTTCTGCTCCAAATGTTTCCATGGAATTTTATATAACAAATGACTTCACTAAAAGCAGAAAAAACAACCATGCTACATCTTAAAAGTTGCTTCAAATTTGCTCAAGGTCTCATTGTGCTAACAAAAGAAACAAAAATGGTACAACCAACAAAACACAAAGAACCTTGGCTTCACAACCTAACAAAAGTGAAATAATGAATTTAATTGTCATCTTATCAATTAAACTGTTCCTTGTCATTTCATCTGTTTATGATTATTTCTCTTGCTCTCACTATTGTACGCCACTAGTAGAATTGTTGATTTTCTGCAAGGATCCCTTATTAATCAAATTACCTCTAAAATTTCATATCCAATATGTTAAAGAGTGAAACGAAAAGTCATCCTGAATCTGAATATCATTTTCTTGAGAATTCAGATGATCAATTACATTATAAGGGTTTTCACATAATTCACGAAAGGCACAAGTAGATTGATGAATCTGGTTTCGATGAGTAGGCTAGTAGGTTCTTTCATATAGCAAGCAAAACATTAAGATATTTTACAGGTCAAAAAGTTTAACATATAGAAAGTCAGTATGGGGGGAAAAAGAATGATTTGAACTCAATTCCATCCTCTATTATGTATACCAGTATAAGTAAACTTTAATTGGAGTATGCAATTCTTAACTCGCATAAAGTACGAAGTAGTTGAGGTACAGCATATGCTACTTGTTTATATTGAATTTATAGATCACAGTTTTAAACTAAACTTAGCTCGAGTAAGGCTTGAACTCAGCTGTAACACTTATTGCGGAAAACATCCTGACATGTCAAATATAACTTTGTGAGGAAAATTCATGCATGACATTCTGTTCATGATTTGTAAATTTTTGGCTGTCTGGCAATTTACACTTCAGTTGCATAGAACGAGACCATTTGTAAGGATATGCACAGCATTTCATGTGCCTGAATTGTGTGAATAGCAATTTGACAAAAACAAAATAGGAACAAATTCCAGAACCTTTTGCTTCTTCTATCCCTGGGCCCCATAATTTAGATTAACAATGCAATCTAGAACATCACTTTTGCATTGGAAGTTTTCAAGATCTTTTTATTCCTAAGCACAACTCTATCAAAATTGAAAGCTGCGAGTATTAGTGCACACAAGACACCAAGAACGGCACAGAACACCCCTTCCCCCAACAATACAAGAATAAGAGATTTTGAATATTATAAAGTGACTATACTATCCTTGAAGCATGACTTCCATCAGGTTCATGTTATATATATATGTACTCCCGGCTGTTCCAAGAGATTGCCATCTCTATTACCTTGTGAAAAACTTGTTACTATGGTCAGGTTGAAATGGCATAATAAATTTATGTCACAATAGTGAAGTTGAACACAATCAAGTACTAAACTGGTGTCTTTCCATATCCTTAAATATATGCAAGAGGATGAAAAGGTGTATTACGCGCTCGAAAACAATAAAAAGCCCCTATCATCTCCGTCCTGCAACTAGAGATAGACATAAACTATCGAAAACATTAACAATTCATTCTCCACAAACTTGTCTGATATCTTTAACACCCAATTATAGAAGAACAAGTTGAATAATTACCTTCTAGTTTCGACTGAAGAAACCCCACAGATAGTTCTAGCAGCAGAACTGCCTCGATTCACACAGAACCTCAAATTGTTATCCGGCAGTAACATGCTGAAAGATGGTCTGAACGAACTCAACAATTCCAAACTCTTTCCCTTCTGTATTCTGTATTGCTTTTCAAGAAATTTGAATTCCCTTTTACCAGAAGAAGAATAAGTCGAAATGGGAACCGAATTGCAGTGTAAAGAGAGCAAAGAATCCATTCTACAGTGCAAACAACACAAACTACAGTCACTGATCCTTCAGAACTCAGATTCCAGATACCCTCTTGAGAAGCGAGGAAATTTTTTTCCCTTTTTCCACCTCTTTTTGGGTTATGCTTCAATAGTACCAGCAATTATTGCAAAGATTGAGTGCACATATAAAAAAGGAAAAAGCATAGATCCCAATAAGCGATCTCACGAGCTAAATGTGATGGATTCAATTCAAGACTGAGCGCTTAGCTTATACTATATTTTTGGTGCTGGAATGGAGGACGCTTCATGCTTGTGTGGATAACCGTAATTTTGATCAAATGCACGCGTCCGTGTCAGCGGATGTATATATTTTTTTGGGGGAATTTTTCAAAAGGAATAATAGACAATTATATACCAGACAGGTAAAAAATATCCTCACTGCAATTTTCTTATTTAACATCCAATGACTTCCAATTCATTGAATGAGGTAAAAAAAATTGGAAGCCTTCAGCTTTTATTTTGTTCACGTGTTTCCCTCAAACTAGAAAAATGATTAAAGTTTATCCTCAATCTAATTAAATTGTCCAATTTGCCTCTTAGTCTATTTTTGGTTCAAACATAACAGAAATAGATAATGTGCATGTCAAATGACTATTTTTAGTGGCATTTTAGCCTATTTTGTGTTGTCCCATTTATACGTTTTCTTCCTTTTCCTTCTTTTCCTCTAGTTTTTTTTTTTCGTTTCTATAATTTCCTTTCTTCCTTCTCACTATTGATGGGCAAAAATATAAGAGAGCCCTAATATTTTATAACAACTTCTTGCCCTCTAACTAGAAAACAGTTAAGACTTAGTGTCAATCTATTAAAATGCGAAGACCAGACATCCGGCCTAAGTGGCGTTGCTCAATATCAAGGCAGCAATGCCCTGTTTTCTTTTTTTTAAAATTTATTTATTTCAGTTTCTTTGCAAATTCCTGCAACTTATATTGACTCTTAAGGCCCATAAATTTATTTTGAACCTTATTTTAACTAGGGTTTTCAACCCTAAAGTAGTTTAGGTTACGGTTTCTATATATACCCCTATTATAACACTTCTAAAGATAATTTTGATGATATTTTTAAATTCAAGTGACTCTTTGAAGGAGTTTATGAGATGATTACTTTAGGGTTCTTTCCAAAAAAATCAAGACTTCTCTTAGGGCTTTCTTCTCATAAGAATCAATTCTCTAATCTACTTAGGATAATTCAATTAGTTCTCTAATTTAGGTCTTAGAAGCTTACTCTTCTAAGGTTTTCTCTAGGAGCCAATTATGTGCTTAAATCTCCATATCCCACTTATTCTTGATCCCTTGTTAGGTTGGGGGTATTTGGGTGTTGATTTAGTGGACTTATTTCATTATATTTATGGATTCTAGATTACTTGCATTCCTAGGGTTCTAGTCTGTTGAGTCAAGTATTGTTTGAATTTCAAATTTTTACTATAAAATCACAATTTTGAGTGTTATATGTGTTCTTGATTTCTTGACCTCTTGAGCTATGAGATTTTTGTAAAAATGAGCCTTTCGCGATTCGTATCAAAAGGACTTAGGAGAAGTAAGTTATATTCTAGATATCCAGATCCTTCAAGATAGAAAAAATAGACAAATCGTTTTATCTCAAGCTTCATATATTAACAAAATACTGATAAGATTCTTAATGTAGAATTCTAAGAAAGTGTCAATGGAATCATATTCCTTAATTTACTCCCTCCCTTGATTTCCTTTTTAGAATTCTCATTATTAGCTGTAAATTAGGCCCTATTATTAGTTATTAGTTGTATATAATTCTTTCTATATTAGGTCCTAAATTTAAGGAATTTGATGTACTCTTGATGTGTATATATGTAAACTCATAGAAAAGAAATAGGGAGAAAAGTTTTCAGAAAAAAGTACCATGGTATCAAAGCCTGAACTCTAAAAAATTGTTTCTCATCATTGCCACTTATCTAGCTTCCAGTTCTTAGGTCTTTCTTCTTGTTATTCTTGATAAGATCTCTTGGTTTTTCATTTTTTTTAAGATCTCTTGGTTTTTCATTTTTTTTATTGTTTCTTAGATGCATCATGTCCTTAGAATGACTTGAAAATTTTTATGTTAAATTCAATGGCAAGAATTATTCTGCCTGGGAATATCGGTTTCAGATATTTGTTAAGGGAAAGGAATTATGGGGCCATCTTGATGGAACAAATCCAACACTTGACAAAGAAAGAGAGAGAGAAAAATATGTGAAATGGGAGGTAAAAGATGCTCAGATCATGCCTTGGATTCTTGGAACAATATAATCATCCATTCTTCTCAATCTCAAGCCTTATTAAACCACTAGAGGAATGTGGGATTATTTGAAGAATGTTTATAGCCAAAACAACACAGCACAGAGGTTTCAATTGGAACTCAAGTTGGGGCTCCTTGTTCAAGGCAGCAAGTCAATCTAAGAATTTTATTCTTCTTTTGAGAACTTTCGGGTTGAATACACTGATTTTGTGTATGCAAGCGTACCTTCTGAAAGACTTTCAGTTGTTCAAAATATGCATGAGACTAGTAAGTGAGACCAATTTTTGATGAAATTAAGAGGAGAATTTGAAAGAATTAGGTCCAATTTAGTAGGGAAGAACAGTGACTCCTTACCTAAGCTATCATGGAGCAGAAGCTCAAAATTCTGCTACAATTCCTGTTGCCTACGCTGCTCAAGGGAAGTCTAAAGGAGGCAGAGATATGACTCGTGTTCAGTGCAATAGTTGCAAAAGTTTTGGACACATTGCTACCAATTGTACCAACAAATTCTGCAATTACTGTAAGAAAGCAGGACATATTATAAAAAAAATGCAAAATTCGACCTCCAAAAAAGTCTGAAATTGCCTACAATGTCTCGGTTGATCCCTCAAATGCTTCTAATCCTAGTTTTTCCTATGTTCCTAGTTTTGGCCAGTCTTCTATTACTCCTAAAATGGTCTAGCAAATGATAGTTTCTGCTTTTTCTACTTTAGGGATTTCAAGTAACAAGTCTTGTGCTCCTAAACTTTGGTATTTTGATTCTGGTGCTTCAAATCATACGACCGATAGTGTGTTGCCCCTTACTAATGTTAAAAAATATAACGAAAATCTGCAAATTCACAAAACTTATGGGAGTTCTTTGCTTATCACGGTTGTTGGTGATATTTCAACCTCTTTAAATAATATTTTTGTGTCTCCTAATTTGTCCACTAATCTTATATTAGTTGGTCAATTGGTTGACAACAACTATAATGTTAAATTTTCAAAAGTTAGTTGGGTTGTACAAGATCAAGTGTCAAGGAAGGCATTTATTTCCATTGTGCCAACCTTCTCCCTTGTCATTGTTAAATTCTATTGCTTGCAATGCTGTTCAATATGATAATCAGGTATGGCATAGGCGTTTAGGTCATCCTAATTCTCATGTACTTCACGTATTGCTTAAATTTAGTTTACTTGGGAATAAAAGTTCAGCTTCTATTGATAATGTTTATGTTGACTATGCATCTTGCAAACTTGGTAAAAGCAAATGTCTTCCCTTTCCATTGCAAGCAACTCACACTACTAAACCCTTTGAAATTGTCCATACTGATGTTTGGGGAATTGCATCAGTCATTTCCCATGTACATTACAAGTACTTTATCACATTCATTGATGACTTTTTATTCGCTTCACTTAGATTTACTTTCTTAGGTTTAAAAGTGAGGTTTTCTCTATATTTAAAAGTTTCATACTTTTCTTGAGACACAATTTTTAGCTAAAATCAAATGCGATTAGATTCTAGTGGGGAATATATATATCCAAAGAATTTTAGTCTTTTCTTCAATTCATGTGATCGTATCACAACGTTCTTGTCCTTTCACACCACAACAAAATGGTGTGGCTGAAAGAAAGAACCGCCATTTTCATGATGTTGTTCAAACTCTTTTAATCGACTCCTTTGTTCCCTCTCATTTTTGGTATAAAGCTTTGTCTACTGCTGTCTATTTAATAAACTGTCTACCTTCTCCCAACTTGAATCATACCTCCCCCTACCTTAGATTATTTCGGTATCTATTAGATTATTCAAACCCACATACTTTTGGATATGTGTTTTGTTCATCTTCTAGCACTTGAGAGAACTAAACTTACTGCCCAATCTATCAAGTGTGCCTTTTTAGGATATGCTAAAACCCAGAATGGTTTTCTTTGCTATGACCTCATGCTCATCGTATTCCGGTCTCTAAAAATGTAATTTTCTTTGAAAATCAGTTAACTCTCAACAAATCTCAAAATCCCCTTCAATTTCTATTTTGCTAGACTTCAAAGATTTTCCAAACCTAATCCAAAGATTTCAGCCTGGTCGTGTTTATCAAAGATGCCCTCCTACAACAAAAAAATCCTCTAATAGGCCCCAGTGAGGTTCCTATTGATCTTCCTGTGTCATTTGATCTTGTTTTGCCCATTGCTAGTGAACCAACTCCTCTCCACAGAAGTTCTAGAACTTATAAACCTCTTGATAGGTATAGATTTCCATCTCCTATATCCAAGTTTACTACTTTATCTACTGTTTCCATTCCTTCCAGTTATAAATAGGTAATGGAACATGAGTGTTGGCAGTAAGTAATGATATATGAACTTCAAGCACTTAATGAAAACCATACTTGGGATATTGTCCCTTATCCTCAAAATGTCACACCAATTGGGAGTAAGTGGGTCTTTAATGTAAAACTTAAATATGATGGCTCTTTAGATAGATACAAAGCTCGGCTGGTTGCTCTCAGCATTAGACAAGAATATAGTCTTGATTATAAAGAAACATTTGCTCCAACTACTAAAATGGCCACTGTAAGAACTATTCTTGCTATTGCATCTTCTAAGTCTTGGCCCTTGTTTTAGATGGATGTAAAAAATGCTTTCTCGCACGGGGACTTGCAAGAGCAAATTTACATGACTCTTCTATTTGGTATGACTTTCATTTCTCCTCATGAGGTTTGCAAGTTAAGGCGACCTCTATATGGGCTTAAATAGGCCCCTAAAGCTTAGTTTGAAAAATTTCATGGCACTCTGTTGAATTTCTCGTTCGCACAAAGCCATTATGATTCATCTCTTTTCTTCCATACAACAGCCACAGGTATGGTCATTCTCTTGGTATATGTTGATGATATTATCATCACTAGTAATGATACAAGGCTGAACAAAAACATTCAACCCATGCTACATAGTATATTTTATATGAATGATCTTGGTTATCTGTCTTATTTCTTGGGTCTTGAGGTTTAGTCTCACAAACATGGTTTGCTATTAAATCAACAAAAATATGTAAGACATCATTGCCTTAGTTGGTTTAAAAGATGCTACACTTGTTGATACTCCAATGGATATAAAAAAGATGAAAGGCGAGCTTTTATCTGATCCCTTTCTATAGGCCACAAATTGGCAGTCTTATTTATCTTACTACTACCAGACCTAATATTTCATATGCTATCCACATAGTTGACTGATTTATGCAATCACCTTGACATCTCATCTTGATACTGTTCATCATATCATTTGATATTTAATTGGGTCACCCACTTGTGGCTTATTCTTTCTAGTAGGAGCTTCTCTTCAATTGATAGCGTATAGTGATGCAGATTAGGCTGGTTGCCTAGATACTAGAAAGTCTACAACAAGTTGGTGCATGTTTCTTGGAGATGCATTTATTTCTTGGAAGTGTAAGAAGTAAGATTATGTTTTGAAGTCCTCTATAGAAGTCGAATATAGAGCAATGTCAGGAGCTTGTTCTGAGATAGTTTAGTTATGTGGTCTCTTCTTTCTAAACTTGGATTCCTTTAAGTTACTTCCATTCTTCTTCATGTTGATAACCCTAGTGTTATTTAGATTACTGCCATCTAGTATATCACTAGTGCACAAAATGCATCAAGGTGGATTGTCATTAATCGGGTGGTTTTCAATTGCAATGTTATTACTCTTCCTCATATTAGTAGTAATCTTCAAATTTTTAATGCATTTACAAAAGTTATACCTCACCAACGACACAAGTTTCTAAGTGGCAAATTGATGCTCTTGGACTTACTTGCATCAATTTGAGAGGGGATGTTAATGGAATCATATTCTTTAATTTACTCCCTCACTTAATTTCCTCTCTAATATTCCCAATATTAGCTATAAATTAGGCCATATTATTAGTTTATTAGATGTATATAATTCTTTCTATATTAGGTCCTAAACTTAAAGGATTTTATGTACTCTTGATGTGTATATATGTAAACTCATAGAAAAGAAATAGGGAGAAAATTTTTTAGGACCTAAGGGCTTTGATGTACTAAACTTAAAGGATTGGATGTACTCTTGATGTGTATATATGTAAACTCATAGGGAGAAAAATTTTCAAAAAAAAAAAAAAGTACCAAAAAGGTCTATTACTTTTCAGACATAGAATTTAGTTGTCACAAAAGTATAATCGTAAACCTCTTGATGAAATTGAATACATAAAACGAGTTCCTTATATATCAGCTGTAGGAAGTCTCATGTATGCTATACTTTGTACTCGTCCAGACATTTTTATTATACTTTTATTATACTATTGGAATAGTCAATATATATTAGTCAAACCTAATACCAAAACATTGGACAATAGCAAAGTGTATATATTCAAGTATTTTCGAAGAGCCTGAGGATATATGCTAGTTTGCTCGACTCTAAAAATTGGTACCTATAAGTTACACTAATGTTAATTTTCAAGCTGATAGGGATTTTCATAAGTCCATTATAGGCTCTATTTTCACCTAATATGATGGTGCAATTGTGTAGAGGAGTATTAAATAGTCTTGTATTGCTAACTGCGCCATGGAGCTAAATATGTAGCAGCTTGTGAGGTAGCTCAAGAGGCGATATGGTTGAAGAAGTTCATGATACAACTTGAGGTAATTCCTTTTACATCTTAAGCTATTAGTTTATATTGTGATAAAGTAATACAGTGGCAAATGCGAAAGAACCATGCAAACATCAGTATGATAAATACATTGAACGTAATCACATACTTAAAGAGATTATTTAACGTGTAGATATAAAAGTATGCAAGATTTCTTCTATTGAAAATCTTATTGATCATTTTTCTAAAAGTTTACTTGTACAAGTTTTTGAAAGTCATCTTGAAAGTATGTATATTTTTACGTCTCATTTACTCTAGAACAAGTGAGAGAATTGTTAGTTATGCAATTCAAGTAAATCAAATGTATTTACAACATTTGTACTTTGGAATTAAATAAAGTATAGTTTTATATATTTTTATATATATGAGCCCAATTTGCCTATGAATTATCTAGATATTACTATAAATTAAGTGTTTGTTTGTTTAACACAGAAAGAATTGATTTATAATTTAATTCAAAATAAATTATGCATGATCCGAAATAAATTTGGGTAATTTTTTTTTTTTGATGATATCGTCTTGATTTTATTGAAGTCCGTCTTTGACTTTGGTAATAAAATTAAGAATATATTTTGATATATTGGATTAGACTGTCAATGTTTAATTTGTAGAATGAACCATATAAATTAAACATTATAAGATTTTCGTCCATAATGCCTTAATCTTGAGTGAATAATTACATATATTTACTCACTTGAAATTCTTTGAGTTACCAAAGAATGAGATTAATTTAATAATCAATATCTCAATATCTTGAGAATTAAGGTGAAATAAATATTGAATATTTATTCTACAAAATGGAATTTGTCACCTTTAAAAGACAATATCATTTTCTCTTGAGTTCTTCTAAGAGATAGTTAAATTTGATCTTAATAATTCAATAGCAACTGTTGAATTTAATTTGTATATGAGGCATAGTTATGTGGTACTATCAAATTGAATATGAGAATTGAAAATTTGAATAAGGGGTACTTTGGTCATTTTACCTCATTCAATATATACTTATATCGATAGGAATAATATGTAAGATCGATAAATCTTAGAATATAGTTATTGACTATAATAATTTTAATTAGTCTAAGAGTAAAATTATATTCTTTTAGAAGAGTAAAACGTAATTAATAAATTATTTTGAGTTAAAAATAATTTATTAGAGTTTAGTGTAATTGTGTCCGGTCAAGTCCCTTTGGTAGTTCCTAATTATAGGATAAAAATAAATTATAAATATCTATGATTTATTATGATAAGTTGCAGGAAATCAAGAGTCGTATTTGAGATGGAATATGATAAGTAGAAATAGTTGTACTTAACAATACTTATTCAGTTTTAATACTCTATTAATATTCACATTTGAGACGGAGTAAAATAAGTGGAATAGTGGGATATAACCTGTTATACCAATTGATTTAAAACTTTATATCAATATACATGAAAGAAACATACATTCTCTTAGAGTTTTGTGAGTCCAGTCTAAAAAAAAAAAAAAAAAGACAGATAATTTTTAGTCCTGGGAGATTATATCGAAGAAAACTTAGGGTTTGAAGTATTACTAGAAGGCTAAAAACTTCTCGTATCATATTTTGAAGACGATATCTATAAATATATGTTTTCTTTTCATATATTTATAGATTTTAATCTGGTTAATATGTAAATATATTGATATTATTTCCAACAATCTAGAGATTGAAGAGTATCTTAGACTAAATAGTATTATAAAGTATACATACGAGGTTCTATTCATTTAAAAGAACTTATAATGATAATACTATATAATTAATAAATTATCTTATTTAAAAAGATTTATGAGATATCATGTCACCTAATTGATTTAGACTAATTTAAAAAATGATAAATAATTAATTTATATTAATAATGTGAGTTCATATAATCACATTTTACATACATTAAACGAGGGGGAAACATAACATGATGTAATTCATATGCACAAGAAATAAAGTATAAAGTTGATTGCACTTTTGAGCCATGGTAGATAGCTTGTAGATAAAGAACTCAATAAAAGGTGATATTTTATACTCATTAGTACTGTAATCAAACACAGGTACAAACTTTTCGCAAAAGTATGTGCAAAGTAAAAACCAGTTTGGTTCTTAAAAGTTCCCAATGATGACCCTTTACTCGAGCCAAGCAACCATTTGCCTTTGGAGAAAATGCCTACACTCTTTCTTGTCTATTGCCGTAGCAACTGAAAGGGGTGATATTTATTTGTGTCTTGCTCAGTGTTGTCTGCCACTTGTTTGTGAAAATAACTCAAACAATTTATATGTACTAAAGAAAGATATAACACACACACACACACACACACACACACACACACACACACATATAGACATATAATCTCCGTTCTCATCTTTTTTTCTTTTTTTTTGCCTGTTTAGGATATTTTTAATTTTTTCTTTTAACTTGGGGGAATGATATATAATAACCTTTGTGCCATGTATAGTTACTATCAACTTGGTGAACTTTAAGGTATAAGTCAATTAAGTTGAGTATTTTAAGTTCAATTTTAAAAGTAGAATTAAATAATTAAAAATTTTTAATTAAATAAATTTTATTTTTCAAGATATAGTATTTATATATAAAAAATATTATATATTATATCTTTAATATCATATTATTTTATAATTTAATTATTTTTTTAAAAAAATACTATTTAAATACACACAACGTACCAAAACTTTTGGCTCAAGCAAAACAAAAGGTACTTGTGAAGAGCTCGTTAACTTTCTAAGTCTTCCTTTTTCACATTGACTAGGGAAGGAACTGTCCTTAAGGGATTCATCCCCTACTTGCTCATTTAAAAAAAAAAAAATGGGGGGGGGGGAGGGGTGCAGGACAAAGAGTTGAGGTGACCTAATCAAATTGACAATGAAGAGATTTTATTTAAAAGTAAAATTGTAATATAATAATATAATATAATAAAAATATATAAAATTTATTAAATTTAAATATATAAAAATAATATATGAAAAGTACATTAATTATTTTATGATATATAATATATTAATTATTTAAAAAATATTTTAGATGAATTTTGTTGAGACAGGATGAACTATTAAATTGGCATCTCTACTTCATGTGGTGATCTCTTCGCTCTGTTACCAAATTTTCAAGCTGTGAAATCATCCTCAACCTCAACAATCTTTCCTAACTCAAACTAAAAAATGCAACATATCGCATATTCTGCAGTGGGATTCTCCTAGAAAACCTAAAAGAGTTCGCCAAATACAACACAGATTTGATCCGTGAAGCTAGAGACAACGTTAATAAGCTGATCAAGGATCTTGACACGTTAAAGGCCTTCATTAAGTAGTACACAGAGATGTACGAAAATGACTCCGATACTAATTGCTCATTTTAAAAAATGTTTGGTACGTACACAGGTTGAAGAATATGGTAAAAGCTTTAGGTTCAATTATAAGAGTGTAAGTGAATTGTGATTTTATTGAATTAGTCTGAGATGAATTTTATTGAAAGTAATAAAAAATTATTATATATGTAGGGTTAAAGAGAAAAAATATAATGAATTATGAATATATGATATATTTTTTTAAAAAAAATAATATTATTATTTTAAAATTAAAGTGAAATTTTAAATTAAGATGGAAAAATAAAATTGCAATCCAATTACACCCTTATATGTCTGGAGTATATGTACGAGAAATTTGGGGAGTAAAGTATGGGTTTGGTGAAGTTTTTTATTTTGCATTTTTTCCCTGCAAAGAGGGAAGAGTTTGGCCCATTTCATACGAGTATTGTTAGTATTTTACATTTTGACGTATGGTCTCCCTTATAAAGTTAAAATTGAACCTGCATTTTTTTTTATTTCCAAATTTGAGTTTTTGGTAAGAAATCTAAAAACTAAATTAATTAATATATAATATATAATGCATATTGTTATTAAATTTTAAAAACTGAAAATTTTATATTTTATTTTGATTATATCGTTGGGATTATGCCATTGGTCTCGGCCTCTGGTTAATTATTTTTTATGGGGTCTATCTTCCACAATTGCAATCCCTATTATTTTTAATCAATCCAAAAGTTTTGTAATTAAGTATTTTATTTACTTGTGTCATCACCACCTATAGTAGAGTGTAAACAAACAAACTCCGACAATGGAAAAGTGACAATTGAAATATGTTATGCATGATGTAAACTTTCTTGCAATATCATAAATGCCCCAGTTTCGGTTACACTTATCATTGATCTTAATTGATCTTCTTATTATTGTTCTAGTATCTCTTATGGTTGGTGGAAGAAAATGTGATTGGATTTGAAAATGAGACCAAAAAAAAAAAAAAAAAAGACGTTAACGCTGGGATTCGAAGCAGCTTGAAGTAATCTTAATCATTGCTATATATGCTCGGTCTTGTAAAGACTACATTGGCTAGAAAGGTTTTTAAAGACTCTACAATTAGATATACAGTTTTCATTAAAACATTTGTAAATGTTTCACAAGAATATGAGATATTTGTAAATATCTCAGAAGAATATGAGAGAGGAAGTATTGCAAAAGATTTTTGGAGACATT
Organism: Voacanga thouarsii; assembly: GCA_026120185.1. Classification (NCBI taxonomy): domain Eukaryota; kingdom Viridiplantae; phylum Streptophyta; class Magnoliopsida; order Gentianales; family Apocynaceae; genus Voacanga; species Voacanga thouarsii. Next base: position 87,235 of record JANUWF010002053.1, on the reverse strand, counting down.
TATATCAATTGATGAACCAACGAAAAATATGTAAGATGAAATATTAGTTGAACAAATTCGTGAAAAATTGGGAAAGAGACCGTAGTTAGTTGTGATGGATGATATCTGTCTGGTCTGGTTGATGTCCGGTCTGTTGAAGCATGGGATGATCTGAAAGTTACTTTTCCAAACAATGGAAATTCGAGTAGGGTATTAATAACTAGTTGGAAGAAATCTGTGACCCTTCTAGCTAATCCAAATTTGGAGCTACTAAGGAGGAAAGTTTTTGGTGAAAGTAATTGTCCAATGAAGCTGGAGAGGCATGAAACAAGCATCTTACAGAAGTGTAACGGGCTACCATTAGCAATAGTTGTAGTTGTTGGTATTCTCTTTGAATAACCATGATAGGATTGATCGGTGGCAAAAAGTGGTTGAATGTGTGGGTGATTTTAATCCTAACAATCAAGAGAGGACAGTTGATGTCATTAAATTGAGTTTCAACAATTTGCCCTACCACTTGAACCCTTGTTTTCTTTACCTCAGGATGTTTCGTTAAGATTTTGAGATGTAGTGTGGAAATTGCTGTGCTTGTGGATTGCAAAAGGCTTTATATCAGGGGTAGGCAAGAATGCTTGGAAGATAAAGTAGAGCAATACTTGGAGGAGTTGTTTGTGGGAACTTTGCTAGATAAGACATGAAAATGTGGTGATTAGTTTCCTAAACAATATGAGTGTTGGAAGGTAAAGAGAAAGCTAAGCATAAGAGTTTTTGGGAGACAATTTGAATTTGTATTCTCAACTTGGTTGGCTACAAATGAGATGGCTTGCCCTATTTATAGGCAAAGCCTTGGGCTCTAGGTATTCTAGAGAATTCTACAGACTCTTGCTAGAACGGGTAGACTATAGAATTCTCTATAATGTTCTAAAAGGTTTTTAAAATTTCTAGAGAATTCTATACAATCCTACACAAGTCTTAGGCTTCTCTGCTATATACAAGAGTGCCCTAAATCCTTTTGAAATATTATGCAAACCTCTTGAATTTTGACCGATTAAAAAGTCTAATAACCTCGAACGACCCGTTGTTGCTTGTCTCGACTTGTGTTGGCTCGGGCGCCTGTCGGTCCCATTTAGTGCAATTCGTCATTTTCGACTGTCGATCCTGTACCAGTTGTATCCATAAGAACTTAGTTATGGTAGGACAAAAGAGGTCAATTGGTCAGATTAAAATATGCCGTATCCATGACATATTACATGACTTCTGCACGAATCAAGGGCGGACACACATTATGTGCATGGCCCCCTCCCCCATTTTTTTTTTGAAATCTTTTGTAATTACAATATATTAAATTATGGGATATAAAATTTTTGTATTGTTGGCCGTTCCTATTTTTTAAAATCCTTACTAATTATAGTATATTAAATTGTAAGTTACAAATTTGTATATATATTACACTATCGGATCATTCTCAAGTCAATTAATCATTGTCAATTAATTTTTTACAAAATAAAAATTTGAATGGGAACTTTAATTTTTGAAAATTTGTTTGAATTTTTGGCATACTTGGTGATATAAGTTAGTTTAGGTACAACTTTATTAAATGATTAATTAGAGAGCATGGCTAATTAGGATTTGTATGGGTGATTAGGGTTTTACTTGATAATTAAGGCCTTGTTTGGATATTAGTGTTAATAAGAAAGTAGGAGAATTCTATGCTACATGAATTAGGGATGCGTTAGTAGATTATTAGATTTCTTGTTGGGATACTATATAATTAGGATTAATTAGGCTTTGTCGCTAAGTATTTTGGATCACTTAAGACCTAGGTAATTCCCTCAAAATTCTAGGGTCTCGATTAACGTGTTATCTAGATTAATATAAATTAGAAATTAATTCCTATATTGTATGTATATTAGATATTGAGTTGGATGTAGGAGGAAGAAGCACTTAAGTTAACTTGAAATTATTTTGCTAAGCTTTGGATAAGAGGTAAGTCCTTGCATTTCCATAAAATCCCTTTTATGTGAATTCTTTTAGGACTTGTAAGTCTTTGCATCCCTAAGCATATTTTTCGCAATTGCATATTATGAAATGCGAAATCCTTACTAAATACCATGATATTTAATTATGCAAGATTTTGCACATTTAATGCATACTTAATAAAAAAAAATGTTTTTGCTTAAGGAATGAAATTTTTTTGATCTAAATTATGAGTCTATCACTTGTAGAAAATACTTATGCATGTAAATGACACCTATCATAAATAATGGTTTTATTATAGTTTATTTATTCTTAAGTATTTATGTAGAGCTTTTCATGATTAATATAATTTTGGAGCCTTGCATCAGATATATTCTATTCATGAAAATATGCTTATGCATTTCATGCATGCAAATGTTGCGAAAATCATGGCACGAAATCTTTCCAAATAGCTCCACTTATTATTGCTTTCTACAAGCTAATGGAGTTTAATGAATTACTATGCCTTAAATAAATTACTAGAATGGGTATAAGGGTTTGCTTTCTTTTTGAAAATCTTGGGAAAAATGCAGTTTTGGATTTTGGATCGGACTAAACTTGGAAAATGGGTTACCTACTACTGGAACAATATTTTTAGAAATGAAATTATATATATTTCATATCGGAATGGAAATTTCTTTAATCACATCAAATTTAAACATCGAGTACTCACTGGGCGAGGTACTAGGATTAGCTCGCGTTAGTTTAAAAGAGAGTACCAGAAGATTGGCCGTCTCCGGATGTCTGTTTTTTTTCAAACGGGGTGTCGTCCTAGGTGACTAAGTTGAGTCCCTAGCTAGTGACACAATTTTCAATAGGTAAAACTAAAGGACGGACGTGGGACATCCACCTGATAGATTAGACGAGAGAAGTGCTTGGGGCATTCTCTTGGTAGGGATGTACACCCTACATGCTATTTTTGGCTTTGATTATGCCTTAGCTACTTAAGACATATTGGGATTAATGCGGAGAATTCAGGTTTAAGATTTTGTATAAATGAAAAATCTGTTCCAGTGTTGTGTTGTGTAATTTAGCATTTTATTCGATGACAATTTTGTTTAAATAGTATATTACAATATACTCATTCCTTTCCCCAAAAATTATATTTTGCATAAGTGTAAATTTCGTTATGAGCATATCCGTTCAAATTATTTCATTCATGCGTCATGCCATTTATTTTTAAAATTGTGCCACAACCACACACCTCGGATTTATTAAGATTATTTATAATCTCACACTCTTTCTCTAACCTCATTTTCAAGAGGATGTATGTTTATCAAGACTAAGGCTTGAAGTTCCATTTTGTAATAGTGTTAGGTCTTGATACTTTTGTTGACTTGTAATTCTGGTTGGATGACCAGACTTTCTTTTAGCCAAACTTAGAATTTATATTTTATCGATCTTGGCAATTTTCTTCGTGACATAACTTAAGTTTACGTACCAAAGATTTATCCTTCTATTTTACTTTCTTTCTTATAGTTTTTATCCTACTGTGTTATAAAGACCCTGGTCCAAAGGACGAGGCGATATCCCTAGCCATTTAGGCTACTTATTTAGGGAGTGTTTCAATTGGTATAAGAGCATGGTTAGAGGTATTTTTTTTTAATTAATGGAATAGATTCTAGATTATGGAATTTTGAATTGTTAGTTAAGTTTAGGTTGAGTTGAGCGTAGGACTGTGTTTGAGCTCTTTTGATGGTGATTTGAACTTGAAAATCTCGATACGTATTGATGAGTTGATATGAGAGAAAATTTTATCCCTGCATATTGTAGCAATGATAACCTTGAAGAGGTTGTGAGAGAAAGTTCATGTTGAAAAGAACAGTTAGATACTTTGGGGAATATAAGTATGCTCATATGAGATTCTTTAGGTATAAGAGGATTGTTAGAATTCCCCATGCAAAACCATATTTGTGCAGCAGAAAGAAAATGGGAATTCCACAACGAGGATCACATTTATGCATTAATGGAATCAAAACAGGTGAAGGAAAAATACCTTCTTACGCCTCTGTGAAACAAAAAAAATTCCTTCTGCAATTTGAAGGTGCGATCCAGCTAGACCGTCTTCTCCTTTTGTTCCATCAAAATACTACAATCTAAATGTAGGATTATCTCCAATATACTCCACACGAGAATGGTGCTCAAGAATCACCAGAGTTTTTGTGCTAGCAAAAACAACCGGCGGCTAGGGTTTTTTTAGAAGAAGATGCAGATGGCTCTCAGGTTTTTTTTTTTTTTTTTTTTTTTTTAAAACTCTTTGTGCGTAATGACTAAATCATAATCCTACGAAAAATTATATAATCATATAACTCATCCGTATGTATTTGGTAATTAGAATCCATTACGTATATGGATTCTTAATTACCAATAATTATTATGATTATAGTTAATTACTAGCTCACAAATTATAAATAATTATAATTTGATTATAATAATTTCTTTTTTTCACAATCAACTCTATAATGTTATCGAATAACATCTTGAGCACTCAATTCTCTATTGTGTGTGACCTATTAGGTTTTTCGATATATTGGTAACAAAATATGAATTAATCAAAACATATTTAAGATTAATAATCCTTAAGAATTTTTAAAATTAACTTATTAATTCTAATAAAGATTGATTTATTAATTTTTAATTAATAAATCCATATTCAGCAGATCATGAATGGTATCTAACAACACATCATGGCCACCCAAAAGATTATAAAGTCAAGTGGTTTGACATGAACCTTTCAATAGCAAACAACAATGTAATAAATTCCTTTCACCATACAATATCTCATTCGGTTTGGAGTACGTAATTAGTGCCGACTCCTTCCAGAATAATAAATTAATTCTGACTCGAATATTTTAGTAGTTGTTCTCAGAATCCACTACTCATCATATGCATCAATTGAAACCATTTCTAATATACAATCACCTTAGTCAAGGACTTCTCGAGTAGTGATTTCTACAAGTGGTCGTGAGATATTCGCTCCTACTATTAGGAGTGGTGAATCCTTTATTGATTCTCTCAACTACTTTCATTTGCTTCATATTGTACCCAATATCCATCCCATAGGCGGTCTTGTCAGGTCTTCAGAGATTGGAATCAATATCTAACACTGAGTAAATAAAGTACGTTGGAAATCTCAAATCTAAGAATACTTGCACATTTGCTATGATGAGATTCTATCACTGGCACTAAATAGTTATCCATGTGATTATCTCATAGTTAGGTCATCCAATGTATTTGTTAAAGTAACAAGCATCCATATATTAACTTTGAGTATCACAATACTCATGGATATGAAAACTACCGCTTGATCAAATCAGGAAGTATAATACGTGCTAGTATTAATGTATTAATGATGTCCTATCTCATTAATACTACGATTAGGGATAATTTAAGTGCATACGCTATCCAATATAGTAGGAACCCACATCACGATCTCTATCATCATTTTCTTAATACGGTGTTGCAATTGGGACTTTATCTAATAGTTATTTTACAACGAAAGCATAAATAATATAAATTGAAAGAAAAAAATGCCTTGTTTTATTTAATAATGTACAATATATAGAATACATATGATTACCTCTAGGGCATAATACTAACAAACTCCTACTTGCACTAGAGCCAATTATTCATGTATCTAATACCAAATGACTCAACATGTTTGTCATGTTTCTTTTTGGATAGTGCTTTTATAAGTGAGTTAGCTATGTTCTCATTCGTAGAAATGTTCTCTATCTTTTACATCTTTTCTATCAATGATTTCATAAATCAAGTGATAGTACTCAAATTGAATACGCAGCCTGATTGTGACTCGTAGTTGTAATTATCAGATTGAAAACTGATATCAATATATCTTTTACTTATTCATGAATAGAGATAATATCTCTTATTAGCAATATGTTATTCATATAAAGCGATAGGAAAACAACTACACTCCTACTAACCTTCTTGTATACGAAGGTTCATCCATGTTTTGAATGAAACCAAATACTTTAATTATTTTATCAAAATGAATGTTCAAACTCCTAGAAGCTTGCTTATGTTCATAAATGGACCTTTGCAGCTTGTACACTTTTGTGCTATCATTGGAGGTGAAACCCTCAGGTTGTGTCATATATATTTAGGAAAGCTATTTTCACATCCATTTTTCAAATCTCATAATCATAATGAACAGCAATGACTAGAAGTATTCTAATGGATTTTAGTATAGCAACTGGTGAGAAGGTTTTGTCATAGTTAATATCATATTGTTGACGATAACTCTTAGCTATCAATCGTGCTTTATAGGTAACTAGGTTACCATCCATGTCGGTTTTCTTCTTGAAAATCCATTTGCACCTAATAAGTTTAATTTCTTTGGGTGGATCAGTCAGAGTCCATACTTGGTTGTCATCAATAGAATCCATCTTTGATTTCATGGCTTCAGGCCATTTGTCAGATTCTGAACTGTTCAGAACTTCTTTGTGAGTAGTAGGCTTATCATCATCTATGGACAATATGTCATTGTGGTCACTAATGAGAAGTCCATATCTCTTAGGTGCCACATGTATCCTACTTAACCTACGAGGTTCTTATGTAGTTGAAGGTTCATATATTCTCTCCATAAATGTGGTATCAGATGGTTGATCCTTGTTTGTTTGTTCCTCTTGAACTTCATTAAGTTCAATCTTACTCCTACTGTCCTCTTTAAGCATGTGCTCATTTTTTAAGAAGACAGCATATTTGGAAGCAACTACTTTGTTTTCGGAGGGGAGATAGAAGTAATATCCGAAAGATTCTTTCAGACAACCCACAAATAAACACTTGTTAGACTTACTGTCAAGTTTATCTATCGTTTTTTTTATAGAACTCCGTTTAGAATATAAACAGAAGTTTCTAGTGCGTACTCCCAAAATGATTTTGGTAAGTCTGCAGAAGCCATCACAGTCCATACCATGTTTAGAAGGATTCGATTCCTTCTTTCAGATATACTATTATGTTGAGGTGTATATGGTGGAGTCCATTGAGATAATATCCCATTATCTCTTAGATAATCTTGAAAATCTTGGCTTAAGTATTCACCTCCTCGATCAGATTTTAGAGTCTTAATACTTTTCCCAAGTTGTTTCTCTACTTCATTCTTGAAGTATTTGAACTTTTCAAAAGCTTTAGATTTATATTTCATTAAATTCAAATACCCATACCATGAATAATTATCGATAAAGCTTATGAAATAGTGATAACCTCATCTTGATTGCATGGATATTGGGCCACATACATCAAAATGTATAAGTTCTAATGACTCTTTGGCCCTTTCTCCTTTTTCAGAAAAATGAGTTTTAGTAATTTTACTAAGTAAACAAGACTCACATGTGGTATATGATTCATAATCAAATGACCCTAAGTCACCTAACTTATATAACGTAGAAAAGCGATTCTCATTTATATGGCCTAAATGACAATAGCATAAATAAGATGAGATTGAATTAACTATCCTTGGTCTCTTATTGTTCATATTGAAGATTGGATTATCCATGTTTAGAACATATAAACTATTAACCAATATTGCATAACCATAATAAATATCATTCAACGCAAAAAAATAATATTTATTTTTAAAAATTAAATAAAATCCATATAAGTCTAAACACGCAACTGAGATAATATTTTTCAATAAAATTGGTACAAAATAACAAATTTGCAGTTCTAAAACTAATCATGAAAGTAGGTGTAGCTCGTAAATCCCCACAGCAAGTGCAACAACCTTTGTTCTATTTGCAGTATATATGTCCACGTTGCCCTTCTCAAGCCTCCTACTGTCCTTTAGTCCCTGCAAGTTATTGTACAAATGAGATCCACATCCGGTATCTAATCCCCATATCTTATTTCTAAAGACAGTATTAACCTCAATCATAAACATACTAGGAATAGAAGTAGAAGTGCCCACAAGCTTTTCCTTTTGCTTCTTTTCCTTGACGATCTCTAAGTAGACTTTGCAGTTGCGCCTCTAATGACCCATCTTTCCACAATGATGGCATGGACCTTTGGTGGCTACCTCATTTTTTTTCCACACCACATTTGGGCTTAGTAGAAGCCTTCTTCTTCTTCTTAGGAACCTTCTTCCTAGAAGAGGAAGATTCTACTAGTATAACTGCATTAGATTCCTTCTTCATGAAGGACTCAGCAGTTTTGAATAGATTGATCAACTCGGGTATGGTGGACTCAATCTTGTTCATCTGGTAGTTAATCATAAATTGTGAAAAATTACTTGGTAAAGATTGCAGAATTAAGTCAAAACTTAATTCATTGTTGATAAACCTTGGGGGGTAGGGGGATGAATAAGGTTTATAGTAAACAAATGCAATTTAAAAAAAAAAAAATTCTTTGATGTCTTTTTGATAAAGGTCAAACAAAGTGTGAGTTCAAAAATGCAGACTTGAATGTGCTGCTAAAGAACTTTCAAAACTCTTCTAAATGATGAAAATAAGATCTATAGTTAAGATAGGTAGATAAAGCAACAATAACAGTTTCACCTAACTACATAAAAGTCTTTGATCAAATTAATGAATGCATGGAGGAGTATAAAGCTCTCAAGTTGGATGAATAGTAAAAACACAAGTATAAATATCAAATTAGCTTTGTAGATGTAGGAGTGCAGACATAAATATTTTGAAACACCACTAAATAGGAAGAAAATGGTCTGCTTTAAAGATAGACAGTTGAGGCTTTAAAGACAGACTTTCTATAGAACACAGAGGTCTTTTAAAACTAATCAACAATTGCAGAGATTGAGATAAAGTTCTTTAATATAATGACTAGCAAAAATACAGTGATAAAGTGTAGATGAAATGAAAAAGAAAAGACTCAAGGTTTTATAGTGGTTTGATCCTTAACTAATGTACATCCACTACCTTAAGTACCCACTTAAGGATTTCAACACAATCGCGAAAACCTTTTTTCCAAATCAATGGTGGTAGGCTACACCAATCTTACACAAAAGGATTACAAATCTTGGTTTTATATCTAACCTCTTAAACACAACAATCAAGGCTTACCCCAACTGGATTTTACTTCCTTAATCTTAATATAAGTTAGAATGAAAGAAAGTTTACAGAAATAGCTTATTGATTTGAGTAGATTGTGAACAGATGAGCACAAACACTTTTTGCCTTTTGAACAATTCAATTTCACTTTTGAAGCACAAATAAAAGGGATATTTTTGTATTCTAAAGTGTAAGAGTGTTTCTGAAGACATAATACTTTGAAACCTTTTTGCTTGTGTGTGCTTCAAGGTAGAAATAAATTGAATCATAAGGTGAAGATGACATAAGAATTTTCATTATATACCTTAACAAACGATTCTTAGTCTAAAGTTCTTTCACAAGGATTTCATGATCTTGCGAGCTCTAGGATTGAAGTTGTACTTGATCAATCACCACTTTGAATTCCATTTCCTTAAGAGCTGCTTAGCAACCTTTTGGCATTCCTTGAGAGAATTGGGATCAAACATGTCCTATCACATGTAAGTCATACAAGTTAGTTCTCATCAATATTTGTCATAAGTTAAAACACAGGAGAATGTCATTAGGCTAACAGTCTTCCCCTTTTTGAGTGATGACAAATTTGATGTGATTGTGATATAAAAGATAATGATATGTACAGTACAAACATGTTAGGTTGAGAGAAATAAGAATATATTTTTTTTTATTGAAATGCAATATCTCATTATAGGACTCAAATGGTGCTTATGAGATTAAGATAGAAAGTTAAAGCATGTACTTATAAACATGGCTCAATGAGCCTGTAGCCCAACCTATCTCCTTATCCTCTTTCTTTCCATCAAATGACTATTTCACAGGGAAATAGCCACAAATAGTAGTCACAGAAAAAATGTATAGATATGTACATAAGGAGGTATAGAAGATAAATCATAAGATGTAATACTCCCTCTAAGTATGTGCATATGTGAACAAAGGATAATGAGATGCTAGCTATGAAGTGCGTTTGAAAATAAGACTGGATTTCAAGAATTTGGACTTCCAAAACGTGTATCCAAATGGGTAAAAATGAGGTAGAAGCTATCATTTTAAGAAGTCATTTTTGGATTGCTATTTTGGATTGAAGAAGTCCAAAACTCCCCCTGTGTATGTGTAGGTTAAAAAAGAATTTTCACAAAGATAGATTAGAGGTTTTCAACCCAATCCAATTTTCTCAAAGTATTTCAATCACAAGGAATTTTCTGTGCAACCTAAAAATAACTACACAGTTTTTATAAGCGTAAATATCCTCATAATCAGAATATTTTGGCATAATGTGCATCACAACCATTTTCATAATCACATGATAGTGCTAAGTGAAATAAGACATATTTTAAGTTCTCAATTCATATTCAAGAGAAAAAAAAAAAAAAGAATGAGAGAGAAATCATTCAACCGAATCACAGTAGAATGTACACCAAATTCATTAGCACAATATTCTCCATAACCACAATTCAATTTTCTCTGACCATAGAATCAGATTAAAGTTTTAAAAAAAGTTATATCAAATTCACTTAGACAAACATCTAAAACTCTCAAAACAGTTTTCTAGATTGAACAGATAAAAGACATTGAAAACCAATCCTATCATAATCTATTAACATAAACCCTTCACGATAGTCATATAATTTTCTCATCACACAATTCAAACAACAGCTACACTATTCTCAAAATAATTCGTTGAATAATTTCTTCTTTACTCAACGCATAATAGTCATCAAAGCCACAATCATAGTCATTACTAAGTCACAAATCACATTTTAAATTCACAATCCATATTTATAAGGGCATATCATGATAGAAATCCAAATTTGCAAAACACAATGTTTGATCAACCCAAATCCCAATAATATATATCAAAGAATCACGAGCTCCTTAAGAAATTATAGTCTCCATAACCGCAAGACAAATTTAATTCTTAATCATATAGTCACAATCCATATTTATTTCTCCCCATTTGTCATTAATAAAAAATAACAATAAGCAGCAAAGACGCAATCAATAGTAAATTTATAGTAATATCAGGAAATGCCCCGAACAGGGATAGTAATATACAATAAGCAACATTAGCAATAACAATTAAGCAGTAGGAAACTAGTAGTAATATCAGTTAAAGACCAAAATAAAGGTGTTTATAAAAATATAGTGTAGAGAGCATGAAATTTGTCAAAATAAAGTTGTGTCATCGGAATAAAAGTTGACAGAAGGGGTCATTAGTCATTAGTCGTCATGTGCCACGTCTCATGGAATGAGCTGCCAAATGCAGCTTGTTTGTCTTGCTTGGGAACTTTCTTGTCAATAGTAGGTGCAGCAGTTGTGGGTTCCTTGGTGTGTAGAGATGGAATATTAGTAATATCAGCCTCTTTCTCGTTCTCTTTCTCAGTCTTCTTCTTTGGCTGAACATAAGTTTCTTCTCATATTGAAGGACTGATAGGTTTAAGCTCTGGCACGGGTGGAGGAACTTGTTCAGTCGAATTTCCTGTAGCTTCATATTACTTTTCTTCCATATTTGTCAGCCTATTTCTCAAATTTTTTGGTTCACCTTTGACTTCTACACTCAGACTATCTAGCTTGATAGATAGCAGATTTATAGCATCCAGAATACTCTGAGTTATTCTACTTTTCTGAGTTTTCTACTTCTTTCTACTTGATATTTCCCCTTGAATTTCAGTCTCAGCTTTTCTTTTTATTTGTCCTGATGTAGTAGATTTTCTTTGGCCTTCACCATTTTTTCTTCCTCTTCTTTAGTAGCCTCTCTAAGTAATATTCATTGATTATCTACTTGAATGGATCCCATTTTCTCAAATGAATCACTGCTGTAGATGTTTATCCTGCAGTGCTCAGGGGCAACCATACTCACATCAATATTGAAGTACTTGAATAGCTTGGTGAGAAGGTTTCCAAAAGGTAATACTTTGTTTGATGTGTTCAAAGATTGAGTAATCAATTTCACAACCAGAAACCCTAAGTTAATTTGTTTTCCTTCTGACAGACTCAGCATCAACACCATTTGCAGAATACTTGCAAATTTCTTGTGGCAAAAACTAGGTATCACCATGGTTAAGACTTTATGATGTAGCAATCTCCCTATTCCATTTAATCATTTAGCATTTCGATCACTTGAATTTCTAAAACTCTTGGCACTAGTAAATTTCATCTTAAATCGACTCAGTTCAAACAAAATTTCAGAATTTTTTAGGCAGTTTGTTCATTTCAAAAAATAGCACTCTATCGTCTCTGACATAAAAAGGTTCTGTTTAACATATGGTGGTCAATCTCGAAGTTCATTTCTCCAACTCTAGATATATACCATTGCACAATAAACCCGTTCACTATTTCCTCATGCCGTTCCTTTCCCAGATTCACGTAAAATTCCTAAACTAAGGTGGTGTAAAGTTTTTCATCAACAGATAGCAGTGCACTCTATCCAAGAGACTCGAACATACTAAGAATAGGTTGATCAGTTTAAGAAAGACTTGGGGGCAACACGATATCCAACAGTCACAGTTCTATTGTTAGATACTCAGTCATTAGATTCAAATTCACCTTTTTTTAGTTGAGAATTTGAGGTACTTGTGTATCCGTGCTTTCCTCTTCTGGAGATTGTTTTGATAGTGCAACTTGAGGAGTTGGTTTATCAATGGCAACTCATTTTTCCTTCTCCTTGCAGATATCAGTCCGGCAATAATTGATTTCTTTTTTATTGTCTTACATTTTTTGATCTCTTTTGTTATTGGCTCGACCCCTTACTGGGTTTTGGAGTTTTACCCATGGCAGCAGGGTTGAAGGGTTTAATTTTTCTGGTTTTTGGCAAAAGAATGAAGGTCAGAGGAAAGAGAAAAGTGTTAAGACAAATGACAACTTTTTTATTTTTTATTTTTTTAAATGAGAAGAGGATTCAAATAAATTTGAATTCTTTTTGGTGTTTACGAGGTATTGAAGAGTATAAGTACAATTTAGTACATTTGAGAAAAGTGATTTTTGAAAATATGTAAAGATATTCTAATAAGAAGAGAGAAAGTGTTGCGAAAAAAAGAGAGGGAACATTTAGAATTTAAAAGATTTGAATATTTGGATATAGATTGTCCATCCGATTTCCCTGTCCAAAAGGTATATCACATGTGATCAAAAGATATTGTGAGTTTTCACTTAAAATACAGTTCAAGTACTGCATCTAATATCTCTATCCAAAATCAAAAGATATTTAGGAATTCTACAAGAATAAACAACTAATATCTAGTAAAATTATTAGTTACAGAATCTGGTAATTCCCAAATCTCTCTTCAGATGATCGAATCATTCTTTAGCTTGTGGTTTGTGAATATATCAATTTCTTTTGCTTCGTTCATTCCAAGCCTTTTGAGCAGTTCCTTGGCATACTTGACTTGATTTAGAAAGATATCATCTTTGGTTTGTTTGATTTGTAGATCGAAAACATTAAGTTCTCCCATCATGCTCATCTCAAACTCTTACTGCATTGTCTTGGCAAATTTCTTGCATAGGGAATAATTGGTGGCTCCAAAAAATAATATCATCAACATATATTTGCACAATTAGGAAATCATCAGAATTTTTAGATTTTAAAAATAATGTGGTATCAATTAAGTTTCTTGAAAAACCTTTTGAAAGAAGAAAAACACTAAGCCTTTTATACCATACTCTTGGAGTTTGTTTTAAACCGTAAAGGGCTTTAGGGAGTTTAAATACATGATTTGGAAAACTTTTATGGATAAAACCAAGAGGTTGCTCAATATAAACTTCTTCTCCAATAAAACTATTTAAGAAGGTACTTTTGACATCTATTTGGTAAAGTATAAAACCTTTGAATGATGCAAACGTAAGCAACATTCTAATGGATTCTAATTGAGTAACGAGAGTAAAAGTTTTATCATAGTTAATGCCCTCTTCTTAATTGAATTCTTGGGCAACTAATCTGGCTTTATTTTTATTGACAATGACATGATCATCAAGTTTGTTTTTGAAAACCCACTTCGTACCAATTAGGGATGGTCAAATGGTCCAGGGACAAACTTCTAAACTTGGTTCCTTTCAAATTGGTTCAGCTATTCTTGCACGGCCATAATCCAAAAATTCATCATGTAAGGTTGCATCAATACAATTAGGTTCAGTGCTAGAAAGTAGAGCAAAAATTATCAACAAATTACCGTCTAGTTTTGACTTCGTAGCTATGATCTGTTCTTTTGGATGGATATTTTTGTACTTCCAAACTTTTTGCAAATTCTGATCAGTGTGCTCGACACTTTTTTTCTTGCTATCTTTAACTTGTTGTTCCTCTAGTTCTTTTTCTTTAGCATGATTGTCAAGTGATGGAGCTTCATGATGTTCAATGCCATTTTTCTTTGAGCTACCTATATCATCGTCATCTTTTTGTGCAAAAGATAAGGTCCAAGTGAATTTTGAAAAATCATCTACTAATACATAAGCATATCTCTTACCATCTAGGCTAGTGGTCCTCATTAGTTCAAACAAACGCATATGTATTAGCTCAAGAGGTTTTGAGGTTGAAATCATTTTCATGGATTTGAAATATGTTTAGGTTTCTTTTTCAAATTGGCAAGCATCACACAATTGATTTTTGTTAAATATCATTTTGGACAGTCCATTCTTAAGCTCTTTTAAGGGCAATCTATTTAATAAATCAATAGAGACATGGCCTAACCTTCTATGCTAAAGGTAACCATTAATATCATATATGAAAAAGTATTTTTCTTCATGAGTAGTAGGATCATCAATATATAATACATAGACATTATGAATGCGGTTCGCAACAAAAATGATTTCATCACAAGAATTATCAATGATGGTGCATGAATCTTTTTCAAAAATAACCTAGCGGCCATTGTCACATAAATGATTAATACTAAGTAAGTTGTACTTCAATTTATCAATCAATAATACTTACTTGATAATGATAGAGGACCCCTTATCAACATTACCTATGCGGAGTATTTTTCCTTTTTCTTATCTCCAAATGTGACACATTCATCATTTGCAGCTTGAATGTTATCCATTGGTACTGCATTTCCTATCATGTGTCTTTAGCATTCACTATCCAAGAATCACTTTGTGGAGTTCAATTCTTTGTAGTTGATGTACCTATTCATGAGATGGAATAATGGCTTTTGGTATCCACATTTCTTGGGTCCATGAGGTTTAGTAATAGTTCTTCTAATTTTTCAAATTGTTTTTGCAATGGATTCCACTTTCTTCTTAACATAACACCTAGATGTTTTGTGTCCATATTTTTCACAATATGTGCAACAATAGTGTGCCATATATGATGAAGCAGCTTTTACAAAGTGAGATTTGTAATTTCAGTTTTGATCTTATGCCTATAGCTTAGACCATTTCGGTTTCCAGCTATGTGTTGTGCACTAATCAATTTTTTTCAATTTTTTTTTTGTTATTTCTAAACTTTTCAATGAACATAGTGAGATCATTAACTCTATTTTTCATATCATCAAAATTGCTAACAATAATTTCAAGAGAACGAATTTTATCACATAAACATTTATTTTCTAGAGACACATGATGAAAAGAAGTAATTATAACATCCTTTTTAATATTTGCACACATATGTGACTAAAGTGAGACTTTATTTTTATTCAACAGCTTTGTATTCTCACCTAACAAACAGTCAATTTTCATCTTTATTTCTTTATTTCTTTTAGACAGCTTTTTCAGTTTATGAAACATGTAAAATAGCAATTCATTAGGATCATCATGCTTTTCACAATTAGAATAATGCAAATTGGTTATCAAATCTAGAGAATTAGAATTTACCTTATCCTCCATAGCCATGAAGCAAATGTTTGCCTTTTCATTTTCAGAATCACAGCTTTCTTCTGTCTCGGATTTACCTTGATTCCAGGTTCCAATCAATCCTTTTCTTTTCTTTCTTTTGTTTTTGGGCAATCAGAAATATAAAGTGCTCCGTACTCTTGCATTCATAACATTGAGGTTTGAAGAACGAAAAATTTCCATTCTTTTTGACAAACTTCTTCCATTTGTTGAAGTTGCATTTTCTGAACATCTTTTTGATTATTCTAGTTACCATAGCCAATTCTTCATTGTTCAGATCAGTACCATCATCATAATCAGTTTTATCATTGTTAGGTTCTTTTTCAACTACTTTTAAGGTAGTTCCTCGTTTGCCTTGGTCATCATCATTATATTCTTGAAACATTTTAAGTTTCATTTCATAAGTCAATAGAGAGCTAATTAACTCTTCAGTAGGGCTATTCAGATTTTTTGATTCTTCTATAGCCAAGTTTTTTTGCTGCCAACTTTTTGGTAGACTATCAAGTAATTTTTTGTTTTGCTCTCTGAGAGAGTAAAGTTTTCCATAGGCCTTTAGACCATTCATGATGTTTGTGAAACGAGCGAACATATCAGTGATGTTCTCACTTGATTTCATACTGCGGACTAACATTCTCAACTTTGATTTTTTTACTTGATTAGTCCCCTCATGGGTGATCTCAAATAGTCTCTACATTTCGTAAACTAAATCACAACCACTAATCCGATTATATTCATTAGCATCAAGAGCACAACATAATATGTTCACTGCCTGAAAGTCCAGAGTCATTTTCGCAATGTCCTTATTATGATCTTTATCACTCTGTTTAGGAATTTTTCTGCCTTCAACAAATTTTGACGGGACAAATGGTCCATTCTCAATTAAATTCCATAGCTCAAAGTTGATTGAGCAAACACAAATCTTCATTTTATTTTTTCAGAATGTATAATCACTTCTATTAAACAAAGGAGCTCTATTTGCAGAAGATCCTTCAATGTAAGGTAGAGTAGATGTGTTTGTCATAGGGATCTTTGCTACAAGGCTGTTAAGCCAAAGATAATATAGACCAATGCTTTGATACCAATTGATAAACCTTAGAGGGGGTGAATAAGGTTTATGGCAAACAAATGCAATTTTAAAAAAAAAATCTTTGATGTCTTTTTGATAAAGGTCGAACAAAGTGTGAGATTAAAAATACAGACTTGAATGTGCTATTAAAAAACTTTCAAAACTCTTCTAAATGATGAAAAGAAGATCCATAGTTAAAATGTGTATATAAAGCAACAATAGCAATTTCACCCAACTACATAAAAGTCTTTGATCAAATTAATGAATGCATGGGGGACTATAAAGCTCTCAAGTTGGATGAATAGTAAAAACACAGGTATAAATATCAGATTAGCTTCACAGCTGTAGAAGTATAGACATGAATCTTTTGAAACACCATTAAATGGTAAGAGTATGGTTTGTTTTAAAGATGGGTAGTTGAGGCATTAAAGACAGACTTTCTATAGAACACAAAGGTTTTTTAAAATTGATCAACAATTGCAGAGATTGAGATAAAGTTCTTTAATCTAATGACTCTAAAAAATGCAGTGATAAAGTGCAGATAAAATGCAAAAGAAAAGACCCAAGGATTTATAGTGGTTCGATCCTCAATTGATCTATATCCGCTACCTTAAGTACCTAATTAAGGATTTTAACACAATCACTAAAATATTTTTTCCCAAATCAATGGTGGTAGGCTACACCAATCTTACACAAGAGGATCACCAACTTTAGTTTTACACCCATCCTCTTAAACACAACAATCAAGGCTCACCCCAACTTAGTTGTACTTCCTTAACATTGATACAAGTTAGAATAAAAGAAAGTTTACAGAAATAGCTCATTGATTTGAGCAGATTGCGAACAGATAAGCATAAACACCTTTTACTTTTTGAACAATTCAATTTCACCTTTGAAGCACAAATAAAAATGGATATTTTTGTATTCTAAAGTGTAAGAGTGTTTTTGAGAAAGATAACACAAAAATATGCTTTAAAATCGAGTTTTGAAAGTTTTTATAGAAGTAAAAAGTACAGTTTCAATGGCTAGAAATGGCTAGTTTCTTGCTATCAGATTTTTCAGAGTTTTGAACTCAAGGATCGGAGGAGGGTGCATCCAAAAGGTGAGTCCAAAATGGCACTTTTCTAGACAGAAATATTTTAATACTATTCATAGAGTTTTGGACGAAGCTTTTGGATGCAGAGCCATCCAAATTACTCAATCCAAAATTCTGAAGACATAATACTTTGAAATCTTTTTGCTTGTATGTGTTTCAAGGTAGAAATAAATTGAATCATAAGGTAAAGATGACATAGGAATTTTCATAATATACCTTAACAAATGATTCCTACTCTAAAGTTCTTTCACAAGGACTTCATGATCTTGCGAGCTTTAGGGTTGAAGTTGTACTTAATCAATCACCACTTTGGATTCCATTTCCTTAAGAGCTGCTTAGCAACTTTATTTGCATACCTTGAGAGAACTGGTGTCAAACATGTCCTATCACATGTAAGTCACACAAGTTAACCTTCATCAAAATTTGTCATAAGTCTAAATACAGGAGAATACTCTTAGGGCTAACAATTGTCCATCACAAAATAAGAGACCCGAGCTTCTCAATTAAACCCAACATCATCAGCCCATGAGTGGCCACAGAGGTACCCTTAGCCATCTTTGAATGGAATAGTTGTTTTGATATCTCATATCTTTCTGTTCTGGCTTGGGTATTAAATAGCTCTCTTGAAGATGTAAGATAATTGAGTAAACATCTATATGCTCGTGCTGTTTTTGCAGTTTAGGGGTCATTGACGCCAACATCACACTAGATGTCGTGTCACTATCCTATTTATGCTTCTTGTGGACAACATACTTATTAATATGAGCATCTTGAGCTGGTGGTGGTAGAATAGGAGCCTTTAACACGTAGAGTAACTTTTCTGACTTGAGAACATTTCTCAAATTTCTATACCAGTCGAGAAAGTTTATTTCAATTAATTTGTTCGTTTCCAAAATGCTACGTAAGTTCAAGTTTGTTGTCATGATGCAGATGAACTAGATGTAAAGATAGAGAAAATTAGCTAACTGTATATGCACATGTAATGTAAATAATTAGTTCTTTAATTAAAAGCATTATTATTTCACTATTTTACTTAAATCAATAGTCTCCACTATTGATTTGGAAAAGCCCGTTGAAAGCTTTTCTAGTGGACTGGTATCCAAATTCTTCAAGAATGACATTGGGTTTGTCCAATAAGCTACCCTTAAGTTCAATAATAGGTATCCAATACCAATTACATTGTATGTAATTACTAGATTATTGGATGATTAACACTTTTAATCTTAAAGCTTTTAAGCTAACTCAATCTTACCTCTAATTTTCTTTATGCATGAGTTAGCTCAACCAGGATAAAGAAATTAGTTAAACCCAAGCCATTAATCAGGAATTTAAAATTCCATAACTTGAACGTGCCCAATGTCAAGTAGGCTTGGGTTAGTCCAACAACCTGGTCTTGAAAAAGAACTTTCGTTCTTACTATATTAATGGAAGGGCATTATGTTTAATTTTAATTGAGGGGTTTGTGGTATTTGTGTCTTACAGATAGCATGCATAATATCATCATATCCATATATTGCAAAAACATAATTACGTGGTATAGTTATGAACTTTTTCTAAATTAATTTTCTCGAGCCACGAAGGAAATTAATATGATCAATCCTATGTGTTCATGCATGATATAAGTAGAAGGTCTTACCCTCTCGCCTCGTTTTGGTCACTATCTCCATTATCTTGTAAATAAATTTTCTAACTCTATCTAACCTATATAATCTAGTTACATAAATTTTCTAAGTAAAGAAACCTTGAGTTACATTCGATGGGAGTTTAGTTGAGAAGAGAAATTACACAAGTATAATAGAGAAGGCAGGACACACATGCCTTATTTCATTTAAAACCAAAACTGTAAATAATACATGAATAGATATATTTGGTTTTAGTCTATAACCATCCACCATGCTAACATCATGCTCAAAACACATTAAGCAAAATAAAACATAGCATACAATTACAAAATCACTTTTGGAAATAAAATCTAAAATCAGAATTTTAATATATATATATATATATATATTAATTTGTAAAATCAAAATTTAAAAATTAACAAAAGTTTCCAAAATAAAATTTGGTAATTTCAGATAGATTTATATAAAATATAAACTTCCAAAATTATTATTTTGAAAAAAATAAAATAGTTAGTCTCAAAATCAAATTTTGAGAAAAATAACTTTTGGGTCCCCTTATCTGGAAAAAAATGGTGGTCCTACTGGCCGGTCAATGGGTAGGTCTTAGGGGGCAGTGCCCCTAGAAAGAAAATTAATTTTTCATCCCTCATTCAATGAGATTTTTCCTTCCAAATCACTTCTAAAATAAATATTTTAGAAAATATATTAATTTCTAAAATTAATTCCAAAATTACTATTTTGGAAAAATAGAATAAATTCTAAAATCATTATTTTAAAAAATAATTTTCCTTTTTGCTAGAATTAACACTTTAATTCTTATCATAAAACATTCCTGTAACTTTTACAGAAACATGCTCGTTCCAACCAAAGCCCACATAATCAAATATTTTTTTTTCTTTCAGTCACGTGAAAATAATTTTTCACAAAGAACACAAGACTATAGTGAAACATATTTTATGACCAAAGATATAACCCATTAATGCATAAAAGAGGCTCTGCAATCATTGTTAGAATTCCCCAGACAAAACCAGATTTGCGCAGCAGATAGAAAACGGGAATTCCACAACTAGGATCACATTTATGCATTAATGAAATCAAAATAGGTGAAGGAAAAATACCTTCTTACGCCTCTGTGAAACAAAAAAATAAAAAAATCCTTCTGTAATTTGAAGGCACGATCTAGCTAGAACGTCTTCTCTTTTTGTTCCATCAAAACACTACAATCCAAGTGTAGGATTGTCTCCAATATAGTCCCCACGAGAATAGTGCTCAAGAATCACTAGAATTTTTGTGCTGGCAAAAACAACCGGCGGCTAGGGTTTTTTTTAGAAGAAGAAGATGCAGATGGCTCTCAGGTTTTTTTTAAACTCTCTGTGCGTAATCAATAAATCATAATCCCAAGGAAATTATATCATCATATTACTCATCTGTATGTATTTGGTAATCAGAATCCATTACGTGTATGGATTCTTAATTACCAATAATTATTATGAGTATAGTTATTTATAATCTAGCCCACAAATTATAACTAATTATAATTTGATCACAATAACTTTTTCTTTTCACAATCAACCCTGTAATGTTATCGAATAATATCTTGAGCACTCAATTCTCTATTGTGTATAACCTATTATGTTTTCCGATCTATTAGTAACAAAATATGAATTAATCTAAACATCTTTAAGATTAATAATCCTTAATAATTTTTAGAATTAACTTATTAATTCTAATAAGGATTGATTTATTAATTCTCTAATTAATAAATCCATATTTAGCAAATCATGAGCGGTATCTAATAACACATTATGACCACCCAAAAAATCAGAAAGTCAAGTGGCTTGATATAAACCTTTCAATAGCAAACAACAGTGCAATAAATTCCTTTCATCATACAATATCTCATTCGATTTAGAGTACGGAATTAGTGCCAAATCCTTCCAGAATAATAAATTAATACTGATTCGAATATTATACTTGTTCCCAGAATCCAATACTCATCATATGTATCAATTGCAATAATTTTTAATATACAATCGCCTTGGTCAAGGACTTATCGAGTAGTGATTTTTACAAGTAGTCGTGAGATATTCGCTCCTACTATTAGGAGTGGTGAATCATTTATTAATCCTCTCAACTACTTTTATTTGCTTAATGATGTACCCAATATGTATACCATACGCGGTCTTATCAGAACTTCAGAGATTGGAATTAAAGTCCAACACTCAACAAATAAAGTACCTTGGAGATCTCAAGTTTAAGGATACTTGCATATTTGCTATGATGAGATTCTATCACTAGCACTAAATAGTTATCCATGTGATTATCTCATAGTCAGGCAATTTAATGTACTTGTTTAAGTAACAAGCATCCACATATTAACTTTGAGTATTACAATACTCACGGATGTAAGAATCATTGTCTGGTCAAATCAGATAGTATAACACGTGCTAGTTTTAACATATTATTGATGTCCTATCTCATTAATACTGCGATCAGGGATAATTTAAGTATGAACACTATCCAGTATAGTAGAAACCCCACATCACAATCTCTATCATGATTTTCTTAACACAGTATTGCACTTGGGACTTTATCTAACAGTTATTTTATACGAAAGTAAAAGTAAAACAAACTAGAAAAATAAAAAATACCTTATATTATTTAATAATGCACAATATACAGAATGCATATGATTGCCTCTAGTGCATAACACTAACAAGGGCTACATGTGATGAAGAGGTTTATGCTCTTGATACTTATTCTAGTTTTTCGATTTTAACTATCCTAGTTATGAGTTGACGTAACTGTATTATATGATGGGAGTTTTGAAATGATGATTATTACAGGGATTTTGGATTTTGATATCTGTACATAAGAGATTTGTGATTTTCTGTTATGCCTGCTAATTATGTGTGAATAATGGGACATTATCTGGAATGCTCCTATGATTGTGTGCGGTGCATATTATGTGAAATATCTTTATATGTCTTTTATCTGACTGAGCTTGCTATATGGATTACTTGTTTTTAGTAATGGCATATTTGCATTTTAATTTTGGGCTAGAATAATTAGGTTGAGGAATGTTATATCGAGTAGTATTTAGATATTACGTGTTGAGTAGAATATAGAGAAGCGATGATTATGGAAAGTAGATACTGTCTACAATTATACTACTATAACGGACACAACTACACCAACGAATGAGGAAGACCTAAATAGTATGACTTCAAGAATCATTCTGAAGACGCGAAACTTCAAGAATCTCGATTGCCACGACCAATTCTTTCAATTGATTCTCTATGGAACTCGTTGTGCATGTTTGAAATGAAGCTCTATGGTCATATATAGATGTTGCAATAGAGCTTGTTTCCTTATTGAATTAGAATACTACTAAAAAATTTACTTGAAATTTATTAAACAATGTAGCTCCAATCTTACCTAAATTTCATATCTTCCCAATATAATCTTTAGAGTATATTTACCAAGATCCTTCTTAGATTTTTTGAATCCTTCTCCTAATTCATCCAAACTTTCTTTGCTTTAAACATTACCAATATTAGTTTTGGTAGGTTTCCTAAAATAAGAAAATCTGTTAATCACCTTAACATATACTAGCTAGAACAATATTTCACAACATCTAATGCATATGCTAAGCACGGATGAAAACGACTCTTATGCTAGAATTTTATTATTTTAGCACCCCATTGTCCAAATTCTTCTTACGTATCTTTTAACCATCTTTCATATACTATTCATGTTGGGAAAACCTGGTAAATTTTCCCTCTAAGACAATTAGTGAAATGAACCGATTCAGTAGTTCCTAAGAAAAAACTGGAGGAGACACTGTCTCTCTTAAATTCCAGTCTCTTATTAGAATTTACGTGCATGGTGTATTATCACAGTCTACAACCGTATATACATAAATAGTACATTACATCAATAGTAAAATATACCCAAATGAACTATACAAAATACAACAAAAAACCCCGAAAAATAATATTAAATATTATATTATAACTGAAAAGAAACTACAATAATAACAATAAATAAATGCAAAAAAAAAAAAAAAAGAACATACTTGGAATTGATAACGGAGTTCGGCCAAATTTGCCTAATCTCCAAGCACCACTTAAACAGCTCGCTTTTATTTATATGTGGGAGAAGAGATTGTTGGTGTTGTTGTATTAAAGAACTAAACAAGGCCTTATATTTACAAGGTACAAATAGTAGTGGAAAGTTTTAGAAATTTGATGTGGGAGATGAAAGGCATTCATAACAAATTTCCACTTTGACTTGCATTCAAATCTCAAACATAGCAGTTTTGCTCCACCTTGGCTTAATTTCTAGTCTCACCAAATACAGATCTTCTCAATCAAACAAAAAATAAAAGCAGTCCTCTGGGTGCTTCCAAATTTGCATCGTCAGGCGCCAACTCAAATGTACAAGATATTGACCAAGTCTAAACAATATTCAAACTTGGCTCTTGTAACCACCTTAGTTAGCATATCTACAGGATTCTCCATAGTCCGAATCTTTTGGAGAAGTATCTCCTCTTCCTCAAGAATTTCCAGCACAAAGTGATAGCGAACATCGATGTACTTCGTTCTTGCATGAAAGATTTGATTCTTTGCTAAGTGTATAGCACTCTAACTGTCAGAATATGCCTCAAGATATTTCTGACCAACTCCTATGTCTTTCAGCAATCCTTGAAGCCAAATTGCCTCATTTACGGCTTCTGTAATTGCCATATACTCTGTCTTTGTTGTAGATAAAGTCACTGTTGATTGCAAAGTAGATTTCCAACTAACTGGTGCCTTAGTGAAAGTGAACAAATAGCCAGTTGTAGACCGTCGCTTATCCAAGTCACCTGCATAGTCAGAATCACAATATCCAACTATGCGTTGATCAAGTGATTCATCCCGCTCAAACTCTAAACCAATATCTACAATATCTTGAATATATCGTAGAATCTATTTCATGGCTTGCCAATGACCTTTTCTCGGATTATGCATGTACCTGCTCACAATACTAACAGGTTGTGAAATATCGGGTCTTGTACACACCATTGCATACATTAAGCTTCCAACTGCATTTGCATATGGAACTTTTGCCATGTACTCTCGTTCTTCATTCGTCTTTGGAGATAATTGGTTACTGAGTTTCAAATGAGGAATAAACGAGTACAGGTTTTGAATCTTCATTCATACCAAAACGTTGCAGTACCTTCTTCAAATACTGCTTCTATGTCAACCAAAGCTTGCCTCTCTGTCTATCCTTGTTTATCTCCATGCCGAGAATCTTCTTGGCTTCTCCCAAATCCTTCATCTCAAACTCTTTACTCAATTGAACCTTTAGTCTGTCAATCTTAGCTTGGCTCTTTGTTGCTATCAGCATATCATTAGCGTACAAGAGTAAGTAGATGTACGACCCATCTTGAAGTCTGTGTAATACACACAATGATCATATTTACTTCTTGTGTACCTCTGACCCTTCATAAACTTGTCAAATCATTTGTACCACTGCCTCGGTGATTACTTTAATCCGTACAATGATTTGTTCGGCTTGTAAACCCAATTTTCTTTATTGGCAAACTTGAACTCTTCTGATTAAGTCATATAGATTTCCTCCTTGAAGTCACCGTGTAGGAACGCAGTCTTCACTTCCAGTTGAGCTAGTTCCAAATTCAATCGTACTACCAAGGCCAACAAAATTCTAATAGAGGAATATTTAACAACTAGAGAAAATACCTTATTATAATCAATTCCTTCCTTCTGAGCGTAGCCTTTAGCCACCAATCTTGCCTTGTAGAGAATATCATTCTTGTCAGGAAATCCTTCTTTCTTTGCAAATACCCAATTGTCTTCTTGCCCTTTGGTAGTTGTGTCAGCTTCCATGTCTTATTTTTCTGTAGAGATTGTATTTCTTCTTCCATTGCACATTTCCATCTACCATTTTTTGGGCTTCGGACGGCTTCTGGAAAGGTGGATGGAACATTATCAATAACTGAAAGTGTATAAGCCACCGTATCAGTAAAACGAGCAGGTTTATGAATTTATTATCTTGTTCTTCTAGCAGCAATTGACACTGATTGCTGTAGGGGTTTTTGGGTTAGAACCTCTTCCTTATCTGACTCTTCTTCTATCATGGGAGAGTCACTGGTGATGCCTTTTGCTTGGGGTCACTACCGTTTCTTCAAACTCCATCTATTTCAGCATACACTTGACCTGCTGCAGAGTACTATCAGTTTATTCTAGATTTACATTTTTCAACATGGTAGATTCATCAAAGGTAATATACTTACTGATAATTATCTTCTTTACTTTTAGACACCACAAATGGTATCCTTTAACTCTAGCATTGAAGCCCATAAAGATAGCTTTCTTTACTCGTGGATCCAACTTTGATTCATTCACATGTTAATATGTAGTAGAACAAAAAATATGCAAAGAATCATAATCTATTGTAGGTTTTCTGGACCATACCTCTAAAGGAGTCTTGCCTTCCAATGCAAACGCTGGCAAGTGGTTGATGAGATGTTGAGCGTATGTCACAGCCTTAGCCTAAAATTTTCTACCTAACCTAGCATTAGATAGCATACTGAAGGAATTGAACATAGACAGAGCATGCTCACGGTAGGAATAAAAATGGACAGAAAGAACATAAAACAGAGCATGGCAGTAGCATGGAGGCATGAAAACATACCTCTTGGGGCCTTAAAACTTGAAGAATATGGTTTAAGGACTTGAAGCTCCAGAACAGCTTCTTCTTCTCCGTGGGATGAACACCACCAGTACAACACAGTTCGGCTCCTTCTCCTCCTCCTGTGCAATGCTTGGCTTTTCAATTCTCAGAATATGACCATAGCCTAATCCTCCGTTGGTGAGCACACAATTGGGATGAGAAGAAGATGATCGGTATTCTTTCACAACTTTTTCTTTAATTTTCTTGGCCTGGCTTCTTATGTATAACAAAAACAAAAGCCAGTGACGAAAATACCAAAAGCCACGAGAGAGGGAGAAAGCCAAGAGATTCGGGAAAAATATCTTTATTTTTTTATTTTTTTATTTTATTTTATTTTTTCACACAGAAAGCCAAGAGTCATGAAACCAAAAATAATTATTTTGATAAAAATAATATTCCCGGGTTTTAATACCCGAATATTATTAACAAAATAAATTTTGGTTTCACCATAAACTTTTCTGAACTGTGTCCGAAAAAATCCTATGGTCCAAGCTATTGGGTCAAAATAATATTTATTATTTTTCTTGGACCCGAAAAGTTCAAAATAATAAACATTAATTATTTTTCTTAGGATTAAATAAATAACCCAATAAATAATTAATGAACCCAAATGAACAAAAAATAATTAAACTTTAATTATTTATTTTTTGGGATTGATTAAATAAATAACCCAATAAATAATTAAGTATCAATTATTTTTCTCTAGTTTAAGTCTCAGTTAATTTTCTAATTATTCAAACTGGACCTAGGCCCTGAATAATTAATTAACCAATTAAACCAGATAATAAATTTCTTTTCATTTACTTTATTCCAGTCTAATAATAAATTAGACTTCTTGAATAAAATCTAACTCTCTCAACTGAGATCAATTTCTCAATCCCAAAATTAATTAGGACTTACGGGCTATTCCGAAGATAAAAAAGACACATCGCATTGGCTACTAAAATGACCAAAATACCCTTACTATATAAATAGTTGCATTTTACATTTTAAATATTTTCTAATATCACCATAAAGAAATATTAACCCCAAGGACAATGCTGCATTAGTAAAGTCTTCGACCTACAGGTAAAATGACTAAAATACCCCTCTACACATTACCGTACATTTAGAGAGGAAGAAGTATACTAACACCTCTCTAAATGACATCTATCATCCTTAGGCTTCTAGTCCAATGATCCACGACTTCCTGAAGTATTTCCGCTTTCTAAGGGAACTACCCTAAAGCAAACATCCAAGTCATGTTTCCCAGGGCCCTAGATATTTAGATCATTCAGATAACCACAATGGGTGATATAGTGTAGAAACTACCTTATACAAGTCTGTCTTAACTAACTAGTCACACATACCCAACATACAAGTATATTGACCCTACGATAGAACTTCAACTATAGCATATCAAAGTACATGCTTCCAGCTTCGTCAGACCACCAACTCATACTCAAGTCATAGAGTACTAGTCCATGTTGTAGCAGTAGTAGTCTAGGTTTCTACCAATAGTACTTTTAAGAAACCACTACTACAGGTCCTATTCTATGTATTCGAAATACGCTTATGTCATGAAGTGAGTGGACTACTCACTGGCTAAAGGTAAGCCATTCTCCATTTGAAATTCATAACATAATAATCTAAACATGATGAGATTCCCATTTTCATCAATCGGTTAAGAACAAAAATTTATGTGTTAAGTAACCTGTGATCCATACCTTAAAATACCTCCATTCACATGGATCACTTACTTAAACACAATGGGTCTTTTTCAAACGAAATTGTGCACAAACAAAAAATAAATTCACAAACGATTTCTTAAATAAATTGTTTTATTAAAACATTCAATTTTTGTATATCAGAAACCTAGTCTAAGAGGGCACACATTCCAACAATCTCCCACTTGCACTTTAAGACTAGGTAAATCCATAGGTGCCTACCCCTATGGCATCTAAGTGTTTCTTGAAGACACACTTAGCCAAAAGCTTAGTGAATGGATCTACTAGATTGTTTTTGGAGATAATCTGTACCATCACGACTTCCCGTCTCTAGATGAAATCCCAGATCAGGTGGTACTTCCTCTCGATGTGCTTCCCCTTCTTGTGGTTCCGAGGTTCTTTGGATTGCGATACTGCGCCAATGTTGTCTCAATACATCACAATCGGTCTATCCATATATGGCACGACTCCAAGTTCTGAAAGGAACTTCCGGAGCCAGACTGCTTCCTTAAATGCTTCCGAAGCTGCCACATACTCAGCTTCCATAGTTGAGTCAGCAATGCAAGATTACTTAATACTCTTTCATGAAATTGCTCCTCCAAATAAGGTAAAGACATATCATCAACCCTGGAAGTCTGAGTTTGTGTATCCGGTAGGAACTAAATCATCAACCCTGTAAATCAGTATATAATCTCTTGTTCCTTTGAGGTACTCGAGAATATGCTTTACAGCTTACCAATGAACCTCCTCAAGGTTTGACTAATATCTGCTAACTAAGCCTACGACAAAGCAGATATCTGGCCTAGTACACAGCATGACGTACATGAGACTTCCCACGGTCGAAGCGTAGGGAATCCTACTCATTCTGTCCTTTTCTTCTTGAGACTTTGGACAGTCCATTGAAGAAAGAGACAACCCATGTTTGCAAGGGATTAGAACTTCCTTGCATGAGTCCATGCTGTACTTGGCCAGCATCTTGTCAATATATGCGACTTGGGATAATCCTAACACTCTCTACTTCCTATGTCTAAGAAGTCTAATCCCGAAAATGTAGCTGGCTTCTCCCAAGTTCTTCATACTAAATTAACTAGAAAGCCAGACCTTTGTAGATGACAATGACCCTACATCATTTCCTATGAGTAGAATGTCGTCCATATATAAGATAAGAAAAACCACATTAAACCTCTCAAGTTTCTTGTACACGCATGGTTCATCCTTATTTTGAATAAAACCATAAGACTTCACAGTCTCATCAAAACGAATGTTCCACGCCCTCGATGCTTTCTTAAGTCTATAGATGGACTTCTTAAACTTATATATGTTCTTGACCTTCAGTAATAAAGCCTTCCGGTTGGGACATATAGATGTCTTCGCTAAGATGGCCATTCAAAAATGCCGTCTTGACATCCATTTGCCATATCTCGTAGTCATAGTGACATATGAAGGTAAGGAGGATACGGATGGATTTAAGCATAGCCACAGGGGAAAAGGTTTTCTCATAATCGATATCTTCTTTCTGAGTATACCCTTTTGCCATAAGCCTAGCATTGAAGGTTTCCACATTCCCATCTACTCCCCTCTTTCTCTTGTACACCCACTTACACCCAATGAGTTTTATCTCTTTAGGTGAAGTTACAAGATCCCAAACCTGATTGAAGTACATAGACTCAATCTCAGCTTTCATTACTTCATACCATAGATTTGCATCGGCATCAACAATTGCCTCCTTGTATCTAGTGGGGTCTTGTTCCTGATGGTCAGAGACCAGCTCAAAAGCTTCTCCATACCATCTATCTGGAACCCTAGACACTTTCCCACTACGACGAGGCACCAATTGTACAGGCTCTTGAGGCTGTGCCTCTTCTTGTTCCACTACCAGGTCAGAAGAAGTTGATTTTGAAGATAACTTCTCTTCAAGTTCCAACCTAGTTGAACCTTTCGTGGAAGTACTTTGATCATCCTCTAAGTATCTAGCATTGGTACTAACCAGTACTTTCTGCTCTTTAGGATGATAAAAGTAACCACCATTTGTTCCTTTTGGATACCCAATAAAATAACATAATTCTGATCTTGGTTCCAATTTATCTCCCTTGATCAGTACATAAGTTGGACAACCCCATATCTTGAGATGATTTAGACTTGGCTTATGCCCAGTCCACATCTCATAGGGAGCTCTAGGTACTGACTTGGAAGGCACTAAGTTCAGAATAGATGCTGCTGTTTCTAGGGTATATTCCCAAAAAGATACTGGAGAGTAGCATGAGACATTATACTTCTGACTATTTCCATCAATGTCCTATTCCTTCTCTCAGCTACTCCATTCTGCTGGGGTGTCCTCGGCGCAGAGAGTTGAGATACTATCTCATGATGTATCATGTAGTCCTTAAATTTACCTAGGAGATACTCTCCACCACGATTCGATCGTAAGGTCTTGATTAATTTACTTGTATGACGCTCCACTTCAACTTTAAACTCCTTGAATTTATCAAAAGAGTCAGATTTGTATCTCATCAGGTAAATAACCAAATCTTGTACAATCATCCGTGAAAGTGATGAAGTACTCAAAACCTCCTCTAGTTAGTGTAGACAAGGGACTACACACATTAGTGTGAACAAGACCCAGTACTGCCTTGGTCCTATCTGCTTTTGGGATAAAAGACCTTTTGGTTATTTTTCCCATTAGACAGGATTCACATTGAAGCCAATTTTTCAATCTCAATGAGCCCAAAGGCCCATAATGGATTAGCCTCTGAACCCTGGTTGAGTTGATGTGACCCAACCTCAGATGCCAAAGATATGAGTCATTGACGTTAGCCTTTCTCTTCTTAGTTAAAGGTTTAGATTGAGCGTTATTTGATTGATTATTAATAGGGTTTAAATAGAATAGATTTCCATACATATGCCCAATACATAAAATTTCTCCATCTCTACTGATAGAAATACCAGAATGAAAAGATACAGAATATCCTTGATTTATTAGTTTTGCAACTGAAATCAAATTCTAACGAAAACTAGGTACATATAAAATATTTATTAAAAACACTTTTTTATTACAATAAAAAACAAGATTCAGCTCTCCCACTGCAAGGGCCCAGACTTGTGCTCCATTTCCTACACGTAATCCATGTTCGCTCTTCTTGAGTCTTTTTATCTTTCTAAACCCTTGCACGGAGTTATAGATATGATCAGTGTCTCCTGAATCAACAATCCAAGTGGAAGTTGATCCAACCATTGATATAGACTCAAGATAGAAAACATTACCAATGGGGTTTTTCTTGGCTTGAAGATCTAGACATTCTTTTTTGCAGTGTCCCTTTTCCCCACATTTGAAGCACTTGCCCTTTAGTTTGTCTTTGGGCTGGGTCTTGGGCTGGGCTGCTGCGTATCCCTTCTTCCTTTTGAACTTTCTTGGCTTGGATCCAGTTCTTAAGGAAGAAGCCTTAGCAATCATGGCCTTTGATTATGGTTTCATGACCTTCTCTGCTATCTGGAGTTTCTTCATCAACTCAGTCAAACTCATATTGTAATCTAGTTTGAACTGAGTAATGGAACCCGGTAGAGATTCGAGAACCATGTCCATTTGGCTCTCGGGGTCAATGATAGCCCATAAGATTTCTGTCTCCTTGAAAGCAGCAATCATGTTGAGCATATGCTCCCTGACTAATGCTCCCTCAGCCATCTTAGAGTTTATTATAGTTCGAAGAGCCTCCTACCTTGCGGGTCGGCTCTTATCTGCAAACATAGTGGCCAATGAATGATTAATGTCATACGCAGAAGCCATGTGCTCGTGTTTAGACTGGAGCACATTAGACATAGAGGCTAGCATATAGCAACATGCCATTTCATTAGCCTTCTTCCATGCCTTCTCAGCCTCTCGCTCTTCGTCGGTGGAACCTTCCCCGATTTTAGGGCTGGTCTCGTAAAGGACATACTTATACTCCTCAGCTGTGAGTATTATGTCTAGGTTCCTCTTCCACTCCACATAGTTTGGTCTTGTTAACTTATTCTCACGGAGAATAAACAACCAAAGGACTAAAAGAACCTCCCACTATTTCTGAAAAATCGAAAAATAAAAGAAATGATTTAGCTTGTGAAAATAAATTTGTGCGCTGAAATTAATTTGGCTCTTAGGAAAACTGATATAGTTTCTTTAGAAGATTAACAATTCCCTAAGCTAAGTGTATTAACCACCACAAATTAATTTTCCTTCTAGGTAATGATCTAGAGGATAACTCCATCATGGGATGGCCGTTTCCTCTCATTTTCTATGGACATTCCTCACACTATAACCTCCAACGTGGGCTGGCCGATTATAGTACGTGTCTCGGGTTATTAATTACATCCTTCATTAGTTCTAGATTCTTGTGGTATCCCCATCCTATACGGGTTCACTCCCAGGGTGACGCGAGGGGACCCACGATCTCTAATGAGAATCGTGATGGAAACCGTGGGGCCGTTGGAACCCCTCTCCCACTTAGTCTTTTAAAATAAATTTTTCTTGAAAAACATTCTTTAGAAATTTCCAGTAAGTTTTTCTTTAACTTAAAAATAAAATATCCAAGTTCATTAAAATCTTTATGTCAAGGATTATATCATTTGAGAGATTTTTTCATAGACTAATTTTATTTAAGTTAAAACTTAATGATTTCAAAAATTCTCCAATTAAAACTTTCTCGAGACTTTGGTCTCAATTTAATTTAACAAAACTATTTTTCTTGTGAAAAATAAAATAAAATGGCTTTCTATTTTAACTTACAAAAATAGCTAAATCTAATATATTTTCTATGTCAAGGATTAAATCCTTTGAGAAAATATATCAAAGGATTAATTTTTGTTCAAGTTAAAATAACCATTTAGAATAATATTTTCCTTATATAAATATTTCCAAAGACTTTGGTCTTTGAGAAACCGCGCACATAGGTATACAAAATAAATAGCATGCCAGAAAACAGTAAACGTTTTCATGCTTTTCTATTTTTAAACCTAAGTATCCAAATAATAAAATTAAACACATTAATTAATTAATTAATTAATGTTCTTGTTTAATCCTAAAATCCTTTACTAATATTTGTTATGCAAATATATTCCAAGAATATAAACTATTGCAAAAATATTAACTTCGCCTGGTATGGGATCTAAATTATAAAAAAAAAAAAAATGGCTGGCGGTCCACGTGCACTCGCCGCACTGGATCCGCGCCCCCAGTTGGCCTGCGGTCCACCGTGGCCGCGGTGCACTAGCCACACTGGATCAGCCATAGTCGCAACCCGTGAAGCCCGCCCGCGACCCGTGAAGCCCTAGTTGGCCTGCGGTCCACCGTGTTCTACGTATTCGAAATACGCTTATGTCATGAAGTGAGTGGACTACTTACTGGCTAAAGGTAAGCCATTCTCCATTTGGAATTCATAACATAATAACCTAAACATGATGAGATTCCCATTTTCATCAATCAATTAAAAACAAAAGTTTATGTGTTAAGTAACCCGCGATCCATACTTTACTGTGAAAGACCTCCATTCACATGGACTACTTACTTAAACACAATGGGTCTTTTCCAAATGAAATTGTGCACAAACAAAAAGTAAATTCACAAACTATTTCTTAAATAAATTTTTTTATTAAAACATTCGATTTTTGTATATCAGAAACCTAGTCTAAGAGGGCACACATTCCAACACATACTACGAATTTTCTCCACAAGTGTCTTGTTTATACACTTCGATACCCCATTCTGCTGTGGTGTTTTTCTAACTGTGAAGTGCTGAACTATGCCATATTGTTGGCATACCTCCAGGAAAAGATGACTCTTGTATTCCCTACCGTTGTCTGTTCGGAAAATTTTTATCTTCCTTCCTGTCTACTTTTCAACTTGAGCCTTCCATTTAAGGAAAACCCCAAGCACATCATCCTTGTTCTTCATAGTAAACACCCACACTCTTCTGGAAAAATCATCAACAAAAGTGATAAAATAATACCTACTTCCAAGAGACAGAGTCTTGGTAGGTCCCTATACATCTAAGTGCACATAATCCAAAATACCCTTGGTATCGTGGATAGTAGTGCCAAACTTCACTCTTCATTGTTTTTTCAGCACACAATGCTTACAAAATTCTAATTTTCAAGTCTTTGTACCTTTCAATAATCCTTGCTTAGTGAGAATTTTCAAGAATTTTTCACCAGTATGTCCAAAACGCATATACCATAGCTTTGTTGCCTCTGCGTCCTTCTTGCTACTAGAAGTTGCAGCCGCCACTATCCTTCTCACTGTACTATCTTGGTAGTAATACAGATTGTTCTTCCTCATACCTTTCAGCATCACAAGTGCTTCTGAAGTAGCTTTAAGAATTCCATCTCGTAGTGTCACAATTAGGCCTTGTGGTTCTAAGGCCCTCAAAGAGATGGGATTCTTCTTCAGTTTCGACATGTACCGCACCTTTTTCAAAATTTTGGTAGATTTATTATGATTCTGTAGCTTGATTGAACCTATCCCAACTGTTTTACATGAATTATTATTGCCCATGTAAACAATCCCGCCATTAAGTTCCTCGAAATCAAAGAACCACTCCTGGATGGGAGACATATGATAGGTGCAACATGAATCTAGAATCCATTCGTTTTGCTATGATGTTGATGGTGAAACCACTAAAGAGATATCTGATTTTGCATCACTTTTGCATGTGACAACATTTACATCTTGCGAAGCCTTCTCTTTCTTCTTAAACTTTGGATAGTCCTTCTTCTAGTGCCCTTTCTCATGACAGAAAGAGCACTCATATTTGGCAACTTGGCTTTTTAATTTGGATCTTCCTCTTCTTCCCTTCGATTAGCTTTGCTGACGACCTCTTGCCACCAATGCTTTATCTGCTGTAGTTGCTTTATTTTTTATTTTATCCTGCTTTCTCAATTCATGACTATACAAAGCAGAACATACAGCATCTAAAGATACATTCTTCTTCTCGTGAAGTAACGTAGTCTCCAAATGTTCAAATTCATCGGGAAGAGATGATAACAACATCAAAGCCAAATCTTCATCTTCAATTTTACATCTAAATTTAACAGGTCTGCTACTAATTGATTAAATATAGTGATGTGTTCATTCATAGAAATACCTAGTCGGTAATCAAATTGGAACAATTTTTTCTTCATAAGAAGCTTATTTTGACCACTCTTTTTTCAGAAATTTACCTTTCAATGCCATTCACAATTTATAGATAGAAGTCTTGTTCTTGAAAGCATACTTCTACTTTCTAAATAGGCACGATTGAATTGTTCCGCACGCCAGCCGATTTATGATACTCTAATCCTTATCTTCCATGTCTTCTGGTTTCTTTTCTTTAATGGCTATGTTAAGACCCTATTGGAAAAAAGAGTCCAAAACCTCTCCTTGCCACATGCTGAAATGGCCAGTACAGTCAAATATCTCCACCACCAATTTTAAACTTGACATCGGAATCCTCGACCATGATGACGAGGAAGCAGATGTCCCTGGTGTTATATTTCAAGTAGTCTTCATTGTTTCTTGATCGTTCGATGCCATTACAGACTCAAAATAATAGTATTCAATATAACAAGATTGTAAATAAACCAAGGACGAACCTTCGTCTCTGATACACTTATTGGGAAAACCGGGTAAATTTTCCCTCTAAGACAATTAGTGAAATGAACCGATTCAATAGTTCCTAAGAAAAAATTGGAGGAGACACTATTTCTCTTAAATTTCAGTCTCCCATTAGAACTTACGTGCACGGTATATTATCACAGTCTACACTCGTGTATACATAAATAGTACATATACGTAAATAGTAAAATACACCTAAATAAACCGTACAAAACACTACAAATAAACCTGACAAATAATATTGAATACTATATTACAACTAAAAAGAAACTACAATAATAACAATAAATAAATGTGAAAACAAAGAAAAGAACACACCTGAAATTGATAACGGAGTTTAGCTAAATTTTCCTAATATCCGAGAACCACTCAAACAGCCCACTTTTATTTATATGTGGGAGAAGATTTTGTTGGTGTTGTTGTGTTAAAGAACCAAACAAGGCCTTATATTTATAAGGCATAAATAGTAGTAGAAAGTCTTAGAAATTCGATGTGGGAGATGCAAGGCATTCATAACAATTCAACCAAGGTTTGTCGATACTATAGTCTTTCCTTTTTCTTTGTATGATTTTGTACAAGTCTAGAATTGAAGATAACCCACTGGTTGGAATGCAAATCAGTGGCTGGAATCTATAGAAAAGATTAGTTATCTGATGGTTTCTCAGACCTGTTGAATTTAAGAAATTAATTTGATGCTTGGTTGGTATTTTCTAGGCCAAGAATATAAATCTGTAGGAATGATCTCGATATGTATTATTTGGTATAGGCTCGTCAGAATGCAAAACCTGAACCTTTTAATGGTGATTCCTGAGTAAATTGACGGATTTAATTTTTCATTCCTACTTTAATTAGGTTAAATGAAAAAAAAAATCCTGTGTTTATACCCTGTTATGTCATCATCACAACACTTTTGTTCC
Organism: Voacanga thouarsii; assembly: GCA_026120185.1. Taxonomy (NCBI): domain Eukaryota; kingdom Viridiplantae; phylum Streptophyta; class Magnoliopsida; order Gentianales; family Apocynaceae; genus Voacanga; species Voacanga thouarsii. The sequence continues at coordinate 50,636 of JANUWF010002053.1, read as the reverse complement.
TCCACTTGGTCTTTGTTCAACAGGAGAGATCTTCTGTCAACAAGAGAGATACAAGACTCAATGGTGAACCAAATATTGATTAGCCAACTAGGAAGTCCTACCAGTGTTTAATTAGGTTAATTTTGAATTCTTTGGGCCACATTTTCTATCAGTTGCAGATACATATTTGTGTGTTGTCTTGCTAGTGATAGGGAATCAAACAAAGACTTCATAGGTATATGGTTTGTGTTCCATTCTCTCTCTCTCAAGTTGTTTCTATATTGTCCAGGGGCATGGAAGTCCTAGATAATTAGGCAAGCAAAACAAATTTCTACTTCTCATCTTACCTGTATAATTCTCAAATAGAAAAAATATAAATTGTTGTCTTTTTTTCTACTTTCCAAAAATTCCGTTTAGCTAAAAATAACTCTAGGTTCAGATTCTAATGAATCTTTCAATAATATGTAAGAAACTCTTTCTTTAGTAAATAGAATAAAAATAAAAGATAAATAAATCAAGGGAAAAAAAATAAAGTTGATTATTATACATATCTTTCATTGTTCTCTATTTTTGTTTCTCAAAAGGTTTGTTATGTCCTGATGCGTATTTATTTGGGTATAAAAATCATATAAAAATAAGCACATTTCAAATCAAGTTTAAATTAAAACATTAACCCCAAATTATATATATGAGCAAGCGTACTCATCATTAACATAGCATAGGGTTCAAACGAGTGTCGATCATCAAGGAACAAGTATTCATTAATCCCTTTTTCTTTCATTGTTTAACTGACCTAATAAAGTGAAAATAAAATAAAAAGAAAAATAAAATAAAATAAAATAATATGTACATATCAAGGATGTAGAATTACGTAACTTAAACCATTATTTTGACAAACATGATCCTCAAGTACTTAATCATTATCATAACTAATTATTCTCTTGGCATCATGAAGGACTAATATAGATTCACTTCTTTGTCCAATCCATGAAATCCCTATCTTCTAGACAAAATAGCATCACATATCCTGTCTCAACTAATTCACCTAAAAGATGCATTAATCACAATCTTTGATTAAATTTTCATATCCTGGCAAATTTGAAACATGAAATTAACCAATGAATCCATATCCTGACAGACATCAATTAACTTTTAATTACTTTGTTCCTAACAATTAACCCTATTTTTCAAGCAAGTTAAAAGACAACAAATATGAAACTAACGAATTGAGACCACCATCAACCCCTTTGTCTAAGAAAGTTAATGGAAAGAAATAACCAATTAATCTCGTAATTAGCACAAGTAATTAAACACCAAGAATAATAATCAATTAATTAAAAGATCAAATAACTCTCAAAATTATGAATATCTAAAACAATGTCAAATTACAATAAAACAATTAATACATCATTGTTCGAGAAAAAGAAAACAAAGTAAAAGAAAGCACTCATAGACAAGCCTTCTTCTTCTTCCTTTGAAGACCTTCTTGTACAACCCTCCTTGATTTGAAGAATTCCTCTTTTGATTTGAGTGATTTTCTATTATGATCTCTGAATTCTCTCATTTTCTCTTGTGTTTTTCATCTATTTATAGGCTTAGGAAGTGCCTAAACTCGTTGGTGCAAGGTTCTTGGCCGAGTAGAAGTAGGAAGATACTAAAATTCTACAAATTACCACAAACGCGTGAAAAAATCAGGATTCTGTCATATCCTCAAGACACAACCGGCGCCGCCTTGGCTGCTGGAGCCGGCACCGGTTGTGTTCTGTTTCTTCAATCATTTGCCAAACTTTTCTTGATTTCAGCATAATGTTGTCTAGAGTATAGTCGGCGCCGCCTTGGCTGCTAGAGTTGGCGCCGGTTTGGTTCTGTTCTAGTCTTGTTTCAACAATTTTTTGTCATCTCAAAGTGCGTGCAAGCAGCACGTGGTTGGGGCCGCTTCCTCTGTTCTGTTCGGTGCTGCCTCTATTCTGTTTTGCGACGTTTTTACTTTATTTTACCCGTAAAATATGAAATAATATACAAAATACCTTTCTAAGGGTAAAATCTCAAATATGAAGGAATATAGCTAGTTATTGAACAAAATGTATCACAAAAGAATCTCAAATAATTAGAAAAAATATGACTAATTTAAGCCCTATCATGTCCTAAGACAGAGAGGGGAAGATCCTCCTGGGTGGGTGGATAGAGTAGATTATGCAGCACATACAAAACACTTGCTTCACATTTGTGACAATACTGGCAAGATTACTTTTAAACCTCATTGTCCCCATTTTTTTCACAGGTATGTTTTTACAAAAGCATATAAGGATAAAGGTATAGCTTTGGCTCCTTAAATTTGCCTATTTGATTCGTAATTTTGACTTTGATTTTGTTTATTCAAGGTTCTTTCAAAAATACTTCAAAATTGGACGACTTATATTCAATGGGAAATTTTGCACTATTTTGCATTGTTTTTCTTTAAATTTTGAATGCTTGTTTATTTTTCCCAAAAGTTTTTCAATGAAGATTAATCTTAAGTTGTTTTTTTCTGAAATAATTCAAGAATATTATTCAGCACATACAATGCACATGTTTTGCACCAATGAAAGAACTCGTATGATAGAGTATTATTAATTCTTGAACATTATTTTCCTGATTTTTCTTGGTATCTTTTTACCTTCACATATATTCCTTTTGTATCTAGGTGTGTTGAAACTATAGTTTTTTTTTTAAATGTACATTTTAGAATAAAAGATAAGTATCGGAGATCATAACAAAGTCAAATTTGGAAGAGATTTTTCCGCATAAAGTCAGCCAATGTTGTTGTTATAGAAGTCAACCAGAGAAATGTTATTGAGAAGCCTTTACCACAATCCACTGCAGTGCATGAGTAATTATATTATGGGCCAGCTAAAAGTGTTGTGTGCACGGGGTGATTGAGGCTGTAATGGTGGTCACAACATGCAGCTGAGGTCTGGTATCAATAGGCAGAGACTCAATGTTGAATCCAATATTGATAAGCTAATTGGAACGTACTGCCAGTAGTTAGTTTGGTGAATCCTAGACATTTTGGGCTACCTTTTCTGTTAATTGCATATCAATATCTTGCTTGTCTTGCCTGTGATAGGGAATCGGCTTAAACACTTCACAGGCATATAGTTTGTTTTCCCTTCTCGCTCTCTCTCTCTCTCTCTCGCTCAAATTATTTCTATAGTGACCTTAGACATAGAAGCCCTAGATACAATTTGAAACTTTCAATGGATTGCATCAAAAGAAAACAGTCGTTGTGTCCACAAATTGAGGTTGAGACAATAAGAGGTACAATTTGAAGCTTTAGAGAGATGTTCTCAATGCTTGGAGTAATTCTTCAATAATGAGCCAATGTCCTTTTATATTTGGTTGATAAAGTTTTATTTTTCCTTTGAAATTTAAGTATCAATTTTCCTTTGGCAAGGACTTATGAAATACATAGGAAGAAATCCTTAATTAGAATGATAGTATTCACCACAACGCATGTGTTCAAAAACTAACATTTCCTTCTTCTTTTTTCAAACTTTTTATGACACATTTTTCTTGGATTACTTCAGAAGGCACATAAGGAAAAAGTAATATTTTGGCGCCTCAAACTTTCAAGTTTCACTGAATATTTCATTTTTATTTTTATGATTACTTTCATGATTAAAATAAACATGATGGGTGGCTTGTTGAGAATTAAATTTGTAAATCTTCTTGTTTTTGAAATTTTTTTGGGATTTCATTTTGAAGTCTCCTTACAATCTCCTATTAAGAATCATAGCAGTAGAAAAAAAAATATTAAGAGCGAAAACATTACGAATCCTAAACTTTAAAGACCAAATAAACTAATTTTTTTTAAAAAAAATATTACCTCTTTCATCCATCTTAACTGAATATAAATTCATCTCCATTATCAAGCGGTTAATTAATGTCTTCGCATACTTCCTAACATATCCCACAATGTTTTCGGTGATTTCTCCTTTAATATTGTTGTTTTGATTTGTGGGACCAATGCTAACTAAATAGTACTAAATGCCTTCTTTTAAATTGTACTGCATTATGAATTTTCTATCCTTCTGGATTACCATAGAGAAATGCAAAATTAAGACGTTTTCGCTCTAGATAATCATTTAGTAAATAAGCAACTATCAAAGCCCTCCACACTGCACTCTCTTAATAGTCTCTCGCACTAAATAGGGAATAGGAAACCTATTTATAATAGCCCTTAGGCTTCCTATTTTCTCTCCCACCGTTATGGGATTTTAGGAAACCAAAGAACACCAACATATAGTTTTTATTGGTGAACGTGTTCCCACTTCTATTCCAAATAAGCATCTTGTTCATCCAAACTCTATAACAAATCAGCTTGTTCTTCCTAAGTTAGTCTTCCCAAGGCAAATAAATCATTTGGTTTATGTATTTTCTTTATAGGAGAGGAAAAGTCCGCAATCGCTACTTATTGGGTGTGCATTAAGTAAAGTCTATTTCGTGATCTTAGTCGACAAAAAACTATAAGAATATAAACTAACCTATGTATTTTCTATCAGGTTGGGAAGAGTGACACACTTCCTTCTATTGCTAATGACAATATGTCTTGTCATCTCTTCGAGAACCGATTTATTGGAAAGTAAATCAATGGTTGGAACATACATAATAGATTGTGACTATGATAGGTTTTTTACCCTTTTGAATTCAACAAAATTAATAAGGTATTACACATATTATTTCATATTATTAATAGATTGGTACCTTTCATACATATTATTTAACATTGCCCTATAGGTATTGGAAACCCAAAAACCTTTAATGGTAATTCCTTAGTAAATTTGTGGATTTCATTTTTCATTCTCATTCTAATAAAGTGAAATAAGAGAAATGGATATCCTACATTTATCCATCATTGCATCCCCACTGCATATCTCTTCCTCCACTCAATTATTGACTCAAGCCACAGCCACCAGCACTTAACCCCTTATCTATCCTCTTATATCTTTTTTTGTTCATTCCATTTTTGTCATTCAAAGCTACTTTTCAAGCCCCCACCACATCTTCCTCTACTTTCCTCCCCATTTTTTCTAATCCTTTTTCTTTCTCCCATCCAAAGCCATCACATTGCCATTATCTTTTCTTCCTTCTCTCTATCCTCTCCATCTATCTTGCAACCTATCACTGTATCTATAGTTGCCTGCCTACCCAAAACTCCTCTCACCACTTAAACACTTTGTGTAACACCCCACATATTCCATTTGTAGTGGGCATTGTCTTTGTGGGATATCGCCCCATCTAAACTTCCAAACCAAGGATCTTTATAACGATTAAAACTTATTACACAGTGAAATCACACTATAACTTCAAAACAGGGAATTTATTTATAGAAAAATTCCATGATACATGGATTGCGAATCCTTCATACAATATTCTAAACTTATAATATATCTTATAATAAATCATATTGCCTATTTCTTCATTATCACGCTTTCGTTGCACACTCTAATCACCAAACTGTACCATAAAGCCCAAAAACATATAGGAAGACGTGTGAGTACAAAACACTAAGTGAGTCCCGTGTGTACTCGTGATTTTTAGATAAAAACAAGTTTTATAGTATTTTCTCAAACAAGACCACTTGTAAACATACATGAGATCTCATACTTTACACAACATCGTTATTTTTTCACATGGATATTAATGGCTCCTCACAAGAATTATATTCTCGAGAAGTGTTTAATAAGCAAGACTACATTACGATCTCATTACTCAGATCTCATTACTCAGAAGAAACATTAGTCCAACCAATAACATAAATATTAATACCATAGAAATATAATCCTATGAACATTATAACATATTCAGGCACAAAGCTGGAGATCAAAGAAATATAACATTTTCCAAACCAAACCCTTTTCGAAAATTAAATTCTTGGAGTAACTCACAAAACCCAGGTTTCATAAAATCATCAAGTAGTAGACGTGTATATGTTAAGAAAATCACTTGCCATAATGGTATTTGTAAAATAAATGGGACTCACCTCATTCTTCTATTTTCTCAAATCAAACTCACCAAATTGATAAAATCAACATCCAAAGTTCTATCCTCTTCTTTTTCTTTTATTTCTTTTCTTCTTCCTTCTTTCTCTTCTTATTCTCTTGGCTTTCCTCTCTCTTATTTCCTCTTGATTTTCTTCTTCTTCTTCTTCTTCTTCTTCTTTCTACCTCTCTTGCTTTTGGTTTCTCTCTCCTTCTTAACTTTTGGTTCTCCATCTCTCCTATCTTGTTCTTTTCCCTTCTTCTTCTATTTATAGGTGTTAAAGAAGTTTAGGTGAGAAGTTTTGCTTATGTCATGGATTATGTAAATTACTTATGTAATGAAATATGATTGGAACACATATAAGGAGACTTGTCACTAAAAGAAAGGTGTAGAACATTTTTGAGACATGTGGAAGATGACTCATCATATCTAGAAACTAATAGAAGCTTATGGAATGTTAAAGAAATCTATACAAAATTTTAGAAGCCTTTAGAACATTTAAGAAATAAATAAAATATTAATCCAGTAAATATAAAAATCTTATAATAGTTTTACTTTATAAAAAGTTGTGGATCCCATATGAGCACTTATCATTACTTTATTAAAGGTGTGGCCCCATAGGTTAAGTATTCAAATCGAACTTTACTTCTTTTTATAAAATAGTTTAAGAAGTCAAATTGAATTTGTCTTCCAAAAATATAATAAAATATAATATTTCTAATAATAATTTAAATAATACTAGTAATGATGGAAGTAAAAATAATATTTAATGATGAAAATTAGAATATTATAATAATACTACTAAAAATTAATAGGAATAATAAGGATAATTTATAGTAAAAATAATATTACTTATATGTAATATTAATATTATAATAGTAAATTAATATGTATGATAATAGAATCATAGCAATAGTAACATTTGAAAATGATAGTATTTAATATAATAATTATAATAATAGTAATGAATAATAGTTCTGACAAGAATGATAGTAATAATACTAATAATATAGTATTAACAATGTTAATAATAGTAGTAGTACTAATAGTACTAATAGTACTAATAATATTTTTTATCGCATATAAAATAGATTATTTTCTTATCGAACGTAACATATATATAGAAAATATATTTCTTATTGACTATAATATAATAATAGTATTAAATGTTATTTCCTATATATATAAATTTATATATTATTTATTCACATAGGGAGACCTTATCCACGTATTTGAATCAAAACAGCTTTTCATAAAATATTATTCAAATAAACAACAACTCATCAAGAAATGCAAGTGCACAGATAACATAACAAGAAAAACATTATAATGTATGCTTGGCTTTACCGTAATATACCTACTCCACCAATACTGTTCACAAGGAGGGATATTATACCTTGCCCCAAAACTCCTTTATTCATACGCTTCTTTTGTCTTCATGTTCTATATTCGACAATTTATGGTGGTAGTAAAAATCTAAACTAATCTGGTAGTCTATATCTGACAAGTGCTAATTAGACTATATTTTTTATATGTTTTAGAGGCATTTTACTTGTTTTATCGTAATCTTTTGTAAAAATTGGTATTTAATTGCTTTAATTTCAATTTTAGGGTTTAAGGGAGCTTCTAGACAATGAGGAATGAGTTCTGGCCATGTTAAAGATGATTTGAAATGAAATTGAGCTAGTTTGAGAAGTCTGGGGTATACATGGGCATGTACACGCTTGTGCTTAAAATACTCATAGACATGGCCGTGGGGGATGCCCGTTTACAGCTAGCCTTAAAGATTTTCAAACTACAAAGTTCTAAGAGGTACACAATTGAGTACACGAGCGTGTACTAGCCGCGTACGACATAAAAATTGATGTATTGCTCTAATTTTTGTTATGAAAATGAGTCATTTGGAGTTATTTCTTAGGCCACTTTGGTCTCAACTTAGTAGGGTTAGGATGGAGCCATCAAGGGCCATTCAATGCACAAAGGAAACACAATCATTGAGGATTAATACAATATTTCCATCAATTGTCAATTAAAGACCAACAATTCCAAGACTTCATGAGAATGAGTTCTTTGTTTTTTATTTATTATTATTATTATTATTATTATTATTATTATTATTATTATTATTGACTTTATGTTTGTTAGCATGGACATTATTTGTTTTGAATTTGATGGATAAATGCTAAACTTGATTTGTTAAGATAATTTCTTTGATTTATTAAAAGATCCAAGTTTTCTTTAGAATTATTCATTTTATGTTGTGTTAAATTAAGATTTGCTGGCATTTCAATTCGACGTTTCATTTCATGTATGGTATTGACAATTTGAGAATATAAACAGATCACTCATGGATAATAAGAGTTGTATGCAATTCTAAAGATGGAATGACATAAATCTTTTAAGTTATAGTCAAACCTATTATGAAAATTCACAAAGTTGGATATTGCACTATAGGGGTTTCGTTTAAGAAGAGATTCCACTCGATCAATCTAGGAATAGGAGTTATATATCTCAAGAGAGTTAATTTAAATTAGGAATTTTTATCAATCCTAGATATTGGGTAAATCAGTAACTGAGAATAAGTCCTAACATATGAAGGTTTAAGAAAATTCTACATCCAGATCTTGTTTATCTACTAATTGTACATTTCCCTAATGTATTGAAATGGTTGTCTAGGTATTATTTCCTTGATTAGTTTGCTATTTGTACCATTAAATTATTGTTAATTGGATAATAAAAAGAAGTTAATACTAGTACTTGTAGTCCTTGTGGGGCAAATATTAGATATTTGCTAATTATATTGTAAGAATGACAACAACACTTACCTAAAAGTCCATAATGTAGAAAGCAGATACCAAGTTTTTGGCGCCTTTTCCTTGGACTACAATATTAGGAAGACTGAATTTTTATTATTCTAATTATTACTTTCGTTAACAATTTTTTCTTATATTTTCTTTCTTTTAGTTTTCATTTGTTTCAATGTCTCAATGGAATCCAATAAATTTGTTATCTTTTTCTTTTGTCATTGTATGTTTAGTCATTAGGGATCAATAGAGATATCTTCTCAACTATTCCTTATTAGATTGATCCTTTCTACTCATATCCCCAATGACTAACTGTTAGACCCTTGGGTTTGGGGTAAGGTGAACAAGATGCTACCTTGATCACTCGCACACCAATGGGTTGAGATCGACAGAGAAAGATAGTCAAGACTAGAGGTGGTTAGGCTAGGACATTGGAGCTAGGCACTACGATGAATGATCCTAGAGACATGTTGGTTTGTATTAATTTATGTCGCTGTTAAAGTGCATTAGTGTTAGCTATACAACAAACAGCCAAGGGTGGTCGCTCGAGGCTAGGTATGGACCATCTTGGAAGATGGTCGAAGGTTACCTGAGGTAGACAGACTTAGTTAGGTGCGCAATGACCAAAGTGTAGTGTTCTTGGGTCAGATGCACTGGGTGGACTGGAATTTCATGTGCAATGGTAACTGGGGCTATAGTGGTGAAACCTAATATTGATCCCGCCAATGGTTAATTCTAGGAATCTGGACTCTTTGAAGAACCTTTTCCCTGCTCTCTCTTTTCCTCTCTCCCATGGTGTTTCTATATAAACATGGGATGTGGAGCTGTGATAGCTTTTACAATAGTTTCAGATGCAGTTCATCAAACTGTGCTGAAATGTTCATCAAGCTAAGCTGAAACGAGAGTTAAGGCTCCAAAAATTGCAGATGAGTTGCAACAACTGGTGCCAATAAAAGCTACTGAAATGTACCATTATAATTATATGTGTGTATACGTGTGTACATTTATGTGTACGATATCCACATATACAAAATTAATATGATTTGTATTGCTTAGAGGATTATATTAATTTTTGTTCCATATATCAAATTAGGGTATAAAATAAACGTAATATTTATTCACAAATTAATTTAATTTACCAACTCATGAAATTATTAATTTTTTTTTTAAGAAAAGGGAAAGAGGGAGGAGACAAACACTACAAAAAAATAGGGCAATTACGACGGCTAGAAAACCATCGCAGTAGACAATCCTAAACGACGGTAAAGGACCGTTGTATTAACTATGCTAAATATGACTGTTTTACAATAACCGTCGTATTAACTAAACCAAATATGATGATTTTGAATAACCTTCGTATTAAATCATACATAATACAACAGTTAAAGAAAACATCGTATAAATTTGAATTTATATAACGTAGAAATATTTTTAGCATATACGATGGCTAAAAACTGTCGTATATACCATAAAATATGACGGTTGTATCAATCGTCATATTATACTCGAGTAAATACTACTATATAGTAAAATCATCGTATTGTACTAAGTAAATACGACAGTTTTAGCCGTCGTTTCTAGGTCCAATTATGATTAAATCCTTAAATTACAATCCAATTTGTATCGGATTGTTTTCAAAATTGGTCAAACTACTTTTGTTAATGATTTGAACAAATCCAATACTTAGATCATTAATTTAATTGTAAGTCACCAGGTTTTCTTAGTATTAATCATATTGTATATAGATATTACCTAATTAAAAAATATTGTAAATTATAACAAATGATCTTCGAATTTTGTTACCAAACTTATTTTAAGTTTATAAATACATCTAACAGTTAGATCATTGATTTGTCAATTAAAATTTCGTATACATTTTAGGTTTTCATATATTCGTATTAAAACTCATGGGATTTAGTTTTTGTTATAGTAATTATATTAATTATATGTTCATACATATCATAGCATATTTATATCCTTCATCAATTTGTGAGTATTATTTATGTATCCAAATATAAATAACTTTTCAATTATTTTTGTAGATATATGTGTGTGTATTTATAGGGCCTAAATTAGTCATATTTTTCGAGTTATTTAAGGCTATTTTGTGATACATTTTGTTCAATAACTAGTCATATTCCTTTATATTTAAGATTTTACCCTTGGAAAGGTATTTTGTGCAATATTTCAAATTTTAGGGGTAAAATAAGATAACAACGTCGCAAAACAGAGCAGAGGTGGCCCCGGACAGGGTAGAGAAACCAACATCGGTCATGTGCTGTTGGCACTCACTTCGAGGGAACAAAAAATCAGTGAAACGTCTGGAATAGAACTGAACCGGCGCCGGCTGTGAAGTTGGAATCGGCACTGGCTGTACTCTGGAAAACAGTGCAAAGAAATTAAAAAATAAATCGGCAAACAAATGAAGAAATAGAACACAACCGGCTCCTTGATTTTTGCACGCGATTTTTGGTAATCTTCAGAATTTTAGGATCTTCTTACTTCTACTCAGCCAAAAACCCTACACCAACGAGTTTAGGCACTTCTTAAGCCTATAAATAGATGGAAAACACTAGAGAAAAGGAGGGGGGGGGGGGGAATTCATAGATTATAATAGAAAATCATTCAAATCAAATGAGAAATTCTTCAATTCAAGGAGTGTTGTGCAAGAAGGTCTTCAAAGGAAGAAGAAGGAGGCTTGTTTATGAGTGTTTTCTTTTACTTTGTTTTCTTTTTCTTAAACAATGATGTATTAATTGTTTTATTGTAATTTGACATTATTTTAGATATTCATGATATTTAGAGTTATTTGATCTTTTGATTAATTGATTGTTCTTCTTGGTATTTAATTACTTGCACTTATTATGAGATTAATTGGTTGGTTCTTTCCATTAACTTGTTGAGGCCAAAGGGGTTGATAGTGGTTTCAATTGATTGATTTCATATTTGTTGTTTATTAACTCGACGAGACTAAGGGGGTTAATTGATGAGGACTAAGTAATTAAATATTAATTGATGTTTGTCGAGACCAAGGATTCATTGGTTAGCCTTATGTTTTAAATTCACCGAGACCAAGGGAATTTAATTAAGGATTGTATTTAATGTTTCTTTAATCCTTCATGATGCCAAGAGAATAATTAGTTGTGATAATGATTAGGTACTTTAAGTCATGTTTACCAGAATAATGGTTTGAGTTACATAATTCTCCATCCTTGACATGTATATATTATATTATATTATATTATTTTGTTTTTATTTTTTATTTCTTTTTACTTTATTGAGTCGATTAAACAATGAAAGAAAAGTGATTAATGCATACTTGTTCATTGAGGATCGACACTCGTTTGAATCCTATGCTATGTTAATGATGAGTACGCTTACTCGTATGTGTAATTTAGGATTAACGTTTTAATTTAAACTTGATTGAGAATGTATTTATTTTTATATGATTTTTATATCCAAATAAATACGCATCAAGTTTTTGGCGGTGTTGCCGGAGAGCAATATCATGAAAGTTCGGATTTTGTTGATTTAACCATGTGAATATGTAAATAGGTAAATATATAAATATGTAAATATGTACAATTTTTCTTTTCGCAAAAATGTGCCATCTTTTGTATCATGTGTATCTTTGTAATCTAACTTACTAACTTTAGTTCCTTGACTAACTTTGTCTTCTCTTAATTCTATTTGAATGGTGCATTCTGGTAATTAACTATTTGCTATGTTCCGGTGAGATAGCAAACTGGAACCAGAGGAGGTTTAATGAGGGACAGTACCCCTATCACTCTTCCAAGATAACACTCAAAGCCCCTGAATCAGCAAAGCTTGAGACAGTAATTGGAAAATTTGCTATCCATGTTACGAGACGCTTCCAAGAAATAGATTCCACATTTGAGAAGTTTGAGGAGATGATTTACAATATGGAAAGACAAATCTGGTTTTTGACTGACGTAGTGTTAAAATCTTAAGAACTAGCACCAATCGGCAAAAAGGAAACAACTGTGATCACATTACAAAGTGGAAAGGAGTTGTCAGATATCACAGATTGCAACCGACACTGGCTGGAGAAAGAGAACCGGTGCCGGACGACCTGTACACCCGAGAACCATGCATCCAGCATGCAACCGGCACCAGTTGAACCTTGTTCCGGAAACCCTACTAAAAAATCCACTGTTCAGCCTCAAATTCTTTATCCTACTCGTATACACAAAGCCCAGAAAGATGCCCAATTTAACAAATTCTTTAAGCTATTTCAAACAACTGTACATAAACATCCCACTCAGTGAAGCCCTAATCCACATGCCCAAATATGCCAAATTTATCAAAAGCATGCTTGTAAGTAAAAAGCAATTGGAGGAACTGTCCATAGTAGTACTAAATGAAGAATGTTTAGCTATATTGCAGGACAAACTGAATTTGCCACACAAAGAGAATGGTCCAAGGAGTTTTTCTATCCCATGTTTAATTGGTACTCTAAATTTCTGTAATGCATTAGCAGATTTAGGTGCTAACATCAATTTATTGCCATATAAAATATTAAAAAAGCTAGGCCTAGGAGAACTGCAACCCACTAGGATGAGTATTCAACTCGCAGATAGATCTATCAAATATCCTAGGGGCAAAATAGAAGATGTGCTGGTGAAAGTTGACAAATTTATATTTCCAGTGGATTTTGTTATTCTTGATATGGATGAAGATTCCAAAGTCCCTTTAATCTTAGGTAGACCCTTCTTAGCTACAACAAAGGCGTTAATTGATGTTCATGGGGGGAGGTTGACACTTGGGGTTGGAGATGAGGAAGTAGTCATTCAAATCCACAAAAGCATGCAACACCCTCTATCTTCTGATGATTCTTGTTTAAAAATTGATATTCTTGACGAACCTATTTTGGAGTTTATGCAGGAATCAATTGAGGAGGAGTTGATGGAAACATCAATGGCATATTTGGAGGACTCTCTTGATGCGAATGGGATGAAGAGTTTTGAAATTGAGAAAAGCAGTTTGGGGAGAATGAAATTATCCATAGAGGAGCCTCCAGAATTAGATTTAAAAGCCCTACTCTAGCACTTAGAATATGTGTTCTTAGCTGATGGACATAAATTACTTGTGATCATTGCCAGAGAACTCTTCTATTCCTCATTCATCCTTGTGAGCAAATTTTTCAAAAATTTTTCAAATTTTCTTTGAGATTTCAAGCTGTATTTTTAGTGCATATCTTTGTGATAGGTCATAGAGCATATGTTCTATAGCATTTATGACTTATGCATGACTTTTTGCATGTACTTGGACTAAGTAGTTCTTGATCAAATGCTTTACATTGTTCTTAAACCTGTTTTTCCATTAAAATTCATTGAATTTTTTAGAACTTACTTGAATACCTCTCGAGGCGAAATAAGAAAGCTATTCATGATTTAACTTAGAAATGACGGTAATAGGCATTCTTTGGATAGTTTGAGCTTTTCAAACCTACCTATTTGATATTATTCCTAGTGCCTATTTTGAGCCTAAATTGTTAATTTCTTTCTTAAAACTCGTTATCATACTTTGTCCATTACTTCTTTCTGAGAGTTCGATTTATCTTCAAAATCTTTGATTGCTCTTGATGGATAAAAGTACGTGTAGGAAAATGTTGAGGGAGACTACTTGCGAAAAGATCATGACTTGTTACTTTCAATCATGCATCAATAGTTGTGTTGAGTTGGGAAAGAAAAAAAAGAAAGAGAAGAAAGAGAAGAGAAAGATTGAAAACAAGAAAAGAAAACAAAAAGCTGCTAGAAAAAGTGAAAGCGAAAACTGAGAAAGAAACAACAGTGGCATTTGAAAAAAAAAAAGAAGAGGAAGAAAGAAAGCAAAAGTGAAAGAGAAGAAAAGAAAGATCAGAAGAAGAATGGTGGTTGAGTTGTAGGAATTTCTAAAAAACTTGAGTTCACATCAAGTTCTTGATACCATTGATGAAAATTTGAATGGTCTTGTGAAAAAATTATTGATGAGTGAGAATGATTGATGAAAATGCAAGATTTGCTTGAACTAAACTGTAATTACTATAAAAGGTTATGGGTTTAGATTGATTTTGGAATAGGAGAGCAAGAAAAGTTTGGAATTCCTTGATACATTTTGTTTATCCTTTTCTTACGAACTCTCATCTTTTTTTATATTTGATTTTCTTATATCCTTCGTTTGGAAGCTACATTACAAGCCTTTAGCCTTACATTACAAGCTTGAAAGTCCTACTTGATCTAAGTAGAATCATGATCTGTCTCAAATAAGTGGAGAGAGTGTATGAAAAGTAAGCTTATGGAATGCATATTCTCTTTGAACTAAATTCTTTCCAATGGTTTGAGAATATTGTTAAGTATTGAAATGGTTCTACTAAGTCACTATTCACTTACACAAGTCTTGCATTTGTTATGAAGGATGTAGTAGCATATGTTTTATATTCTGGAATGAAGAAAGCATTAGAGATATCGTTTTGAAATTGATTTGAGTGATTCTTTGAAAACTTATGTTTTTCCTACTTGTCTTTGATACTTTGCTTGAGGACAAGTAAAGAGCTAAGTGTGGGGAATATGATAGGGCCTAAATTAGTCATATTTTTTTTTAGTTATTTAAGGCTATTTTGTGATACATTTTGTTCAATAATTAGTCATATTCATTTATATTTAAGATTTTATCCTTGAAAAGGTATTTTGCGCATTATTTCAGATTTTAGAGATAAAATAAGACAAAAACATCACAAAACAGAGCAGAGGCGGTGCCAGACAGGGTAGAGGAATCGGCGCCGGCCACGTGCTGTTGGCATGCATTTCAAGGCGACAAAAAAATCAGTGAAACGTCTAGAATAGAACCAAACTAGCGCTGACTGTGAAGCTGGAACCGGCGCCAGCTGTACTCTGGAAAACAGTGCAAAGAAATAAAAAAAAAATGACGAACAACTGAAAAACAGAACACAACCAGTGCCAACTTAGCAGCCAAGGCGGCGCCAGCTATGCCCTGATGAGGAGGCGGTACCTTGATTTTTGCACGCGATTTTTGGTAATCTGCAGAATTTTAGTATCTTCCTACTTCTACTCGGCCAAAAACTCTACACCAACGAGTTTAGGCACTTCTTAAGTCTATAAATAGATAGAAAACACTAGAGAAAAGGGGGAAATTCATAGATTATAACAGAAAATCACTCAAATCAAATGAGGAATTCTTTAATTCAAGGAGGGTTGTACAAGAAGGTCTTCAAAGGAAGAAGAAGGAGATTTATCTATGAGTGCTTTCTTTTACTTTGTTTTCTTTTTCTTGAACAATGATGTATTAATTATTTTATTGTAATTTGACATTATTTTAGGTATTCATGATATTTAGAGTTATTTGATCTTTTGATTAATTGATTGTTCTTCTTGGTATTTAATTACTTGTACTTATTACAAGATTAATTGGTTGGTTCTTTCCATTAACTTGCTGAGACCAAAGGGGTTGATAATGGTTTCAATTGATTGATTTCATATTTGTTGTCTATTAACTCATCGAGACCAAGGGGCTTAATTGATGAGGACTAAGTAATTAAAGGTTAATTAATGTTTGCCGAGACCAAGGATTCATTAGTTAGTCTCATGTTTTAAATTTGCTGAGACCAAGGGAATTTAATCAAGGATTGTGTTTAATGCATCTTTTAGATAAATTAGTTGAGACGAGACCAAGTAATGCTAATTTATCTAGAAGATAGTGATTTTATGAATTGAAAAAGAAGTGAATCTATCTTAATCCTTCATGATACCAGAAGAATAATTAGTTATGATAATGATTAGGTACTTTAAGATCATGTTTGCCAGAATAATGGTTTGAGTTACATAATTCTCCATCATTGACATGTATATACTATTTTATTTTATTTTTTTTCTTTTTCACTTTATTGAGTTGGTTAAACAATGAAAGAAAACTGATTAATGCATACTTGTTCCTTGAGGATCGACACTCGTTTGAACCCTATGTTATGTTAATGATGAGTGCGCTTGCTCATATATGTAATTTGGGGTTAACATTTTAATTTAAACTTGATTGGGAATGTGCTTATTTTTATATGATTTTTACACCTAAATAAATACGCATCAAGTATAGTATATTATCTTAATTATTTCATTAATTTACATAGAGATATATATATTGTGCGTGTAATTATTTTTATTTTAAAAGTAAAATGTACATGTATGAGAATAAAATTTTATTTGTCACATTAATAATATATATTTATTTTTGTATACAATAGATTTATATAGTGTATATATAAATTAAAATCTAAGCAAAAATTCAATTTAAAACACTTAAATTAACTAATTATTTAACTAATTACGACGGTTGTGAGGTGTATTAAGACGGTTTATAACCATCGTTGTAGTTGGTAATTATTATGATGGTTTTTAACTGTCGTAATTATGATGTCTAAAACCCACCCGGTTTGCCATTAATTTGTTGGACAGCCGTCATCTCCCTCCTTTCCCCTTTTCTTCTTCGATGTCGGTCTCTCCCCTATCTGTTGCTATCTCATTCACCCACTCCAGTATGCTTCCTCCATTGCTGCCGTCGCCACTATGTCCTTACTCTCAAGTGTTATTCGGTCGTCATCTCCCTCATTTCCCCTTTTTTTTTCAACACCGGTCTGCCCCCCATGTGTTGTTGTCTCATTCACCCACTCTAGCATTATTGCTAAATTGCTGCCGCCACCGCCGCTGTGTCCTTACTCTCAAGTGTTAGTCAAAGCTGATAATATGCAGATCTAAGCGCCTAGACTCTTCTTCCAAAAAAGGCCAGTATCCTTTTGTTCCCTTGTTCCTTTCTTTATGATTTTCTAGGAACGTTTCTATAATTAATAACTTCATGTAATTATAGTGTAAAATGGTCATTTTCCTTTTTCTAAGGTTTTCTGTGATGAAAATTTGTTCCTATAATCTACGAATTCTTTAACTTTCCCGTCTGTGCTCTGTGTTCCCTTTAACCCTTGTTGTCTGATATTCTTCCTTGCCTATGTTTATGCCTGTGATTGTATGATAATTTTTAATAAAGTGGAATCAAGATCCCAATGATGGCAATCTAATTATTTACTTGATGAATTGTTGGAAATAAAATTTAATTTCTTCTCCAATATGGTTAAGGAATAAACGAATCCTATTTGTTTTTTCATTCCGTTAAAGCTCAAAACATTAGCACTATTCCCTACCTAGTTTGAGATATGAACTTAGTTTGAGAAAAGCTAGCAATACCAGCCCCCACTGCATAGATAGCTGCTTCTCTTATCTAAGTGTAACTGCTTTTTGTGACGATATCACTTGATCAACTCACACACACACGACCGCACGAACGCGCGTGCGCGCGCACACATACACACACACACACACACACTCTCTCTCTCTCTCTCTCTCTCTCTCTCTCTCTCTCTCATTTTGAATAGCTAAAAATGTTCTCAACCATCACTAGGGTAGAAACAAAATATTTTAACCGATTAAAACTATCACAAGCTGTATCTTTAATTTTTAGGTTTGGAATACAGCTCATCAGTCTCCCAAATTATTGTCTGTGTTTTGGAACATATAGATATAGTTGGTGAAGATTTTAAGATTGATGATTGGAGACATTGTTTTGGATTTCTGATTTGCCAGATTCACTCTTGCATTACATTAGTGTTAGATATATTACTTAACTTTCCTTCAAATTATTGTTGAGATATATTAGTGTTAGATTTATGGTATATTTTTTAATTTAATTAAATACTTTAAATTAATTAATTAAATAAATTAGATAATATATAATATTAAGTATTTAATTATTTTAATATATTTGATAACAAAATTTTATTATCATTTAATTGATCAAAATATATATATTGAAATTTTATTTTAAATTTTTAGTATAATAAGTATTATTTAAGTTTAAAAGTTGAAGTTTGATTCTCATCTAATTGTTATTATTATTATTATTATTATTATTATTATTATTATTATTATTATTATTATTATTTTTATTATTATTATTATTATTATTATTATTTTTATTATTTTTATTATAATATTTAAATTATAATAAATATAGTACAAAAATAAATTATAACTTAAGTACTCAATTTTTTACACTTGTTTAAATTTAATACTTAAGTACTCAATTTTTAATATTTAGTTTTCGTACTTAAATTTTATGAAATACTGTGTTTCATATTACACTTGTTTTATAACTTTTTTAAGTAGCATTTTAATTATTTTAATATATTTGATAACAAAATTTCATTATCATTTAATTGATTAATATATATATATATATATATATTGAAATTTTATTTTAAATTTTTAGTATTATAAGTATTATTTAAGTTTAAAAGTTAAATTTTGATTCTCATCTAATTGTTGTTATTATTACTATTATTATTATTATTATTATTATTATTATTATTATTATTATTATTATTATTATTATTATTATTATTATTATTATTATTTAAATTATAACAAATAAAGTAAAAAAATAAATTATAACTAAGTACTTAATTTTTTACACTTGTTTAAATTTAATGCTTAAGTACTCAATTTTTAATATTTAGTTTTCATACTTAAATTTTATAAAATACTGTGTTTCATATTACACTTTTTTATAACTTTTTAAAAAAGAACACTATTTTAAATATTCTTTAATGAAAAAATAAATCTAATATAATTATATTTTATTTATAAAATAATAATTTTTTTTTTACTCTAAATAGATAGTAATAGGAATATTTGAATATATAATTTTTTTTATAAAATTCATAAATATATTTATATTTATATTTTTTAAAAAATTAAATATAATTCCAAATACGCTATTATTATTATTATTATTATTATTATTATTATTATTATTATTATTATTATTTGTGTTGGGTGTAAAGAGGCGTCAGATGAACAACTTTCACTTAAATCACTTATAAAGCACTTAATAGGAACTTCAATCAATACACATTTCAGGAAGGAATATCACTTGCCAAAGCCTCCAAAACGGCCTAATACTTTACCCTCAAATTATCTCATTATTACATCTTTACCAACTATATTGTCGATGCAATGGAGTAATGGCTATTCTAGACATGAACTTTTTTTTTTCTTCTTAGTTATATTCTTAGTTGGACTAATTAAGTAGTATTTGCTATGTGCACATGTTAGAGATATAGTTGTTTTTGTGAGTGTATAGAAGATCATTACTAAGGTAAGAAACAACTTGTTCATTGCTAGATCCCCGTGAATGATGGATTATCATTCCCCGTAAATGATGGGTTATCATTCCCCATGAATGATAGGTGATCACTTCTCATAGGTAATGGGTGATTACCCTTAAATAGTTTTATGCTATATTGACTTATATTAGTTTTACTGAATAATTGAATTGATTTTATGTATTTTTTGTTAATTGACTTGAATGCTTGGCACGTCTTGGAATGGCTCAGTGCCTGGAGATGTTCAATTTATAAGGGATACTCTGTCAAAAATTTTTCAAATCAGCTTTTGATTTAAAATTTGTTATTCTCTTCTATTATGGTAGCTAAATAAATGTTTGATGATGACTTCAAAAGAATTTTGTGGCCTAAGAAGGCAAACTTTGCTTAAGGATTTGAACTTGATTTCAAATTAGGTAAAACTATAAGAAATCAAAAGAAGATATATAATTATGATGATGACAATGAGATAGGTAAAATTATATTATCTTGATCAATTTCATTGTTTTCCTTATCTTTAGGTTTTACCAATCCATAACTTTATAATTCTCTCTAAGAGGTGTGTCACTTTATTCTGATTAGCTAGCGAATGGCACTTTTTAATATTTCATTACTGGATCCCCGTGAGTGATGGGTGATCGCTTCTCGTGAGTAATGGGTGATTACCCTTAATGCATGATTCATGTATATCTTTTTAAGTTTTTTGTTTGTTGACTTAAATCCTTGACACATCTTGAGATGGCTTAGTGCTTAGAAAATGTGTACTTACAGGGAAAACTCTATCAATTTTTTAAAAAATATTTAGAACTATAAATGTGTTGATCAATTTATGCTTTTAAGAGTAAAAACAATATGATATTGAAATGGTATCCATAGAGGTTCTTGAGGTTTAAGGATGTTTTTAGTAGAGGTTAATGATATTTTGCGATATTCTGTGATAGAGGTTAATGATAGTTTAATATGGTTCATAGAGGTTTATAAAAAATATGATAAGTGGCAATGCGTTTATTATAACAAAACTTGTACATTGACTGAAAATATTGATAAATGAATAGGTGGATGAATCGATCGTGGATTGACTTACAAGACCGTTTAGGTGACGAATATAATAAGGGTTTGGATGCCTTTGTAGAATTTACATTATTAGACAAACCTAATGGATCCAAAATCCATTGTCCTTGTATGAAGTGCCAGAATAGGTATCTTTATAGTACAATAGAGGTCAAACAACATTGCCAAATGTGGGGTTTCATGCATTGGTACAAAAGATAGAGTGTTCATGGGGAAACATACTTATCTTCTCGCAATACAACTAGCAATATTCCTTTGACTGAAAACATACAAGAAGATGATATGGTTAGGATGGTTAAAGATGTTGGTGGCATTAGTGACTTTGATAATGCAACTGAAGAGCTTGGAGATTTGAGAAAGATACATAAATTGTTAGAAGAGGCTAATGTAGAGTTGTATCCAGGTTGTACTAAGTTTTCTTCACTGTTATTCATTATGAGATTATTGCATTTAAAAGTTCTCAATGAGTTGTCGAATAAGTCTGTTGATATGTTACTTGACCTTCTAACAGATTCTTTTAGTGAGATGGGAGTGAAAATTGTCAAGAATTACTACGAGGCTAGTAAGATAACGAATGTGTTAGGAATGGAATGCAAAGTCTGGGATGCTTGTCCAAACAATTGCATAATATACAGAGGGAAAAATGAGGCCGCACAACTTTGTGAGGTATGCAATGCTCCGAAGCACAAGAAAGAAGGCAGTACAATTGCATACAAGTGTGTTAGGTATTTTCCGTTTGACCCTGACGTTGAAGCGATTGTTCATGTCTTGCAAAACTACATCCCTTATGAGGTGCCATTAGGAATGTCGTGTGAAAGATAGAGTCTATAAACACCCAACTGATTCTAAGGCTTGGGGAAAGTTTGATGAGTCGCATTTGGAATTTGCAAGTGACTGTTGGAATGTTAGACTTGGATTGGCTTTGGATGGATTTAGTTTGTTTTCAAATATGCACATACCACATAGTACTTGGCCTGTTGTTTTAATACCATAAAATTTGCTACCCTGGCTATGCATGAAGCAACCTTATTTTATTCTGTCAACTCTTATTGATGGCCCCAAGAGTCCGGAAAACAAGTTTGACGTATTTTTGCAACCATTGATCAAGGAGTTAAAAGAATTATGACTTGACGGTGTGATTACTTATGATGCTGAGGCAAAAAAGATGTTCCGTTTGCGTGCATCTATTATGTGGACCATAAGTGATTTCCTAGCCTATGGTAATCTCTCTGGCTATAGTGTCCGATATGCGATGTCAACTGTTTGTTTTACCGTTTGGCTAACAGTGGTACACATTACTTCTTATATCATTGCAGATTTCTTGAACCATCACATAAGCTCTATAGGGACAAAGTTTCTTTCTATGGTAGAATAGAAATACGACAAGCACAAAAAAGGTGTACGGGGACAAAAATTTTGACAGAGCTTTAGGGTTGTTTAACAAAATATGTAATAGATGATATGAAAATCAAAATGCAGACTGACTGCAAACAGAAGTTTAGCATAAATTCTTATAATTGGAAGAACAAGAGTATTTTTTTGGGAGTTGCCATATTGGGAGAGTAATTTGATGATGCACAATTTGGACCCGATGCACGTTGAGAAAAATTTTGTAGATAATCTGTTGTTTATAATATTGGGTGATAGTACTTCTTCAAAAAATAACTTCAAAGCTTATCAAGACTTGCAAGTAATGAATATTAGAAAGTCTTTACATCCAATTTTAAAACCACCTGGAACTGGATACAGTTTGCCACCAATTCCTTATACAATGAGTAGGTCAAAAGTTGAAGTTTTTTTTAATAGTATTGAAGGAATTGAGAGCTCTTGATGGCTATTATTCTAATATTTCTCGATAGATAAACATGAGGAAAAAGACTTTGGGAGGTTTGAAGAGTTATGATTCCTACATTTTACTCCAACAATTAATCCCATTAGTAGCCCGCACAACTTTGCTCAAGAATGTAGTGCAATTTTTGATTGAGATTGCTTTATATTTTAGGCAGTTGTGTTCTAAAATTAACAAAGAGAGGCATCTTGAGTATTTTCAAGACCGTTTTGCAGTTACAGTCACTTTTTTTTAGAAGACATTCATTCCTAGTTTTTTTGATATAATGAAACATTTACTGATACATTTGGTCGATGATGCATTGTTAGCTAGTCCAGTTCAATGTCGATGGATGTTTCCAATTGAAAGATACTTGAAAACTCTAAAGTGTTGCGTGCGCAATCGTGCTGACCTAAAGGTTCAATAGCTAGTAGATATTTAATGGAAGAATATATGACATTTGTGTCGAGATATTTAGACAATGTTGAGAGCAAAGAGAATAGGCCCCCAAGATATGTTGATGATGACAACTTGATGGGTAAACCAGTTGGAAAAGGGATTAATGTAATATTTAATTGTTTAGCTATGATGTAAGCACATCGATGGATTCTAGCCAACTCTGACATCCTTAAACTATATAGAGAGTCAGTTTTACTTTTATTCATTATCTTTCATTTTTTATGCTATTATAACTTCTAAATTTTCTCGTATGTCTCTATGCAGTCTTCACATTTTGTCATAAATAGAGAGCATCCAAGATCTCGATTACATAACCGACAACGTATTCATTCTCAAACGTTTCACACTTGGCTCAGTCATTATGTAAGTAAAACATATACAATATAGTGAGTTATTACTCTAGAACATATAGTCTTTATAACACTTATATTTATTATAGGTTGATAAGAATGAAGAATGTCCTGATATTCCCTGTTGAAGTTAAAAAGCTTACAAATGGTCCTTTCAATCAAGGGTTGTGTTGCAATGCGTGCAACGTGAATGGCTTCCAATTTCCTACAACAACATACGAAGCTAACAAGTCAATCCAAAATTCTGGTGTTATGTGTAAAACTGATACTATGAGTTATTTCAATCTAAGAGATATGAATCATATAGCAGCTAGTGTCAATTACTATAGAGTGCTTACTGATATTATAAGGATCTGATATAATAGTGAACTGAAATTTTTGTTATTCAAATATGATTGGGTTGATGTACATTGAGGTGTTAAAGTTGATGATCTAAAGTTTACTTTGGTAAATCTAGACTGTTTGTTGTACCGGAAAAATAGAAAGATGGATGAGTCATTCATACTAGCAAACCAAGCGGAATAGGTTTGCTTTTCTCGTTGTCCTAAGAAAGAGACTGGCATGCAATGATAAGAAGAGATAATTATGATGTGTACTCAAGGGACCATGATCTAGAAACTTTTCCCGCACAGCAGCTGGATTCTCTTCCTGTTTCATATGGGTTAGAGATGGGATTTTTTGGGAGGAAATAGATTTAGTTGGAAGAAGAATACAACCTGCAATTTACATATACTCAAATTACTTAACCATTTACTAAATGTGCTTCAATTGTTAAAGTCTTTTACTCAATGTTAAATATTTTTATTTTGCAGATGGTAAATAAACGTTCTTGACGTGGATTGATGTAGGACGCCATAGCTGCCTTGAGATCAAGAGCTAGTTCCTCACAGGGTATAGAGACACAAGAACTAGCACACGAAGTGGGTCAGAGATCACATACAACTATCTGGATAGGCTTCAGAGATCAAGAGTCCAATCAAGAGATAGCTATACCTACTTCTGATGTAGGTCTTAGCTGCATGGGACCTTCTTCCTCAGACCCTAGCGCCTCACGTTTGCTAAGTTAATAAGAAGTAAATTTTAAGAGAAATTGATCTATGTGGCTGTTAAAATCGTATTAAACTTTTTTTTTCTTAACTATTTTTCTATTAATTCTCGTGTTGATATTTTGCAGGCTCCATGACAAGGAGTTCTCGCAGGGGTGGAAAGTTACCTTCCAAATGGGTGAGTCGGGCTTCTGAAAGTACAATGTTGGTGTTAACCAACACAGAAGACTTGTAAGGGTAGATGCATCTCACTACAGTTCAGTGGTAGGCTATTTTGCATGCATGAGCAGTAGGATCCCTCTGAATTATAGGGATTGACATTCCATACCTCAGAGACTTAAAGACGAAGTTTGGGAAGAAATACATGTACCTAATTTTATTCTAACAAATGCAAGAGTGTTTTCTTCAAAAGTTAACATTTTTTAAATTAATTATTTGTTTAATACGTACAAGGACAACACCACAATGTCACCACAAGGACGTAGTGTCACAATGAAAATGCTATGTGTAGTGTGGAAGAATATTAAGTTAAAATTGAAACAAAGATACTATGTTCCTTTCTAGCATAGTACAAAGCCTACTATTTGTGGAGATAAACAGGTTGACGAAAATCAATAGGTCATATGTATAGAAGTTGGCTACTTTTATATCTCACAACTTGTTTACTTTTTTTAATCATAAAATTATTTTATATGTTAACTATATTAAATATTCACAGTTGGAGGTCGAGCGGAATAGACAAAATTGGTCGCATATGGCATATCCACCAGTCACAGGAAGAATGCCATATTCTGTTATACAATGTCAGGTATTCAGTTTATCTTATACACTATTCATTTAAAATTTATCTAATTTGCTTGAAATTTCTCACACATCTTTACAATGGCCTTACAAGGCCAACCGACATCACAGTATGATATGTTCCTTACGACACAAAGATGGCATGGTCGGCAGGTTGATAGTTTGACTGCGGAAATGATTGTAAGTAATTTTTAAATGTTAATTTTTTAGTGTTATTAAAATATGACAAAGATAATACATTAGTCTAATATAAATTTGATATAATGTTTCTTCATTTCGTAGGACCAATTAGAGACAAAGTGGAAGGCGCTGCCTGAGTCTAAGCACACAGAAGAAGTGAATGATTAAATATTCCAGTAATTGTTCGGTCAAGAAACAAGAGATCGTATTATGTGCTAGGGAAATGGTCCAACACCAATCTCAATCAATTAATGATCAAGTTCTGCTGCAAATGTTGAGGAGGTCATCAAGATTGAGGTTGAGCCACGTATGCAGAATAGGCGAGATACTATGCAGGCTGAGATGCAAGCTGAGATACAGCATGAGCAAGAGGCTTACGAGTCACGTATAGCTGCACTTCAGACTACCACGAAAGCATTATCGTATAGATTGGATGCAGGTGCATTTGATGTAGCGCCTATACCTTCATCTAGTGCTTCTACAACATCTCCTGGTATTGGTTTCACTTCTTGACCCGTTGGATCATGTGATCCTGACAAGCCTGTCTATGATGAGTGACATATTTTGATCTCGTTCTTATTTGTATTTGTACTACTGCTTCTGATCGATTTCTTGACATTTCCTATTTCTCATATATGTAGTACTATCTTTTTTTAGGACTTTGTAAATTATTTATGATTTGATTATTGAGGATATTACTTTTGAGTTGTTTGGCAATGAGAAGATTGTGTTTTATTGCATTTGGTGTTGAATGAGTTGATTCTATTGTATTTGGCTTGAAATTATACGAGTATAGGGTCAAATAAAAATAAAAAGTGCTTTAAAAACAAAAAACAGAAGCCGTCGTATTTGGTCGTCTGTCCCAAAGGCTAATAGGTAAAAACGATGGCAACCACAATAATATTATATATATATATATATATATATATATATATATATATATATATATTTGTCGTTGTATTTGGCACTTGTAAAATACGACGGCCACAAACCGTCGACGAATACATTTACCTAATACGACAGGTTTTTGAACTGTATCAATAAACCTTGCGGCTGATAAAAAATGACCCTTTCAAATAATCATCATATTTGGCCATCATATTAGCCTAATACGACGGTTTCATAGCCGTTGTAGACCAAAAGCGATGAGACTTATTATGACAGCTGAATAACCGTCGTATTAAGCAAATACGATGGCTGGTAGGTCAAAAACCCATCGTATTTGATTTTGATTTTAGTAGTGAAGGTGCAGGGAAAAGGATAGGGTAAAGGACGGGACACAGCTCAGTGTCGAACTCGAGACCTATGTCTCGAGTAATAACCCTCCTACTATTAGAATAAGTTATTACCAACACTAACTCATGAGAGTTAACTATATGTTAAATCATATATAATAATTACCTTTACAGGTAAAAATACACATGCACACATATATAAGGAGAAGAAGAGAGAAATTGGTTAATATGTACAAATATACTAAGCAAATAGATATTTGAATGTACACAAACACATGGATATATATTATTTCTTTTAACAAAAAATATCACGTTATATGGATCTATATATATTTTTTGATATTGATACATGTATATCCATGTATTATATGAGAGTGTGCATGTATATGTATATGTTTATATAAGATAAATAATATGTGAATCCAAACACAATCACGCACACAAAATAAATAAATATATTTGTCACATACACATTGCTAGAAAATAGTATCCATATGCTTATGTCAGATTAAACCCTCAGAATACGTGAAAATGAATCATACTTTTGTAGATATTGTCTTCACCAATACGATCCTTGAAATCTTTAGCCTTCTAGTAACGCTCCAAACCCCTAAATCTTCTTCGATGTAATCTCCCTGAACCAGAAAATTGCTAACTGTATTTTTCATTATCTTTTTGTTGATGGTGGACTCACACAAAAACTGAGAGAACAAGAACTTTGTTTCTCATGTATATCGAAAATAGAGTCATAACCCAATATGTATAGTTGACTCTATCTCAAAATATGAATCTTGATAGAATCAGAAAAGTATAGTTGGGTACAACTATTTCCACTTATCCTATTCCATCTCAAATACGATTTTTGCTTTTCTGTAATTTTCATTAATAAATTATAATTTATTATTGTCCAATAATTAGGAGCCACTGAAGGGACCTAACCGGATACAGTTAGACTAAACTTCAATAAATTATTTTGTCAATAAAAATAATTTATTAATTACGTTTCACTCCACTAAAAGAACATAACTACACTCTTAGTCTAATCGCAATTATTAGAGTCAATAATTATATCCAATGATTGATCGATCCAACAAATTACCCCTGTCGATCAATAAAATACTGTGAATGAGGCAGTATGACCAGAGTGTCCTTCATTCAAATCCTAAATTCTCATCTTCAATTTGATAGTACCATGTAACCATGTCACACTTACAAATTGAATTCAATAGATACTATTAAATTATTGAGCTCGGATTTAACTGTCCCTTAGAAGAACTCATGAGGAAATAATCTTTCCTATTAAAGGTGACGGATTCCATATTGCATAATAATTATTTCATATTTATTTCACTTTATTTTCCAAGATGCCAAGATATTGATTATTGAGTTAATCTCACTCTTTGGCAACTCAAGGAACTTCAAGTTAGTAAACATAAATAATTGTTTGCTCAGGATTAAGGTATTATGTATGACAATCTTTTAATGTTTTATTTGTATGGTCTATTCCACAAATAAACATTGATGGTCCATCCAATATATCAAAATATATCCTTAATTTTATTACCAAAGTCAAAGACAGACTTCAATAAAATTAAGATGATCTCACCAAAATAAATTGCCCAAATTTATTTTAAATCGTGGATAATTTATTTTGAATTAAATTATAAATTAAGTATTTCCGTGTTTAACAAATAAACACTTGATTTATAATATCTAAATAATTCGTGGCCAAAACAGACTCATACATAACTTATACATATAAATATAAAAAGACATACTTTATTTAATTTCAAAATACAAATATTGTATTTACTCGATGGGCATGTCTAACAAAAATTCTCCCACTTGTCTTAAAGTAAATGGGACATGTCAGAAATACCCATATTTTCTATATGACTTCAAAAAACAGTTACAGGTACATTTTTAATAAAAGGATCAACAAGATTTATAGCAAAAGAAATCTTGCATACTTCTACATCTCCACATTGAACAATCTCCATAAGTAGGTGATATTTATATTCAATGTGTTTACCACGCTGATGGCTACGTGGTTCTTTTGCATTTGCCACTACACCACTGTTGTCACAGTACAAACTAATAGCTTGAGATATAAAAGGAACCACTTCAAGTTCTATCAAGAACTTCTTCAACCATACTGCCTCTTTAGCTGCTTCACAAGCTGCCACATATTCAGCTTCTATTGTAGAGTCAGCAATACAAGATTGTCTGATACTTCTCTACATAACTGCACCACCACCTAAGGTGAAAATAGAGTTTAAGGTGGACTTGCAAAGATCTATATCAGCTTGAAAATCAGAATCAATGTAACCTATAGGTACCAATTCTAGAGTTGAGTAAACTAGCATATATCCTCGAGTTCTACAAAGATACTTAAATATATGCCTCACTGTTGTCCAGTGTTCCAGTCTTGGGTTTGACTGATATCTACTGACCATCCCAACAGCATGACAAATGTCTAGACAAGTAGAAAGCATAGTATACATGAGACATCCTATAGCTGTTGCATAAGGAACTTATTTCATATACTCAACTTCATTAGGAGTTTTAGGACTATGCTTCTGAGGAAACTAAATTCCATGTTTGAAAGGCAATTGACCTTTCTCAGAATTTTGCATTGAAAATCTCGTCAGTATTTTGTCAATAGATGAAGTTTGGGATAAAGTTATCTGTCTATTCTTTCTATCCTGAAGGATCTGAATACCCAGAACATATCTTGCTTCTCCCAAGTCTTTCATATCAAACTGTTTACTCAATGAACTTTTTACTAATGTTAATGTTTTTATATCATTTCCAATGAGAAAGATGTCATCAATATACAGTATGAGAAAAATCACCTTACCATC
The DNA here is from genome assembly GCA_026120185.1 of Voacanga thouarsii. Classification (NCBI taxonomy): domain Eukaryota; kingdom Viridiplantae; phylum Streptophyta; class Magnoliopsida; order Gentianales; family Apocynaceae; genus Voacanga; species Voacanga thouarsii. Next base: position 20,774 of record JANUWF010002053.1, on the reverse strand, counting down.
TATAATTCTCTTATAGATATAAGGTTCATCAGGATGCTAAAATCATAAGATTTAATGGCTTGATCAAACCTGATATTCCAAGATCTAGATGCTTGTTTAAGCCTATAAATGGACCTATTCAGCTTACAAATTTTTTTGTTCTTGACCTTCTTGGATAAAACTATCTGGCTGTACTATGTAGATACATTCATCAAGATTTCCATTAAGGAAAGCTGTTTTGACGTCCATTTACCATACTTTATAGTCGAAATGAGCTGCAATGGATAGAAGGATTATTATAGACTTTAGCATGACTACAGGTGAGAAGGTTTCCTCATAGTCAATACCTTCTCGTTGGGTATAACCCTTAACAACCAATCTAGCTTTGAAAGTTTTCACTTTTCCGTCTACTCCTCTCTTTCTTTTGTAGACCCATTTGTACCTAATAGGTTTTACCCCGTTAGGTAGGTTCACAAGTTCCCAAACGAAGTTAGTGTATATGGATTTCATTTCTGAATCCATTGCACTTTTTCAATGGTCTGCGTCTATGTTCTCTATAGTTTCTTTATAAGCAGTAGGATCCTCTTCCTCCTCAAAAGAGATTTCTTGAAAAGCTTCTCCATAGAGTAAGTATCTAGAAGGATGTTAAATGACTCTCCCACTACGTCTGAGCTGTGGAGGTTCTTGGATGATTGGACTTTCCTCCTCCTCATTAACTGGAACCAAATCTACATTCCTTAACGACTGGATTTTGAATAGGGGTAGGTGGTTCTTCCACTTTATGTGCCTAAGAGCCAGTGGGTATAGAAGGCGTAACATCGATTTCTCTCTCACTGGAATCTGGCATGTTAAGTGGCATAGATACAAATCCTTTACGTGAATCTTAAGTACAGTTTTCTGTAACCATTTGCTTGGGATTATCTCCATTGGTTTCTTCCAAAATAACCGTACTCTTGGATCCACGTTCTTCTATGTACTTGTACTCTAAGAAAATTGCATTTGTGCTTACAAATATTTTCTTATCTTAAGGACTATAGAAGTAGTATCCCCTTATTCCTTTTGGATACCCAACAAACAGACATAAATTTGATCGTGATTCTATTTTATCCATCTTTCCCTTTAGCACATATGCAGGACAGCCCCAAATACAGATATGTGTCAAATTAGGCTTCCGCCCATTCCACAATTCCAATGGAGTCTTAGGGATAGACTTTGATGGAACCATATTTAATATATATGTCACAGTTTGTATAGCATATCTCTAAAAAGATGTACTGAGTATAGAGAAGCCTAGCATTGTTCTGAGCATGTCTAACAAGATCCTGTTTCTTTTTTCTGCCACTTCATTTTGTTGAGGAGTGCCAGGTGTACTTAGTTGAGATAAAATTCTATTTTTTGACAAGTAAGATCTAAAGTCATGGGATAGATATTCTCCACCTCGATCTGATTGAAGTGTCTTAATGTTCTTTCCTAACTGCTTCTCAGTCTCAATGTTAAAATTTTTTAATTTTTTTAAGGCATCAGACTTATGAGTCATTAGGTAAACATATCCATATCTTGAGTAATCATCCGTAAAAGTAATAAAATACTCATACTCACCTCTATCTTGGACACTAATTGGTCCACATACGTCAAGTGCACTAATTCTAAGACTTCCTTTGCTTTATTTCCTTTGGGAGGAAATAATCTTTTGGTCATTTTACCTTCCAAATAAGATTCACAAATTTGAAAAGATTCCATCTTTAAGTCACTTAAAGGACCTTCTTTTACAAGTCTTTGACTCCTATTTAGATTAATATGACCAAGTTTAAGATGCTATAGGAGAGTCTTATTAGTAGGAAATAACTTAATGCATTTGTTAGTTTCAGTATGATATAATGAACTGTTGGTAGGTTTCAAAACATACAGATCATTATTTAAATATCTACGACATATCAGTAGAGATATTCAAAATAGTTATAGGTAAACTTTTAGTAAATGGATCAACAAGATTTTCAGCAGAATAAATCTTGCATAAAATAAAATAAAACATATGAGCCATTCATCATATCATGATATATGATCAATATAAAATAGTATGATGCATGGTCAATATCATAATATTTTAAGTAGTAATAGAAACTACTATCAAAATACGACAACCTAAAACTCTATAGTTACATGTACCTCTATAAGTGATAACAATATAACTGATAGTTAGGTTAAGATCCACAAACTAAAACCCCAAAGTAATATGCACCTCTATAAGAGATAGCAATATAACTTATAATTAGGCCTGGATCATTCCACTAAAATTAATATATATTGTATCTAAATGCAATATTAGTTTTAGTATTGTTAAAAAAAATTTAGCCATCATAGACATTATTTGAATATTCTATAGGAAGTACTTATAATGTCTCTGATTTAAGTGTAACCCCTATATTCATTTTTTTTTATATATATAGAATGTTTCCAATCCAATCATATCACCTATAGTGTAATTATGAATGAATTAAAAATTTTTAAAAAATAATTAAAATTTTGATACCCAATCTAATAACTAATAAAACGTAACATTTCTATAAGGAAACTATTTAAAATGGCACGAAGCAAACATTAATTTTACTAATGGGCTAATAGGGGAGGCCTAAGGTTAATTAAAATTAACCATTTCACACTTATTTTTTTTTAATTTAATAAAAAAATATTAATTTATTTATGCATAACTAAATAGCACCTAGAGCGGTGTTAATGTAAACTATATGACATGCTAACATGAATGATAAATAACTCAATCTAATTACATAGTAAAAAACTATAAAATAAAAATAATTTTATGGCCAACCTAGACTCAAAATAAAATTGCAAAATTATAATTGAAAATCTAATTGGCTAACAAAATAGCCAACCTTCAATCTTTTGCAATCTTAATTTGAAGCATATCATCATCATAAGATTTTCAGTGATCCAATGGTTAGCACTTGGGGCCTTCACTCATGAAACCAGGGATCAAATCCCATCATGAAACCAGTGCGCACCAGCACCCAAACCAGTGCACATCAGCCTAGGCTAGCGCGTACCAACCCAGGCCAACGCGTACCAACCCCCAGACTAGCAGCAAGGCCGCCGCGCACCAGCCCAGGCCTTGATTGCGCTAGCCGTGCCATGCTCCATGTGCTATTGGCCATTGTTTCATGTCTCCAACGTCTGCCATTTGCAATTTTGATACCACGAACAACTCCAGGAATTGCAAAAAAAACTTTTTTTGTGCGCCGACTTTTGCTCCAATGAATATTTACAGTTTTTTTTTAATAACAGCATAAAAAAAATACTAATAAACAACTCAAAAGGGAAACATGGAGACATAATCTATTCCTTTTGTTACAAGACTTGATAATACTTATACATATTCACCGAATCAAAAACTATGGCCATAAAATTATTTTGAACAGAATTAATCAAATCATTCACCATGAATATAAATGCATTATTCCTACACCACTTAACTAAATATATGCATAAAAGATTTAATCTTAACACATAAACACATATCAAAACTGGCTCTGATACCAATTGCTAGAAAATAGGATCGATATGCTTATGTGCCAACTAGATTAAACCCTCAGAATACATGAAAACGAATTATACCTTTGTAATATCGTCTTCACTAATATGATCCTTGAAGTCTTTGGCCTTCTAATAACGCTCTAAACCCCCAAGTCTTCTTTAATATAATCTTCTTAGATTAGAAAATTACTAATTGTATTTTTCTTTATCTCTTTATTGAGGGTGAACTCACATAAAAACTGAGAAAACAAGAACGTTGTTTCTCACGTATATAAAAAATAGAGTCATAACCCAATATGTATAATTGACTCTACCTCAAAATACGAGTCCTGATAGAATCAGAAAAGTATAATTAAGTACAACTATTTCCACTTATCCTATTCCATCTCAAATACGATTTTTTGTTTCCTACAATTTTCATTAATAAATTATAATTTATTATTATCCCATAATTATGAGCCATTGAAGGGACTTGACTGGATACAGTTAGACTAAGCTCCAATAAATTATTTTGTCAATAAAAATAATTTATTAATTGCGTTTCACTCCACTAAAAAAACGTGACTGCATTCTTATTCTAATCGCAATTATTGGAGTAAATAATTATATCCAATGATTGATTGATCCAACACACATAAAATCACACTTTATTTTTTGTGTATCTATATGTATAATGGGATCTCTTTTCCATTATGAGTTAATGTATCCTATTTAGCTATAAAAATATAAAAGAAATATATATATATATATATATATATATATATAACAATTTATTCAAATTCAATTGAGTATATTATATTAGAGAATTCAATTGAAGGAAACGCTATTTTTATAATTCAAAAGTTTATTACTATGTTAAATTAACGATCTTTTTATTTTACTTTTACTTTTTAGTGTGTTTAGTTTGTATGTGTTTAAAACTTGTTTATTATTTTCTTATATTCATTGTAATTATTCCTTACACCTTTTTCTGGCACCACATCGGACGTTTTAATCTGCAAAATTATTTTCGTATTCATTCTTTTTTTGGAAAGGGTTCATTCTAATTTTTAAGATGAACAAAGTTTTTGTTTTTCCAATCTTTTTTCATGGAAGTCCTAGGTACTGCCTAGTGATTTTGGAGTAGTTCTCCGAGATTTTTGCCTAACATTTTTTGTGGGAGTTTTGACTGATTTGGGTCAAAATCCAATTTGAAAGCCAAATGAAGGGTAGGTTTTGCACTGGCGCATGGGTGGGGTACCTCACATTCGGTGAATGTGAGGTTCCCAAGGTTCTCACGTTCATGCGAGATTCACAATCTGACAACCAGCTGACAAAGTTCGACAAAAGCTAGGAAGTCGTCTTCTTCCTCTATCGCGCACCCTTTTCATCTTTCTCCGGCAATCGTCTTATTCTTCTGCTGTATTCACGAACTGCTCACTCACGGGGCATGCAAAGCTTTTACACAAGCTTTTTAGAGGAATCATCCTCTTTTTAGAGATTTCTCTGAAATTCTTCAGGGGTCTTCATTTCACAAGCTTTTACCAACATATACCACAAACACTCCATTTCACAAATGTTCCATTTCACACTCCATTTCATAGATCTTCCATAACATGAGAACGGAGTACCATTTCACAGATTTCTCCATCTTCTTCTTCCTCTCACATTCACCATCTTTCTCCTTTACAAGTGAGCTTCCATATTCTTCTTGACAACTAGCTGACACCGGAAGACTGTGGACGAGTTGCAGCCGTTGCGTGAAAGAAGCCGCCGCTGCTGCCGGAAGAAGCCGTCACTGCCACCGGAAGCTTCCATCTTCTATAACAGGTTTGCTTCCATCACTGCCGAATTTATGCTTCAATATAGCTCTAAAACAATAATTCTATTCTAGATTTAGCTAATTGAAGCATGTAACACCTTTCATGATCTTCCTTTTGATGTGCGCGCTTTTCATTTTGTACATTCTCTCATTCATTCATATTTGGTTACCTTTTCATTCTGTACATTTCTCCCCTTGGATGCCGTTTTTGTGGGAATAGCAGATGCATTTTATTATACATCTAACCAGATAAGGGAAAAGATATAGCAAGAAAAAGAAGACAAAGAAGTGTGGAAAAGGAAAAAAAATAGTGAACAAAACAACAAGATATATACATATATCACATCCAGCCAAGATGAAGTGAATTGAGTGTTTCAGTTAGCAAATATAGAAGAAATGATCCTAGCTTTGACTGAACAAGGTTGATAGAAGGAAGTATGAAAAGAAGAAGAGTAAATTGTAATTGGTGTGTGCAGTGGGGAAAAAAAATGGCATGCACAATACAAGACACAAAAGCTAAAGAAAAAGGCAAAGATAAGAATATAGCAGAATACAAGCATGCATAACTGGAAAAAATCACCGGGACAATGCATGGAAAAATAAGCTACAATAAGTGTAAGTGTAACTGGACAAAAGCCATGAAAGATAGTTATTTATTTGTCTATTTGTTTAAATATTTAATTACCTAAATAGTTATTTATTTATGTATTCATATATTATTATGGCGTTGTTAGTTAATTTTGTTTCGATGATTTATTTATTCATAAATTTATTAGTTTAATTATTAGTGCATAGTTCATTACTATTATTTTTAATTAATATAATATAATCATTATACTATTCTTTTCATAATATATATATATTTAAATTAAAATTATTATTCAGTATTTATAATAATAATTATTTATTATTATTAAAATTATTATATTGAGATCATTATTAATTTCTTTAGTTAGTACATAATATTATTTATGATATTTAATAACCAATATTTATTGTCTTATTAAAGTAATTAATTATCTATTGTGTTATTTATTTGCTTAATTATCATTTATTTATTTGATTATTTATTTATTTGTCTATTTATTTAAATATTTAATTACTTAAATAGTTATTTATTTATGTATTCTTGTATTATTATGGCATTGTTAGTTCATTTTGTTTCGATGAATTATTTATTCATAAATTTATTAGTACATAGTTCATTACTATTATTTTTAATTAATATAATATAATTATTATACTATTCTTTTCATAATTTATATATTTAAATTAAAATTATTATTCGGTATTTATAATTATTATTATTTATTATTAAAATTATTATATTGAGGTCATTATTAATTTCTTTAGTTAATACATAATATTATTTATGATATTTAATAACCAATATTTATTGTCTTATTAAAGTAATTAATTATCTATTGCGTTCTTTATTTGCTTAATTATCATTTATTTATTTATCTATTTATTTAAATACTTAATTACCTAAATAGTTATTTATTTATCTGTTTATTTATGTATTCATTTATTGTTATTATTATTCTTCGAGATCGTGACATACTTTAATTTTTTAATAGAAAAATCCTACCCAATTTATCTAGACGCAATGTCATTAGAAGAACCTGTAAGACTACTGTTGTATTGGAATTGTGAAATTATGTGCACGGCACATGTCGATTTTTTTAATGGTTCATATCGTAAGGCATTAATTGTTAGAAATTGAGTTAGTTTTGGTGGTCTAATCAACAAAATTTGTGCCATTCAAGGTCTGTACACGTCTATTGTGAAGTTACAAATCACAATGAGGAAGGACACTGTTATTGGTACTGTGACGAGGTCTACAACTGCTGCTATAACGGATGACGATGATATGGAAAATTTGTGGTATTATGCATCTACCGTGAATGGACAATCAATTGATCTGCATGTTCACCATGAGATCGTCTAAATTCCGAATGCAATAGTTATAGATCTTCCAGAGCATAACATCCCAACTCCTATCAATAAATCATTCACTATATTACTTAACTTAACTATTCTTGTCAACATGCCTAACTTCGATTTAAATTTTCCAACATCTGTAGCTAACCTTCCTCCACATATTAGAAATGAGACTTTCCAATCCCTTTTCAATACATCAATTTTGGATACCCAAGTCGTTGGACCTAGCAATCAATACTTATCAGCTTCTATTTGGTTTGTCATACCTCAACCTCATGACCACGTTCAATTCCTCCAAACACAGACGAGCCAGCAATTATTTTCAACGACTAAAATTGGTGTTCCATTAGATATAACATCAGTTGATGATTGGGTAGCTCAAGAGTGTAATTGGATCGGTGCTTTGGAAGCGACTGTGGACAGATTAGGACTTACGTCAGACGTTGATGGGCCTACTGCGGATGATTCACCAGACGAGGATGGGGGTGGGGGGATAAAAATGCCGATGAAAATATTCCCTGTCCTTCTGTATTGCAATAACCTACTAATAGATCATCTGAACCGATCCGCTTGTACGATCCACCATATTTAATATATCTTGACTAGTTAGATACTTCGCAAGAGTTGGAAAATGAAGCTGATGGATTGGTGCCGAGTACGGGGATGGATTTATGGTCGAAATCCAATAATGACTTAATGGTTGACAAGTGGCTTAGGGATAAGAATGAGTTACTTTGGGCTATTCGATCGTGGTCTATTGGAATGGGTAGCGAGTTGACTGTGGTAGAAAGTAAGAGTTCATATTGAGTTGCCGAGTGTAAAAATTCAACTCCACAGCATCCATGTTATTAGCGTATCCGTGCATGGAAAAAGAAAAGTTGGGGCTTGTGGCAAATTAGTCGATGGCATGGAGATCATATTATTTGTCTAGTCCGAACAGTCGATGGGAACCATCAAAACATGAGTGCGAAATTCATGGCAAGACGCATCTTGTCAATGATTCATGATAATCCAGAGATTAAAGTCAGCGAAATAAATAGTCATATTCATAACACATTGCACTTCACCTTATCATACAGGAAAGGATGGAACGCACGCAGGAATACTATTGAGGAGATCTACAGGGATTGGCCTTCTTCATTCGCACAGCTACCACGATATATGCAAGCCTTACAAGATGCAAATCCTGGTACCGTCATGGCGTGGCACTTCTTACCTATGGATAGTAATGGGGCCAAGACTTTTGGATATATTTTTTGGGCTTTCGGACCTTGTATTGATGCATTTATTCACATGAAACCAATGGTCAGCATTGACGGGACATTTTTGAGGGGTATATACAAGGAAAAACTTTTAACAGCGGTTGGTCAAGATGTCAATAACCATATATTACCTCTTGCATTTGTAATTGTTGATGAAAAAACTAATGACAATTGGAGATGGTTTTTGACCTTGCTAAGAGAACATATGTTAAAGGATCGAAAAGTTTATTTAATATATGACAGACACATTGGGATTGTGAATGCAGTTCATCGACTACCCCTCTGGCAAGAGCCAATGGCAATACATAGATTTTGTCTTAGGCATATTCGGAGTAACTTCAATTCAAAGTTCAGAACTCATGAGTTAAATAAGTTGATGTACGCAGCCAGGGATCAAAGCAAAAAGAGAAAATTTTTTAAGATTATGGAAGAAATTAATTTGCAAAACCCCCAAGCAAAGGCATGGTTGAATTTGATTCCGAAAGAGCAATGGATGCTTACTTATGACTGTGGGCATCAGTGTGATAACATGACAATCAATTTGGCAAAATCTTTCAACAGTGTCATAAAAGGCATACGTGCCCTACCCATCAAAGTGATTGTGGAGTCTTCATTCAAAAAAACAATCAAATATTTCAATGACCATAGACAGGAGGCTAACCATGGGCGATATCACTTTCCTTCTAGGATATGGGGCAAATTTGTAAAGAATGAGACGAAAAAAAAAAAAAAACACACACCGTGTACTGGCTTTTAATCGAGATCGTGGAATTTTTAATATTGTGTCACCGCATCATGAGCATGGGAAAGGAAATAACTCGTACAAGGTTAATATTGGAGTTAGGAAGTGCAGCTGTTGCAAATGGAAAATTTATGGAATACCTTATTCGCACGCGTTTGTAGCATGTCAGCAACTGGGGTTGAATCTTGGAGATTTAGTATTATCAGAAAATATAACACTATCCTATAGAATGACTTATACAGTACAGTTCAGGCCCATTCCACATGAGGATTATTGGTGTAATCCTGGCTTTAGCTTGGCCCTGTTTGCTCACCGTTTTAAGAATCGTCACATGGAAAGATTGCAGGCGTCGCGTATTCGGAATGAGATGGACGAACGTAATCCTGATTCACCACCTCATTGTGGCTTATGTCATCGCAGTGGACACAATAGGAAAAATTGTACTCATGGTGCTGTAGAATGAATGCAACATTTATTTAAGTTTTATATTTAGATAGCTAAACTTGTTTAGATACATTGCTCATTTATAACCTTAATTTTTAATATTTGTTATATATCGTGATTTAAATGATTTATTTTTACTTTTGTATTTATTTTTCTATACTTAATTTGATGTTGGCTATATATTGTTCTTTTGTGTTTAATTTTAATTTTCCTAAATTGGTTCTATTAATTAGGATAGAATGTATGAGTTTACTTTTCACAGAGTGGATCACCGGACGTATTGAGATTGCAATACAAACATAGGTCGTCATATATTTGGACATGACAGTTATACAATGACATTATCAATGCAAAGCGGAATGATAGCATGTTTTGGGAAGCTCAACCATTCGATCATCGTGTTGAGTAGCTCATGGATATTGCCGGTTTTGGTGGACTACGTCGTTTATGTTCCATGAGGATCAACCATCCACTGATAACAGCATTAGTAGAAAGATGGCGTCAGGAGACACATACGTTTCACTTTACAGTTGAAGAGGCTACTATCACCCTACAGGACATAGAGGTTCTCTTTGGATTACGTGTAGATAGTGATCCTATCTGTACTAGTCATTTCGAATATACATCTATAGAGTTGATTGACATGTGTGACAAGCTTCTGCGATTTCGACCGACTCTGATGGAGTTTGATGGATATAGATAGAAGATCATTTCACTCGAGAGAGTATTGAGTCAACCACTACCTGCACATGCGACGCCAAAAATGATAGGCAGCATACACGATGTCGTATTATGCAGTTCATCGGAGGCTTTCTATTCTCAGACAAGTTCGGCAACAGAGTACATCTGCGCTTTCTAAAACACATTCGTGATTTAGAGGTATATGGCACCCTTAGTTGGGGAAGTGTAGCATTGGCTTATCTGTACCATAATCTATGCAATGCTACGCCCTATAGAGCGCACATTATTAGTGACCTATTATTGTTGGTTCAGGTATAAAACGCACATTTTTTTTAAAAAATCTTATTAGTATTTTAAATTAATAATAAATATAGTATTTTCTTAAGAATTGGTTATTCATGGTGAAATTGTTGTGGGCTTGGAAGTGTATCCCTACTATTAGATCAAGCAAAACTAGTTCGGTTGAGGATGTTGATCCCCAGGCCCCGAGAGGATCAGCATGGGAGGGACTGTTAGAGCTTGCACGTATCTCGATACATGTGCTTCTTACCTATAGGGATCAGTTAGATAGAATGCAACATGATCATGTAAGTCTTACTTCAACCAATTTGCTTTCAACTCTAATTTTAAAGTCGTTATTTATTATTAATACTGATAGTTTACCTTTATACAGTTTATCTGGTAGCCTTATAATGAACACATGCTGGCTACCTTACCCCCATATTGCACTCATAGATGACATATTTAGGCATCTATCACATCCCTAATTTGTTGGGAAACAATATAAGTGCATCGCCCAGATAGAGTCATGCGACAATTTGGATTTGTGCAGACAATAATTGCTGTAGTTGACACTGGTGACAATTTGCATGCCCGTGACATGAGAACTACCGGTGCAGGGTGGCCCGAGATAGGTTCAATACATCTCGCGAATTGAGTTAATAGACATTCAACAGTTCTTCTTGGACAACATAGTTACGGTCAGAATATTGTCTCGCCTGACTATGCAGCATGGTATTAGACTCACATTAGGTGACTGATTGGTAATCCGATTATAATGCAACCTAATCCTTCAGGCTACCAATTGAGTGGTGGGGCGATAGAAGTATTGGTATGTAAATTTTCTTACATAATATTATAAAATATATAATTTACACTAAAATAATTTATTAACATTTCGAAATACATATATAGACTAATTCGATGCATCGAATATTGTACCTTGGCAATGAAGGCTATCAAAATGCGGATGCTGCGAGTAGACAAGTGTTTGCATCAATAACGGATCTCGCTACGCGTTTGTTGACTGCCGCTGGTGAGGCAAGTCATTTGAACCACCCGCCCTATGAGCTAACTAGACGAAGCTACACTGCTCAACCGATACCTCCGATCCTGTAAGAAGTCAATCGCGGAGTTCCTCCGATGCAGAGAGGGGGTAGACGGGCACGTAGACGTGCTGTACTTGATATTCCTATGTAGGATCACTACTCACCAATACACGATTATGAACAAGGTGATCCTGCAAAAGTTGAAGATAGACAAGCTGATTTTATTACTCCATAACACCTAGTCTTTGATATTAGATGCTTATCTTCAACTGATGAATTTGATGTCTTCTTCTGGACAGTTTTAGATATGACACAGACATTCTATAGATATTCTCAGTCCATCTCACCATTTTGAGTAAGGTACAATACAACCAGAAGAATTACCGAAGGAACAACAACAATAGCCTCAAAGACGAGTTCATCCTCCAAAGAACTGTCGAGAATTTCATTGTGGGACTAGCTTTCATCCTTTTTTTAAAAAATTATTTCATGTGTAATAAATTTTATTATTTGTATCACATTTTAGAGTTCAATTTAGTTTGGCCATTTTTAAGACAAAATTAATAGTAATAGAACTTTAAAGACAAATATAATATAATTTTTTAAATAATTTTTTTAGAACTTTAATATTTCACACACTATCCGAATTCAATTAATTTATAAATTATTTGGATTATGAAATGTAAGGGGATTATGAAATTTAGATAATTGATATTTAAATTAAATATTATTTAAATAGTTGACACTATATTTTAGTGTATTTAGATAGTTTATAATTTATATTTTTATAATTTTCTTCAATAATTAAATATTATAAATTAAACTTAAATTAAAATACAAATTTATTTCAAAATTCAACACAAATAAAATTAATTGTAGTAACAATAGAATACGTATATTACATGTTAATATCATATTTAAATTAATAAATTTTAATTGTATGTTATTTAAATTTATATAGGCCTTTATATATTTTGTGTTATTTAAAAGTATTAATCCCTTTTAAATACAAAGTTGGAAGTTTATACAATTGAAATATAAGAAATGAGAGGAAGAAGTCATAAAAATGATAAAATGCTTATAATAGGAAAAAAAAAAAGAGATATTTTTAGTATATTTAGATAGTTGAGAATTTAAATTTTTATAATTTTTAATGAATAATTAAATATTATATATTAAAATGCAAATAAAAATTTATTTCAAAATCTAATTTAAATAAAATTAACCGTAGTAAAAATAGAGATATTACTTGTTATGATCAAATTTAAATTAATAAAATTTAATTATTAATTATTTAAATTTATAATTTTTTGTTATTTAAAAGTATTATTTCCTTTTACAATAGAGAAAAAAATTACAAAAATAAAATAAAATGAACGGATGATTATAGTAGAAACTTTAAATTCAATAGAAAAGAAATGAGAGGAAGAAGTCACAAATAAAATTCTTACAATATAGAAAAAAAAAGACACTTTTAATATATTTAGATAGTTGAGAATTTAAAATTTTATAATTTTTAAATGAATAATTAAATATTATAAATTAAAATACAAATAAAAATTTATTTCAAAATATGTACATATAAATAAAATTACTTATACTAAAAATATGTATATTACTTGTAATGATTAAATTTAAATTATTAATTATTTAAAGTTATATAAGCCTTTATATATTTTGCGTTATTTAGAAATATTAATTTCTTTTTACAATAGAGAAAAAAGAAATAAAAAAAAAAAATTGTATTATTTAAAAGTATTAATAACAATAGAGAAAAAAAGAAATTATCAAAAAAAAAAAAAAAATCTTGCAAAATATATAAAATATATTTTTACAACACTTTACGAGTGCAACAAATCTCACTTTTGCGAGGTACAACAAACCTCGTAAAAGTGATTATGCAGGTACAATTCAACAACCGCCTTGAAACATACCAGATACCGAAAATATGTTGATATATTTCGCATTTTGTGAATGCAAACCTGGAAAACCTTGCATTCATTGAATTGAAACATTCTACATTCGGAAAACTTCTAATTTTAGAAACTTCTAGATTTATAAATTTTTAAAATGTGTCAGGCATGACTTAGGAGCCAAGCATTAAACATTTTGATTTGTTTTGAATATGCAAGAGATAAATTTTTGGGCATGCATCTAAATTTTGAAAATCACAGCATGACTTCTTTGAGCATGTGGCTCCTCCACTATGAATTTGTGGAATAAACTACTGACTTAAACCATGCCTTCTAAAATTTTTGTACGAGTTGAAAAATGTAGTTTGGAACTGTATTGGGCTAATTTTGTAGGTTCCACTATAGAGCCTTATGAATTATGAAGATTGAATAACGTTGAGTACTCAATGGGGGCTAGGCCTTTATACTAGCCTTTGGTTGGTCTGGGGATATCTCTCGATAGGTGGCCACCTCCGAGAGGTTGACTCTTTTCGATCAGGGCGTCAGTATAGAAGGTTGAGCCGTCCTCAGCTAGCGACGGGGTTCTGGTAGAATTGACGGCCGGAAGTGGGACAACCAATTTGGATTGAGTGAGAGAGGGAGGAGTATCTCACTCGGTAGGATGTACACCTACCAGGTGTTGGGGGTCAAGTGCTTCACAGAAGTGAGAGCCACCTCTGTGCCCTTTTACCAGGTGTTGGGGGTCAAGTGCTTCACAGGAGTGAGAGCCACCTCTGTGCCCTTTCACCACCTGTCGGGGGTCAAGTGCTTCACCTGGTGTGAGAGCCACCGCTGTGCCCTATCAGATTAACTTGGTTGCTTAAATTGATGAGCTATTTTCGTGGAACTATTTTAAAGTGTCATTGGAATTTTATTCGAAGCTCAATATCTTTTAATTATTCATATCTATCCAAACAAAATATTTTAAGAGCATTTTTCTTCATGACTTCTCACTACTATCTTCCAAAAAGTGATAGTTAAATTTGTAAAGAAGGCATGACAAGCTTTTGATATACTGCTAGTGCATGCATAATGAAATGTGTTTTGTCTTTTTAGCCCAACTCACACACGGCGCTTACTGAGATTTCTGTCTCATCACTCTTTTTACCATGATTTCAGGTCGATCTTGCTGTGGGGATAAGTAGCAGGTGTTATCTGCCTTGGAAGAGAATGTTGTCATTTATTCTTATGTATTGCTTTGGGGAGTTGAGAGTGGATAATTTTTATTTATGGATTTGTGTTTAGGAATTCATGGATTTATTCTTGAGATGTAATAAATTTTTTAGTTAAAGTATTATTTTAATCCGCTATTTATTTAGGTTATCTAGTTATAAAGACTCCTTGTCCTTTGGATGGGGTGACATCCCCGGCCCTGGCGGGCCTAGGTAGCGGGGTGTTACAAGTGGTATCAGAGTCTAGGTTAAGCCATTTTCTTTTGACTATATGGAGATACCGCATTAAGTATTTCAATTTGTTACTAATTCTAGTGTGTTTTGTGTGCAAGATGGTTAGAAGACTTACCTTTACTAGTAAGTCTATGACGCCTCGAATTAGGCTGCCACCGCCTTTTAGTATGTATTTCGCTTCTAAGCCATCGGAAGAAGTAGAGGAACTTCTTAGGTTTGTAGACCTAGCTGGAAAAAAATTTTTTGAGGTGTTTTCCACCCAACCCTGAGGTTTGTAAGCCTACTATTATGCAGATATTTTAATTTATACTAATCCTGCGCATCACTAGGTGAAATTGGATTGGCCATATTAATGGGGTTGTGATGGGTCGAAATTGCCCAGACCCGATGGTCAAGGTTCAGTTGGCGCATCATGGCACACAGGATGCCACATGGGAATCGGAAGAGTGGGTTAAATGGAAGTATCCCTTGCTGAAATAGAGGTATGCTTGAATTTCGGGACGAAATTCTTCTAAGGAGGGGAGGATGTGAAACCCCAGTCGAAACCAACCTTAGAGTAAGGGGGTTGGGATACATATCATAATTTATTTCATGGTTAAATATATTCTCATATGAATTTTTATGTGTTATGGATTCAAGTTTTATTGTTTTGAAGTCTTGTTGGTGAGTATTGTGTGAGAGGGGCAAAATGGCAATTTTTGCCCGGGGTGAAAATAGGGAGATAGCCTGTGGATTGAATAGAAAATAATTTTTCTAGTAGAAATAGCAACAAGAGTTGTTGTGGTTTAGTGGTTAGAGCTTTGAAATAGATTATTGAGGTCTAGGGTCCAAATTCCATCATAGAAGCTTTAGCTAGATTAAATTTTATTTTTGCTTAGGGAGGATTAGTTTCGGCCTTAAAAGCCTAGAACAAGGTGTTGATAATGCCCTAGGAGAGACATGTTAGGAGAATTCTCATTTCACTCTTTACTCTACTCGAAATTCTTGAAGGGAAATTCATTCTTCCTTATTCTTTAATTTTTCTCAATGCTCAACTCATTAGTTTGATCAAGATGTTCTAGCCTTTTTCTTTCCAAAAAAATCAGTAGAGTGCTGAGACCTTTTAGGATCAAAATTTCATGGTGAAAGACTTCTTATGGTCTGAAAAATATGGAAGAGTTGTGAGGAATTCCAAGAGGAAAAATCTCTCTAGTAAGCTTGCTGAAATTTTCCTCTAGCTTAGTTCATCTTTCTTCATGGAATGAGCTGGAATTTTCCAGATTGTTGTACCTTCAAAAGGGCGAAATTTCTAGCTAACATTCCCTCCCAAATGTTGCCAGAAAAAAGGTCTTTAGGATCAGTTTGAAACCTGAAAATTCTGGGCCAATTTCGGACTGCACAAGCTGGAGCAAAACAGAAAAAAATCCTGTACTAAAATCAGTTTTGACAGCCCAAAACTAAGCTGTTTTCTTCTAGAATTTGTGCAGCACCTTTGCCATATTTTTCCTCCATGAAGAAGGCTGGAAACCAGCCTTGAATACCCCTGAAACCACCCTTCTAGCTTGCTGTAAAATGGTTGGAAGTGGCAGATGAAAATCTGCCAGAAAATTTACTGTGCAGCGAAATTTCTGTGCAATTTTTTGTCCAGCTTGTTTCCTATCTCTCTTCCATCCAAAACACCAACCCTAATCTGTGAAAACCATACATAAACCTCCATCAACAAAGATCCATTGATCCCCTTGAACTTCTGCACGAAATTACATTAATGGCTGTCCAAAAATCTCTCAAACAAATCCCTGCAATTTAGCTTGATTGGTTTCCAAAATTTCAGCCATCTTATTTAGAAACCTTCCGTAATATTTTGCTCAATGGACCAGACTTCTTCTTCATCATTGTAAACCCTACTTTCGGCAACCATAAGCCTCCATAAGCCAGCATTAATCCCACGAAATTCTGCTCAAACAATCAGCCATGGCAGACTTCAAAGCAGTCCTAACAATCAAGATATTCTTAGGATATTTACTTTTCAAATTCACTTCCCAAAAATATTCTTCAAAGATTGTAACAACTAACCATTCCTTTTCCCTCTTAAATCAGAGAAACACCCTCCTAAACCCTACAGAATTTCAGCAGCCCTCATTCCACAGAAAATTCGGTAGCCAAAACAACCATTCCTCTCGATTTTTCTTCAGCCATCAAGAATACACACACTACACCAAGAACACCTACTTCTTCTCTACCCCTAATACCCCTCCAAACCATCTCAAATCCACTCAAAAACTTCCAGATTTGATCTACACATTGCTGTGAATCCATCAACACCATTATTAACATCAAACTCCTCCAAACATCTTGCTATTTTGGATCAAAAACCTGAAATTTTGTGAAAGCTTAAGAATACCTTCAAGGTAGGTTTGTTTAATCAACTTCATCTTCGCTAATCTTTTATCTCTAATGAATATATATGTGATTAAACATGCTAATGTACTCTCTTCTTCTCTTCTCTTCTCTCTCTCTCTCTCTCTCTCTCTCTCTCTCTCTCCCTCTTGGCCGAATGATTTCATCAACCATGGCCATGCTTCCTTCATCTCCTTTGGACGGATTTAGGCATCTAGGGGTTTAGATTCATTCAAAACTCCTTTATGGTATTCATCAATCAAGTAAGCCTTTTTAACCCTTTTTTTTAAATTCTAAGCTCATGTCTCTAGGATGATGTTGATAGAAGATGAATCATGAATAGGGTTGAGTATATATTGTTGTGATGAGTTGAGATTGAAGCATGAATATATGTATGAATATGTTGGAGATGGGATTTTTGCATGAGTTGCTTATCTTGGTTGAATATATGGTGTTCTAGGGTTTGATATATGTCTCCATGATCAAGTATGCTAGAGATTATATCATCTATGATGAATAGGAATTATATTCTCGTGTGATTATTGAAGCTATTATTATATTTATGCTAGTAATAGTTAGATCATGCCTTAGTAAGTCTAGGTCTATGCTTATATACATAATTTGGATGATTTGATGAATTGAAGGATTGTATATGCTCATGATTGTGGTTAGCCATAGAAATATGATCATGACCTAGTTGTTCCTACGCTAATTTTTATTTCATGAATAAAATATTTCATAATGGGATTTTGCTAGTAATTTCCAAAAAACCCTAGGGGGTAAATTTCAATTATTATATATAATAAGGATATTTTAGTCAAATAAATAATAGCTTTTTCTAGAAAATAAAATATATAGATATTATATATAAAATGATAATATCAAATAAAGTCTTTTATGGAAACAATCATAATTAGTAAAATATTTATTAATAAAAATTTAATTATTATCTGTTAATCAAAACCCATTAAAAATTTATTTATTGTCTTTCAAGCAAGAATCATTAAATTTATTTTCAACTAATTTTAGTTATCATTTATTTTCTAACAACTAAATTATTAATAAATCATTATTTTACGTAATTCCACCTAGGACTCTTTATCAAATAAACTCTAAATCTTTCTTAGCAAGATTTGAACCTTCAACTTATTAGTACGTATTTTCCAAAACACTAATTATTTTAAATATCAAATTAGACTTAGCTTATAAACCCATTTTATTTATTATCTGGCCTTAAAGCTTGGGACACTAGGATCAAGGTAGTAGTGAGTTGAGTTTGTTTTATTTGTGAAAGTCGATTTTGGACTTGATTTTCTTTTGGGATGATCTAGAAAGTGTTGTGATTAATTTATATGAACTATTTGATAGATTTAGAAGATTGTCAAGGGTAAGGACCAACCTACTAGTGTTCATACCCTAAGCTTCAGGATAAGGTAAGTTCCCTTGCATGCATGAAATTGATTTTATTTTATTATCTTGGTTTGAAAGTAATGTTGGTGAGTATCTCCTGCAAATACAAAACTTTAGCACAGTAGCTAATTTTGAAAACCTCTATATTTGGAACCTTCTTATTTTGGAAACTTTCTACATTCGAAAAACTTCTAATTTTAGAAACTTCTAGATTTATAAATTTTTAAAATGTGTCAGGCATGACTTAGGAGCCAAGCATCAAACATTTTGATTTGTTTTGAATATGCAAGAGATAAATTTTTGGGCATGCATCTAAATTTTGAAAATCACAGCATGACTTATTTGAGCATGTGGCTCCTCCACTATGAATTTGTGGGATAAACTATTGACTTAAAACCATGCCTTCTAAAATTTTTGTACGAGTTGAAAAATGTTGTTTGGAACTGTATTGTGCTAATTTTGTAGGTTCCACTATGGAGCCTTATGAATTGTGTAGATTGAATAACGTTGAGTACTCAATGGGGGCTAGGCCTTTATACTAGCCTTTGGTTGGTCTGGGGATATCTCTCGACAGGTGGCTACCTCGGAGAGGTTAACTCTTTTCGATCAGGGCGTCAGTATAGAAGGTTGAGCCATCCTCAGCTAGCGACGGGGTTCTGGTAGAATCGACGGCCGAAAGTGGGACAACCGGTTTGGATTGAGTGAGAGAGGGAGGAGTATCTCACTCGGTAGGTTGTACACCTACCAGGTGTTGGGGGTCAAGTGCTTCACAGGAGTGAGAGCCACCTCTGTGCCCTTTCACCACCTGTCGGGGGTCAAGTACTTCACCTAGTGTGAGAGCCACTGCTGTGCCCTGTCAGATTAACTTGGTTGCTTAAATTGATGAGCTATTTTCGTGGAACTATTTTAAAGTGTCATTGGAATTTTATTCGAAGCTCAATATCTTTTAATTATTCATATCTATCGAAACAGAATATTTTAAGAGCATTTTACTTCATGACTTCTCACTACTATCTTCCAAAAAGTGAGAGTTAAATTTGTAAAGAAGGCATGACAAGCTTTTGATATACTGCTAGTGCATGCATCATGAAAAGTGTTTTGACTTTTTAGCCCAACTCACACACGGCGCTTACTGAGATTTCTGTCTCATCACTCTTTTTACCATGATTTCTGGTCAATCCTGCTGTGGGGATGAGTAGATAGTATTATCTCCCTTGGAAGAGAATGTTGTCATTTATTCATATGTATTGCTTTGGGGAGTTGAGAGTGGATAATTTTTATTTATGGATTTGTGTTTAGGAATTCATGGATTTATTCTTGGGATGTAATAAATTTTTGAGTTAAAGTATTATTTTAATCCGCTATTTTATTTGGGTGACCTAGTTATAAAGATCCCTTGTCCTATGTACGGGGCGACATCCCCGGCCCTGGTGGGCCTAGGTAGCGGGGTGTTACAGATTCTATGGAGAAGGTGGCTAATACTTATATCTGGGAAGTTGTTAGGTTGTATGGTGTACCATCAAGTATTGGGACCAGATTCACTTCGAGAATTTTGACCAAGTTTCAAGAGTTAATGGGAACGACTCTGAAACTCAGTACTTTTGCTCATCTGCAGGCTAATGGGCAATCTAAAAGAGTTATACAGATCTTGGAGGGTATTCTTATGTAACACCCCACTACCTAGGCCCAACAGGGCCGGGGATGTCGCCCCGTCCAAAGGACAAGGGGTCTTTATAACTAGGTTACATGAAAATAAAATAAAACAAAAGACTTTAAAATTAAATTTATTACAACCCAAAAGATAAATACTGGCACAAATCCAAAATAAATTTTTTGCAACAATCTCTCAAACAACACTTAAAGTAAATAGCATGAGTTTTCAAGCATAGGCAACATTCTA